>OX104121.1:40356207-40956207 GCA_944474755.1 Limnoperna fortunei | reverse complement strand
ACACAAAGCCTGAACGGCATGGTGTTTCACTCGAACTGGTCTGGTGCAGATTACACATTCAGAAGACATGATGTCGAATAAAGTGATTATTAGAGCTACACCTTTTTCTTTTATACTTTTTTTCATTTAATTATTAAATTTGATTGGTTTTTCTATAACTGACCTATCATAGGACATTTTTTTATCCCTACCTCCCAAGCCGAAGTCACAATCATGTGCGTCTTTGATATTGTTTCTGTAAGACTTCAGAGGGGACAGTCATGACAGTGAGTAAAAAAATTTAGTTGTAAAATATTGTAAAATATAGAAGTGTATGGTTTAAGAGTAAATGTTCAGATAAACTTTTAACTGCTTGATGTTTGTATAATGACATTCAAAGGCAATCAATTGCATTTATAGCTCCTTGAATTTTTAATTAAAACTAAAACCTTATGCTTTCAAAAGATAAAAAAAGTAATAATTATATGCCAAGCTGCTAATGAAACTAATAAGACAAAACTATTACATGTATACTATAAAACTGTTATGCTTTAAAAACAATGCACAATTCTCAAATTATTTTTAATAATATTTGTCATTACTTTTATATATAAATGTGTATATCAAATAACAGATTTGAACAAATTATAATTTGTTTTGTATTATTTGAAGTAAAGAATTATGGAAAATGTATATATTTAATTGTATTGTGGACTTTATTTTTCTTTGTTTGTGTTTTTTATGTTCCAACAATGTACGTTTTTTTAAATAAAACACTAAAAAATATGGTTTTTTAGTTTTTATTACATGAATATCAACAACCTGAAAAAACAATAAGTTTAATAATATATATATATATAATAACTGCATCATTATTTTTAAGTAAACATATTTTTTTATATATATCTCATCTCACAAAATGAAGCAACAATATGAAAAGTTCAGTTAATTGTTGTTGGGGCCGTATATCTGTCCGCACTCTCTTAGCAACTGGGACGCCGAGATCTCGTCATCTTCGTAGCGGCCCCATACCTCATGAAGACGACCTTCCAATTCCTTGTATCTATGTCTCTGGTTTCGTAGAATTTGTTCCTCCGAAACCAATCTAATTGTAAGCTCCACCAGGTTGGCTTCACGTTGAAGAGCAGGCACTAGAATATAAAAGGGTGCATTTTCTTTGTCAACATCGGCATTGATACGTGTATGCCACCCTATAAAAAGAAAACATAAATATTTAGATAGTGTTATCTAATACATGAATTTTCTATATATATATATGGAGTTATAAATAAAAAATATGTATTTATATATCGAGTTATACATAACTGTTGTACATGCCGTAAAAATTAACTTGTTTTTTATAATAAATTTATAAACATACCTTCTACATCATTGTTGGTACGAATGCTGCGCTGGTAGGTGGACCAGGTTCTTGGGGTATATACTGGGTTGTTAATCCATGTGACGGCGATGTAGTCTACCAGGCGCTGCATTTCTGGTGATGTGGCTCTTGGTCCAAGCAGGGCCGATTTTGTTATGGACCGATTTTGTATAGGCCGATTTTGTTATGGGCCGATTTATCCAGACACCTTTGTAAACATGGTAACGTTGTAACGTCATCGAGTGAACGTAATGCGGACAGTTCTTGCAGATATTACTAACTTGGAAATTAATGAAATCATTAAGAAAGAGCAAGCGATTATTTTTTTTCCAAATATTTACGTGAAACTGATATGTTAGTTAGTTTGGAAATGGCAAACCCTCAGGAATTAGACTCAAATCTTTGTAAATTTTATGCAGAAGCAAGGACTGAGGATGGGACATTATACAAGAAATGATCACTGCAAACATTTCGTCATGGATTATGTCGATATTTTACCGATTTCTGAGAGATAAATATTATGAAAGACAGTCACTTTCGGGAATAAAAAAAACTTGTATATTCCATTTCATGACTCAATAAATTATGTAATAAAACAATTACTACACTCGAACTCGATCAATATGAAGTTTTATGGAGCAGGGTAGAATAATATTGAACTCGGTTTCGCCTCATTCAATATTATCTACCCTGCTCCATAAAACCTCATATTGATCTCGTTCAAGTGCAGTAATTGTATAGTATTTCTAAATATGCAAATCATATTAGAATTATTCAGAAATAAATGAAGGCAATAACAACATACCGAACACCAAGTAAACTAAACAAACTCAATCCACAAAACAATTTTCGAAACAGGGGCCACATATCTTCCTAAGTCAGAATTCACCTCTGCCACACAAGCAATTTAGCCCCTCCCATGTTTATTAATTTATTAGCCTCTAATAATATGATTACTCAAAACAAACTAATTGATCAATTGATTTCACATGTTAAATACTATATCATTCTTATTGAACACAGTACTAGTGATAAAGGTTAACTAAACTGATCTTAACTATATACCTGGAATAAAGTTAAGCAGCCCTTAGTCATACATATTCGAACACCTTTGGACTAATATTGGGCTGCCATCTGTTTTTAATTTGTATAGCAAACAAAAATATATGCATTGTTGGGCATTATTATATTTACATACTAGTATCATTTCATCAAAGTCTTTGTTCTTTCACGTAGTCTTTAAGTACTGTCACCGAAAGATCCAAGCTGTTTTTAATTGTCCAATCACACTTGAAAACGTCAATCATAAACATCAAATTGATAATTAGCCGTCGAAATGTCAATATCGGGTATATCCACCGTTAGCATGAATGACTGCCAGTAAGGCGTCTAATTTGTTAAAGCATTTTCTGTCACCATTCCCGGTGTAATTGAGCTTCTAAATGTTGTAAGTTCTGTGGAGGAGTTTTCAGAGCTTGTAAACGCCTACCTAATTAATCCCATACATGCTCTATATTGGGTTGAGATCTGGACTTCTTGCAGGCCACGGAAGAGTGGTCACAGATTCGTTCTCCAGATATGCCCTTACTGCCATAGAACGATGAGGTCTAGCGTTGCCATCTATGAAAACAGGTCTTGACTCTAACGGGTGGTTTTCAAAATGAGGCACAACTACAGATGTAAGCACGGCCCCGGATGTACTTTTCGCCATTAAGATTGCCATTGATTGTTTCCAGATCAATCAAGTTGCAATCATGTGAGATACAGCTCCACACCATAACTGAGCCCCCCCCCCCCCCCCCCCCCCAGGCAGTGTTGGAACAATGTTTCTTGGCGTTAAGCTGTGTTTTGATGCCTCCAAGCGCGGGTTCGCCCATTAGTTACATGGCGATTATCAAGCATTAGGCATATAATGACTCTCCTTGATCTCAATTCTGCAGCTTTAAGACGATTTCGTATTGTTCTGGCTGACAGATTATGACCAGGTAACAATTGCTGAGACAGGTGCTTGCTGATTTCGCCTAACCAATCTACCAACGCTCCTATCTTTACGTTGGGTTGTCACAAACCGCGCTTGATTAAAATTTCACACCTGAACGCTCACATCCTTTTAATTGTTCATTAAAGAATTAATACTGATTGAACAAATTCATCAAAAATTAAACTTTATTTACAATAAACGAAAAACAAAAATATTCCGGGGGGGGGGGGGGTGGCTTAACTTTTTTTCAGGTGTATATAAACATAGATAATAGTTTTCATGTTGATTTCGAAATTATCAAAGTTGTGTATCATCTGTAAATTTGGAATAAATATTTTTTTACCTTATTACTTTTCATATTAAAACGTTATCGCATTCAAACGTAAAATATAATATCGTATTCATGAAACAATTATATCAATTAAACATGAAAAATTTAATATAAATGAAATTATTGAATTTTTGCAACCAATATCATGCCATTTTCAAATTTAAATTTCGCTTAAGTATAGTTAATAATAAATGTGCAGCGTGCAAGACCGAATTTTCTTGTTATTATTATAATTTGGACCGATTAGTAAGCGGAGTTTCTAAGGAAAGCTCAAGCTTGTGTGGCAGAGGAAATATCGAGTGACGTATAGTAGTGTACAAACACGGTGAGCACATCGCTACGCCGGAAGTCCATGGTGAGGCTAAAAGTTATGGAAAGCAATATGGGTTAAAATTCATCTTTCTTTGTTCTACAAAGAAAACATTAATTTGTTAAATAAAAACGTTCGTATAGGTAGAGTAATATGCTAACTTGTAAATTTTAGTTTGATTCAATGATAGTAGTGTACAAACACGTTGAGGACACACATGGAACAAAAACACAATTGTTGACAGCTCTGTTTCCCTCTGTTTATATTATCATAAAGTCAATTTAAAAAAATTCCACCTTCGTTTCTGGAACGCCATTTGGGGGTCTGAAAGTTCCATACCTCTTCTAAACTATATCCAAAATTCAGAAAACTGTAATACTTCAAACTTTTTTTAAAGCTCTGGAAGCATCCCTATCTTCATGGATGAAGTCCGAGAGACCCTGAAAACAGGAAATTGGCAATTATTCCACTAGACTAAATTACTCCTAATCCATTATATTTCATCAAATGTTTAATTTTAAAAACTTTTTCAAAGATCCTCCTTTCCAATAAGCCCAAAAACAAGAACCAAAACAAGAAAAAAGCCAAAGATGGGGAACTACATACCAGGTGCAAAGGTCATCAATTGTGTTGTCGTTCCTGATCGCTACGACGGAAGTCCATAGTGAGGCTAAAAAGTTATGGAAAGCAATTAGGGTTAAAATTCATCTTTCTTTGTTCTACAAAGAAAACATAAGTTTGTGAAATAAAAACGTTCGTATAGGTAGAACAATATGCGAACTTGTAAGATTTAGTGTTAATTCCTGATTCGTCTTTTGTAATTTTTTTAACTTTTCCTTTTCACAGTACTTAAATTATGAAATATATAATTTATGAATATTGAATCATTGCGATCAAAAACCTAGAATCAGTTATTTATAATTACAATTTGTAATAACAAAATATCGAACGTCAAGAAATCTGTCCAATCAGAGTTCAGAAAGCAAAATTAGAATGTTGTATGAAGAATTAAAATTTAAAATATAGATGTTAGAAATTTGTGTATTAATTTAAAATATAGATGTTAAAAATTTGAGTATTAATAAAAATATAGAAAGAATTTGGAATGTAGATTCAATCATTACGAATTTGGATGTATAAGTATGAATATTTACCTCAATTGCTTCCCACAAGTAGTGACCTTTTATCTGAATTTACTATAAATAAAAAACTATGTTCTTAAGATTATTCTCGTTAAAATAAATTCAATCTAATCAAAATTATATTTTCACGGCGACAATACCAAAAAGAGAAGGCTAAGTGAAGATATAATTTTAATTAGACTGAAATAAATTGCATCTTAATTTAAATGGTGGCGTGAAGAATGTATATTTTAATGACCATACAAGCAATATGAGCTACTTAATTAATGACATCATTTACTGTAGTTTTATTGTACCCCCGATTCGAAGAAGAGGGGGTATACTGTTTTACCCTTGTCCGTTTGTCCGTTCGTTCGTCCGTCAGTCCGTCCGTAACAAAAATTTTCGTCGTAGTTTTCTAAGCAACTATAGTTTGCAGAAGCCTGATATTTTGCATATTGCTTTATCCTATAGTCCCATATGGTGTAAAGCGATTTTATGCTCCTCTGTCATCTACTTCCGGTTTACGGAATACTTAGATTTTTACACCTTGTGGACATACATACAAAATTTCCGTCGCAGTTTTCTAAGCAACTATACGATGCGTAAGCCAGATATTTTTCATATTGCCCTATCCTATAGTCCCATATGGTGTAAAGCGATTTGATGCTCCTTGGTCATCTACTTCCAGTTTACCGAATACTTAGATTTTTATTTCTAGTGAGCACTAGCTCACAGTCGCTCACAGTCCACACTTTATTTTATTTTTATTTTTATGTTTTATATTTATTTTTTAGGGGTGCAACATTTGTAATATTTATGTAAAGATGCATGCGTGTGAAACGTGTAGAAGTGGGCAAAAAATATAGTATACTTGTCATGAAGCAAAATCATGAAATATGAAATCATACAAAAAATGTTCATTACTAATTAACGGTGAACTCAGCACTATCAAAACTAAACTATAGCCATGACAATCTTTATAATCAGGCGTCGGATTGTGTGTGTGTGTGTGTGTGTGGGTGAGGGTGAGGGTGTGTGTGTGAGGGTGTGAGGGTGTGTGTGTGTGTGTGTGTGAGGGTGGGTGTGGGTGTGTGAAAAGAAGGATTGCGTCGGCTATACTTTTCTATTTAGAGATTCGTCAATTGTGTTGTGTCAGGTACGCGCTTAAAAAAAATATAAATATGAATCATCTTCAGTATAGGTTCCACATATGACTTAGCAATAATTGACTTATAATTTGTTCAACTCGACATATTCCATATTTTAGGAAATCCATGTTCATATTTTCCATATTGTTGATGGAAAATTATTTATATTTTAAACGAGTGTATCGTGCTTTCATAAAATGTAATTACAAAGAAGTTGTTTTTTTTGTCGATTTAGCTTTATCTCCACACAAACCATTCCTGCATCTTGTCCCCAACTCAAGATACGTGTCTAGTTATTTATATTATTCTACGTGTGTGAACTTTTGGTTATCTATTTAAAAGTGAACTTTTCCTTCTTCCACGCGGCGCGTAAGAATAAGGAAATAAATGTGTTTATAATAATAATAATAATTAATACTTGTCACTGCAGTACGTGTATTGTGTTTTCCTGGTAATGGATATTAATGCATGTCTCCGTAGTACGTGTATTAAGGGTTTGTCCTAGGGTTGGATGCTACTGTATATCACTGTATTACGTGTATTATAGGTACGGCCTGCCAGTGGATGTTACTGTATATCACTGTATTACGTGTATTATAGGTATGACCTTGCGGTGGATGTTTCTGTATATCGCTGTAATACGTGTATTATAGGTATGGCCTGGTGGTGGATGCTACTGTATATCACTGTATTTCGTGTATTATAGGTATGGCCTGGTGGTGGATGTTACTGTATATCACTGTATTACGTGTATTATAGGTATGACCTTGCGGTGGATGTTTCTGTATATCGCTGTAATACGTGTATTATAGGTATGGCCTGGTGTGGATGTTAATGTATATCACTGTATTACGTGTATTATAGGTATGGCCTGGTGGTGGATGCTACTGTATCACTGTATTACGTGTATTTTAGGTATGGCCTGGTGGTGAATGTTAATGTATATCACTGTAATACGTGTATTATAGGTATTGCCTGGTGGTGGATGCTACTGTATATCACTGTATTACGTGTATTATAGGTATGACCTGGTGGTGAATGTTACTGTATAAGGCTGTAATACGTGTATTATAGGTATGACCTGGTGGTGGATGTTAATGTATATCGCTGTAATACGTGTATTATAGGTATGGCCTGGTGGATGTTAACATCCTCCGCCAGGTCATACCTAGTAATATGTTAATGTATATCACTGTATAACGTGTATTATAGGTATGGCCTAGTGGTGAATGTTAATGAATATCACTGTATTACGTGTATTATAGGTATGGTCTGGTGGTGGATGTTACTGTATATAACTGTATTACGTGTGTTATAGGTATGGCCTGGTGGTGAATGTTACTGTATATCACTGTATTACGTGTATTATGGGTATGTCCTGGTGGTGAATGTTACTGTATATCACTGTATTACGTGTATTATAGGTATGGTCTGGTGGTGGATGCTACTGTATATCACCGTATTACGTGTATTATAGGTATGGCCTGGTGGTGAATGTTACTGTATATCACCGTATTACGTGTATTATAGGTATGTCCTGGTGGTGAATGTTACTGTATATCACTGTATTACGTGTATTATAGGTATGTCCTGGTGGTGGATGTTACTGTATATCACTGTATTACGTGTATTATAGGTATGGCCTGGTGGTGGATGCTACTGTATATCACCGTATTACGTGTATTATAGGTATGGCCTGGTGGTGAATGTTACTGTATATCACCGTATTACGTGTATTATAGGCATGTCCTGTTGGTGAATGTTACTGTATATCACTGTATTACGTGTATTATAGGTATGTCCTGTTGGTGAATGTTACTGTATATCACTGTATTACGTGTATTATAGGTATGGCCTGGTGGTGGATGCTACTGTATATCACTGTATTACGTGTATTATAGGTAAGGCATGGTGGTGGATGTTACTGTATATCACTATATTACGTGTATTTATAGGTATGGCCTGGTGGTGGATGCTACTGTATATCACTGTATTACGTGTATTTATAGGTATGGCCTGGTGGTGGATGCTACTGTATATCACTGTATTACATGTATTTATAGGTATGGCCTGGTGGTGGATGTTACTGTATATCACTGTATTATATGTATTATAAGTATGACCTGGTGGTGGATGTTACTGTATATCACTGTATTACTTGTATTATAGGTAGGGCCTGGTGGTGGATGCTACTGTATATCACTGTATTACGTGTATTATAGGTATGGTCTGGTGGTGGATGCTACTGTATATCACCGTATTACGTGTATTATAGGTATGGCCTGGTGGTGAATGTTACTGTATATCACCGTATTACGTGTATTATAGGTATGTCCTGGTGGTGAATGTTACTGTATATCACTGTATTACGTGTATTATAGGCATGTCCTGTTGGTGAATGTTACTGTATATCACTGTATTACGTGTATTATAGGTATGTCCTGTTGGTGAATGTTACTGTATATCACTGTATTACGTGTATTATAGGTATGGCCTGGTGGTGGATGCTACTGTATATCACTGTATTACGTGTATTATAGGTAAGGCATGGTGGTGGATGTTACTGTATATCACTATATTACGTGTATTTATAGGTATGGCCTGGTGGTGGATGCTACTGTATATCACTGTATTACGTGTATTTATAGGTATGGCCTGGTGGTGGATGCTACTGTATATCACTGTATTACATGTATTTATAGGTATGGCCTGGTGGTGGATGTTACTGTATATCACTGTATTATATGTATTATAAGTATGACCTGGTGGTGGATGTTACTGTATATCACTGTATTACTTGTATTATAGGTAGGGCCTGGTGGTGGATGCTACTGTATATCACTGTATTACGTGTATTATAGGTATGGCCTGGTGGTGGATGCTACTGTATATCACTGTATTTCGTGTATTATAGGTATGGCCTGGTGGTGGATGTTACTGTATATCACTGTATTACGTGTATTATAGGTATGGCCTGGTGGTGGATGTTATTGTATATCACTGTATTACGTGTATTATAGGTATGGTCTGGTGGTGGATGCTACTGTATATCACTGTATTACGTGTATTATAGGTATGGCCTGGTGGTGGATGTTATTGTATATCACTGTATTACGTGTATTATAGGTATGGTCTGGTGGTGGATGCTACTGTATATCACTGTATTACATGTATTTATAGGTATGGCCTGGTGGTGGATGTTACTGTATATCACTGTAGTACGTGTATTATAGGTATGACATGGTGGTGTATGTTACTGTATATCACTGTATTATGTGTATTATAGGTATGGCCTGGTGGTGGATGCTACTGTATATCACCGTATTACGTGTATTATAGGTATGGCCTGGTGGTGGATGTTACTGTATATCACTGTATTATGTGTATTATAGGTATGGCCTGGTGGTGGATGCTACTGTATATCACTGTATTACGTGTATTATAGGTATGACATGGTGGTGGATGTTACTGTATATCACTGTTCTGTGCTGTTCTAGTGGTGGTCACAATTTTTATTTTCGTTGATCCATCCATTTACTCCATTATTTATTGTTTGTTAATCTGTTCGTGTCCTGAATATATATCTGAAATATTGCTTGTAAAATTCGTAAATGAGCATATGATAATAGTTCCATTTGGTGCTTTTAAATGGACAAACAACAGAGAGTTTAGTATAGAGCAATCTATATGCGAGTAACCCCCACCCATTTATGTATAACATCCACTTTTAAGGAGGAGGATTAAATGGTTGTTACACACGGTTACATTAATTGCAACTTAGTCATGCCCTATTATAACGTCTAAAGGAAGCTACTAACCAGCACACTTTACTAAGTATCGGATCGCCCCAACACTGTTAGAGTTAGATTTTTAATTCTGTCAAATTTTTGCTTACCCTGAGCAGGATTCGAACACACACCGTTGTGACACTGTGGTCCCAATTCGCCTGCACTCTGTTCAGTGATCTAGAACCCTAGGCCAAATCCGCTATAATAATAAAATATATAGCTTCATTAACTAGGGTGAATTGAAGACAAAGACATAGTACATGTGTACTAGCGTGTGAAAATGGGATTTTCGTAACCAAAACGTTTTAATCTGAGATTAATTTAATTCAGCATTTTTTGTACATAGGATGACAAAGTAACTTGACTAAATTGACTGGTAAATAATGTTTGGTACACGTTGTTTTGTTGTAATTAAGTTGGAAAACATGAGTTGGATATTTGGAAAAAAACAAATAATAGCAGTACATATTAATTGCAAGTATTTTTAAAAAGATTTTTATACTTTATTTATTTTCAATAAATGAAATAGTGCTGTGTATCATAAAATTCAAGTTTAAATTATCGCGCCAGTGAAGAAAATCTAAAAATAGACAGTTGATTCAATGAAAGATGAACTATGAATAACTAATTGTTGGTATAAGTTTATTATAATGGTAAAGAGCTCGCCATATTTGATAAATATAACAATTGTTAATTAGCATACAGATTGATCTGACGTCACTGCCAGTGTCTGATTATGTTTGTGCTGACGATGTTTGTGTCTTTCATGGATGTTCGCAAAAAGTTATTGATGGAAATATGGAACAAAACCCCAATTGTTGAAGACCTCTTTTTCCTCTTTGTTTATATTAACATAAAGTCATTAAAAAAATTTCTACATTCGTTTCTGGAATGTCATTTGGCAGTCTGAAAGTACCATACCTCTTCCAAACTATATCCAAAATTTAGAAAACTGTAATATATACTTCTAACTCATTTTAAAGCTCTGGAAGCATCCCTATCTTCAGGGATGAAGTCCGAGTGACTATGAAACAGGAAATTTGCAATCCTTCCACTAGACCAAATTACTCCTAATCCATTATATTTCATCAAATGTTTAATTTTGAAAATTTTTTCAAAGATCCTTCTTTCCAATGAGCCCCAATAGTAGAACCAAAACAAGAAAAAAGCCAAAGAAAAAAATTACAAAGAAATACACTATTTTATGGGGAACGAGTTGCAAAGGTCATTAATTGTGTTTTTGTTCCTAATATCCTTATAGATTAGTATTATGGGGTATGGAGTATGACAACGGAGATTGCAAATGAAAGTCAAAGAAACCGGCAAACTTAGAACCAACATAAAAAACCTACAGCAACTACAGAAATGGTCCTGACTTGGTACATGCATTTTAAAAGAAAAGAAAGGTTAAACCAGGTTTGATGGCATGCTAAAGCCCGCTTCCATTACTTTATATATAGTGAGTTGATTTGTTGATGGAATAGTTGAGTATCAAACACCACGACACTAAAAGACACACCGTAGAGTGCGTTTATTGCTTGCATTTTTCATACCATATTGTACCCTTTTATTACGAAAGTCAAGTTGAAAAAAATTATCCAGGATAACCCGTCCGTATTTAATACTATGCCTCTGTTGTTTACATGTCACAACTAGTCCTTGACTTTTGGTACTTGAATTTTACATTGTAAGTCAGCCATTTTGTTTTTTTTTAAGGTATCTAATATTGTTTACAAACGTTAATATTTTTTCGTGACGTACAACGGTATTCGGTCAAACCGCGAGACTTTTGCCGTGTTAACAACAAACGTCAATGCCCGAAGGTCTTCGAATTTACAAAAACTCTACTGCACCTAGGTTACACTTCCGTTCTAATTTAGGTCAAAAATTTTTATGGAAAATTGCACTATCAAAATGAAAAAATCGATTCATTTAAAAAACACTGAATATTTTGAGGAAATAATTATTCATTGCAAAATATAAGCTCGACCATACGCGGTATGCAGTTTTTATATGTCAGGCAAAAAACCTCCAAAAAATATGCTGACTTTTACTACAGTCAGTAATAGGTGTATTCAATAATCATCACAGTACAATCACTATGTACTGAAGTAAAAAACTGTGAAAACTATCTGCAATCATCTGTTCAATTCCTAATTTGGCACAGTTGTAGATCGACTAATTGAGGTGTTGTGTAGTTAATAATCATTACGCTCAAAAAACGTTTTCAGAGTAAATCTGCAGCAAGCGCGGATTCAGGCGGGGGAGCACCCGGCGCGCGTCCCCTCTCGCCCCTAACAAAAAAAAGAACATAAGAAAGAAAGAAAGGAAAAGAAAGACACAAACGATCTCAAAGTTCCTAACAGTAAATGGTTCAATATTTTCATTTATCGAACGAAAGGCACTCTAATTAAATGGTTAAACTAATATACATAAAAATAGTAATAACAAGTAATGAACTAAAGCGTAAAATCGAAAGAATATTTATGAAGACCATGTACCTAGAATTTCAAGATGTTAAAAAAAATAAGCATCTGACAGGAAAAAATACCTGCCGGAACACTATCTAAAATGACCAAATGACCCATCGGCCCCCAACGAGGACACTGCTCTTGACAGGCTGGCGCCTTAGGCGACCCCCGGACCCCTGCCTATTTAGTGCGCACCCTTTAACTGAAAATCATGTATCCGCGTTTGTAACAGACTGTTCAAAAACGTTTAGTAAATTAATTAGTAACAGAACCCACTTTATGCCGTTATGTCATTGTGGATAGTAAATAACGTTATAAGAATAACGATATTAAAATAATTAGTTTATTAAAATAAGTATTTTAATAGCTCATACCTATCTAACTTCACCTTACTATATAAGGGAGATAAATCTAATTCATATATGTCATACGGTAGCTTTTCATGGGTAGTCAATTTTTAGTAGCTCCGCAGTATTATAATTTACTACCATTAACTTCCGGTAGCTAATTTGCATAGGTAGCTCGATTTAAAACGACACCATCAATTGGTCATCATGTTATTTCATGTTATTTTCTTTATGTAAAATAATTTCTTTTCTCTTACAAGCGGTTTGAGTAAATGTAAGTAATATGTTCTGTGCTTTTAGGGTTTAGGGCCGACCTACCTGAAGCCACACACCCGGGCACTCTTTTGTCATATACATAATCATGTAAATTGCGTGTACAGTCTCATTCGCTTGATTAATGTGTATCTGAGTCATATGTCTCAAAAAGCATTAAGAATATAACAAACAAGATACCAGATACTATCAATTTAAACAATGCGGCATTACTACTACACATAAAATAACTTTCATTATAAACAATTATTGGCAAACAAGTGCATTTAAGTATTGATGATACATTTTATACACTGAAAGATATCTCTGAAATAAATAATTTCAATTTTTCAAAATTAGCAAAGAGAAGTAGACAATAATTGCATAATATGATGGAATTTTGGTGATAAACGCTCTAAAACATCTTATTCATTTGGATTTTAAATATTGTTTGGATTAGAGCGCCACTGATGAGTCTTGGTTAGACGAAACGCGCGTCTGGCGTAGTAAATTCTATTAACCTTGGTATCTTTGATTACATTTTATTTGCAACCACTTGGTCGATGCCTCTGCTGGTGAACTGTTAGGCCCCGAGGGTATCACCAGCCCAGTTGTCATACTTCGGTGCTGACAGGAATATCATCGATTGTTTCATTGATAGTCACTGTCTAAATTTACTGCCCTGAAATTTCGAAAATTATTTTAATTCTAAGGTTTTAATTTTTTCAAGGTGTTCATAGCCTTAGCCGGATTTGGTATAAGGTTTTGGAATTTTGGTGATAAAAGCTCTACAACATCTCATTCATTTGGATTTTAAATATTGTTTGGGTTAGAGCGCCACTGATGAGTCTTGGTTAGACGAAACGCGCGTCTGGCGTAGTAAATTCTATTAATCTTGGTATCTTTGATTGCACGCAAGCTCTTGGTCGATTGTCATCTCCAACAACATTCAAATGGTATGTTCTGTAACATTTGGGTCGTTTTATTTGTCTCTCACCATAGTGCAAGTATGCACAATTTAAAATTCTAAATATATTCCCTTTGAAATTTTTTTACGTATTTCCTGCCAAATATGACAATTAAGGGTACATCGAAAGTGTAAAAACCCCCTGAAAAGTGTAAAAAACCCGTGGAATAGTGTAAAAACCCCTATATATATGGTGAAAACCCCTCAGAAATGATAGATATTACTATATATTATGATAATAATGCAATATTTGTGAAAAAATAATTATGCTTTATCGCACAGAATCGATTTTTGTAACCGCACAATCACGGTGTAGAATGGTAGCGGACTTATCGCGTTTTTTTCTGCTGTACCGGACTATTCGGGTTAAGCAACGGACTGTTCATGCCAATAAACATGAAGTAACTCAGAAAAATGAGTTCAAATGATAACAAGAAGGGGTAAGTTTGATTAAAAACCATACTTACGGAATACGTATTTGATCTATGATAACTCCTACAAAAATGTTACGTCGATGTACCTCGTGGTTATTTCACAAAGTTAAAAACAAATCGAAAAATAGGGAAACAACATGAACAAGCAAACATGAATTTCTATCATTCATCGTCAAATTGATATAAACAATGACTTTTTATGTTCAGAGATGTCCTGTTATTAGTTAAAAATACATTCAACAAAGCTCTAGCAATTAAAATTGAACAATAATACTGATATGTCACTAAAATTAAAATGTGAAGCAACGGACTTTTTGTGTGCGATGGATATTGTGGAAATTTCGGGCACCGGACTAATAGCGGTACTTAGCCACAGACATATTGTGCTCAATTATATTTTTCAGAGCAAAAAGAAGAAAAAACTTGTATTGTTAAATAAGCCAAAGAATATGAAAAAAGAAAATATGATGAAATTTCTCGTGGTAATATTTTTGAATGATTAAGACAAATGTATTACGTAGGGCCTATTCCTGAAATTCATTTTGAATAGATGACTTCTTATATAAGTATTATTATCGTTATTGTCATATAAATCAATACTACATTGATCAGTGACATATAACAGAAGTAACAAACAACTAAATTGCAATCGAAAAAATCGACAAAATATTCAAGTCTACGAGACCCCTGTCCTCAGTTCCAGAGACAGTTTAATGAAAGACTCTGAATTTGTCGAAAATTTTCCGGGTTTAAAATAGCTTTAAGCGAATCGAAATATGGATTAACATTAGAGATATTGAAGTCATATAAGAGATTAGACCGAAACAGTTTATTGTGATCACATTTTAAAAAGAAGTGAACCTCATCGTCCATTTCATTTAGATTATAGAAGGAGCAAAGACGTTGTTCACCGGGGACTTTTTTTTATATCTTCCACGTTCTATTTCAAGACTGTGGTCGGCTATTCGAAATTTTGAGATGAATTTGCGATTTTCATAGTTCGAATCGGACGAATAAAATTCTTTTCCTAAGTTGTTTTTCAAAAATTTATATAGAAAGATTTTATTTTGATCTTTTAAATTTGAAACTTTGTCAGCATACATGTTCATATAAAACTTTAACAACTCATCTTTAATATATGGTTTTATTACTTTAACATTTTTATAAGTTGTGTCCAAGTTAAGTCCATCAAAGTTAAGATCTATGTCGTCAATTACATCTTTTATATAAGTTAACCAAGAGTATATATTCTCAAAATCTAAAAAATTATTTAGTTCAAAACTTTCTTTTATCAAAGGGTTAATTTCACATGTACTCAGCCTAGCAAAATATAATATAGATTGAGTTTTTAGGTATTTTTCTATAGGGACCCTACCAAGCTCTAAACGGGAAGCTAGGTTTGAAGCAGTCTTCTTTACCCTAGTATGTACTTGCAGAATGACAAATGTATTTTTTCAAAAGGAGTTTTATCTATGAAGTTTAAATGGATCAATGACAACATTGTTATTTCTACTATACGTTTCTTTGCATTAAACAGGAACCTATAAATCAAGTTATACTATAGTCCCAGCATTAAAGAATGAAATATATTGATCCATCATGCAAATCTCAATATTGTATGATAAAATTGGCCTTATTAGTGCATCAAACATGTTCAGGGCAACTTGAACTGGGACATTTCCAATTGAAGAAAAAAATGCTGCAAGCATAGATCAATGTATGAGGGTCGGTATAACTTTTTACGGAACAGCGGGAAAGGCTTATTTATTCACCGGGAATTCGGGATTTAACCAATAAAACATAAAACTTCGGGAATTCGGGATTTTTACGTTTCTTTTTATCCAGTACGTATTTCACAGGGAAACCGGGATCTGGTATTTATTTTTACGGGAGTGCGGGATGGGACCCCCTCCCATTCCCCATGTATGTCAGAATAATTCTTATTTGTTTCTATGATAAGTATATTGAACGATTTTTGTTTCATTTGCATGTCAAGTCCGTAATTTTATATTCCTGCATTTGCAAATAAATTTTAAATAAATCCGAGTGCCTATACATTTTATACTCGCAATATACAACTGTCTAAAGAAATACTTGTAAAAAAAAACAGAGGCAAAATATTTATTTAAACATAGTGTATAGCGCTTTTGTGCCAATTTCTTTTCACTTTCTAAAAACTAGCTCTCAACATAGATCCATTCAACACAACAGCCGACGCCGAAAGTCCGGTGCCACACACGACAAAAGTCCGGTGCAATGGCCTTCCATGAAAATCGATAATTTCTTCCAGATTTGAACAAATATAAATATATTTATCCTTTGTGTGATTAACATTGATGGCATTAAAGAGAAAATAACAAAAAATAATATGCTAAATGAGGACAATTAGCTCGTTATATATTCTCATGTCACATATTCATAAACAAACTACACCGGGTATCGAGTTCTTTTAAACGATTTCAAATTATATACTAATCATATTCTTTAAGTGTTAACTTGTGCAGACAGATAAATAGTTCTATCGTTCCGTGACATAAACATTCTATTAATATTTTTAAAAAATCGCAAAGAAATAAGACAAAATATGTGACCTACTGTTTCTATTTACATCAACTTTCACGAACAGTCCGTTGCTTAACCCGAATAGTCCGGTACTGCAGAAAAAAAACGCGATAAGTCCGTTACCATTCTACACCGTGACAATACGTCCTATATGAGGTCAAATAGCTAGGGGAGATCACTCTAATTCTTTGCAATAAAAGTACTACAAGTACTGTAAGTTGGAATTATATTGAAAATGTTAATACTGACAAATGATTTAATGTGTGAAATTAAAATAATGTCTATAATTTTATAATGAATTTTTTAAATAGATATGTATTTCATTAAAAGCTTTGCATTCTTTGTATTACATGTACATGTAATTATATGTCTGTTGTTATTAAAAGATTTTAAATATGTCATCCATTTTAGTAGCTCATATTAGACAAAATTAGTTACAATTACAATGAATTGATTAATTGACATTTCAGTCAATCAATACATTTGTAATTATAATTATATATAATTAAGAGCCCCAACGCCAAGTCAAGGCTATGAACATCTGGGGCAGGGTAAGGGGATTTTATATATTTATTCATTTAAGTCGTTTTGTTTTATAACTATAGGAGTAATAATTTTTTCTAGAAAAGTACAAATTATTATTATTATTAGCTTGGTATTGTCTATAATATTGCAAAAAAGTTTGAACTAGACCAAGGGATAGTTTTTTGTTTTTGAAGTTAAACTACTAAGATATCCTGCCAAGGCTTCGGACATCTGTCGTAGTCCGCGTAACAATAAGTAAATTTTTTTATTTTTTTTCAAATTTAAAACTACTATGACATCCTGCACAAGGCTTGGGACATCTATCGTAGTCAGCGTAGAAATTAGTTAAATTTTATTTTTCAAATTTAAAACTACTAAAATACCTGCACACATCTCTCTTTAATGTATCGCTGTCCGCAAACTTACTAAGTGTCTCGCCCTTGAAAAAATAGAGAAATGAATACATTGAACAAAACATTGAAATATCACTCAGAATCTAAATCG
Organism: Limnoperna fortunei; assembly: GCA_944474755.1. NCBI lineage: Eukaryota > Metazoa > Mollusca > Bivalvia > Mytilida > Modiolidae > Limnoperna > Limnoperna fortunei. The sequence goes on along the minus strand of OX104121.1, from coordinate 40,938,103 downwards.
CAATTCCGTTTAGTCGTCGACAGTTCGTTGATTTTCCTCTTCAGTTTACCTTTATTCCTTCCAAGGTTTAATGACAGTCATTCGTCCGTCTGTCGAAGTAAGGGTCGTTTGGTCTGGCGGCAAGTGGTTACGGAATCTCTAAAAAAACGTTCTCTTTTCAACGGTCTTGGTCATCCGATTTCGACACCTGAAACTGTTTAGGGCTGTCCGCTAGTCGGTACTGTCCAATTGAAATCAATAATCTTAGTTAATCCTTATATATTGGGTGTCCACAATATCTCTTGTAACCTGTACTAAATTCAATAATGGTTGTGATTTCCAGTCGATGGCTCGCTCGGGGGATTCACTATTATTATTTGTACAACTTTTGTCAAAGTAACCAATATGATCAACGGTTTTCCGATGTTAAATCAAAAATGGTTTTAATTTGTTAATAAAATACCTGTGAAATTTCGAAGATAATGTCTGTGTCCTTTGTTCCATAGTGTCGCACTTGACGTTGAAACATATCGGGTCATCGGCATGGATAAATCCGTCTCTACCAGAGATGTCGATCAGTATTGAGTCGCCGTCGGCCTTGTCAATTACTAGTATGTCGTCCACCAGTTTCTGCATTCTTAGATGTCGAGAAAGCTGATGTAATGGCGTTGACTATAGCCATTTTCCTTTTCTGATCCAAACACTAAGTTTTGTGTATCAGTATCCAGGGACGGATTCAGAAAATCGAGTTAGAGGGACGAAATTTTGGCGGTTCTTGTATGGTGTCCATAACGATTTATATCTGCTTGTAACTTGATGCAGTAACGCGCAAGTCACACAAGTTGAAGGTTTTGTCAATTTTAAAATACTGTGTCCTGAACAACTTAAAGTCTTGATGTCTGTTAACTGGTCGTCTTTGTAACGAATTAAACAAGGCGCTTTTTCATTGTCGCGTATTATCAATTTCATTATGGAATCTTTGTCTGCAATCATTCTGTCTATTTCCTGTAAACGCAATATTTCCTCATCTAAATATATGTCCCATTTCGTTTTTACGCTTCCATTTTGACATTATACTTTTTGTCATATACCTGTTTTCTGCTGTCAGTTCCGCTCAATTCGTCATTTTTCACTGTCAGCCTATTGTATACATTTGGTTTAAACAGTGGTTAAGGTAGTTCGTCTACTATTGATCACGTGGTCTGTAAACACTGAGATTGCGGGTTCGATTCTCACTGCAGGCAGGGTGTACTCGACTCCAATCTTAATTGACAAGGATTGCCAGTTTTCCTACCGCAGGTCGGGGGTTTTCTCCGGGTACTCCGGCTTCCTCCCCCAATAAAAACTGGACGCCATGATAGAGCTGAAAAATTGCTGAAAGTGGCGCTAAAACACCATCAAACAAACATATTTTATTTCTATTCATATATCGTTATATTTAAAAGAAAATACAGACAAGGATTCGTAAACAAGATACAAAGCTTATATAAATCTGTCTTAAATCTGTCATTTAGTATGACTATGCAAAAATAAATAAATAAATAAATAAATAAATAAATAAATAAATAAATAAATAAATAAATAAATAAATAAATAAATAAATAAATAAATAAATAAATAAATAAATAAATAAATAAATAAATAAATAAATAAATAAATATGTCAAATCGTTTACTGCTGCAGTTGTTGCCGCCTATCTGACAGATCACCACATCAGGCAAATGATGTAGATTATATATCTAAGTATCAGTCCACGTAAGAATCCGGAAAAATGCATACATGTGATGGCATGCACATGAAGGAAAAATAAAATAAAACAACATTCTAATTTATTAGAATTCCGAATTATTTTGCCTTTTAAATATAATCATTTGAAATTTAGTTGAATTGTACAGTGGAAAATGCGGGAAATTTTCCCGCCAAATTTTTCTCTATTTAACCGGTCAAAAATTATCTAGGGAATGGACACTTTTTCAAATGTAAAATCTTGTTAGAATTTGGTTTTATATCAAAATGAATGTATCTAAGCCAAAAAGGGTAAAAACAAAAAATTTGTTATGTGCCGACCACTGCCTGATCCTCAGCTAGAATACTACTTAAATGCTTGATCATTTACATTCGTTATTTTTAATGTTTTTTTTAATGTTTCTCTTGAAAAAATACAGAGGTATATGTTTAAATTAAAAAAAATTAAATCACAGAAAGTCGCTTTATACGATGAAAACGCAGAGAATCTATTTTAATACATTTATTTTTTTGTAACAGTAGCATGAATGGTTGTATGAGGACATGCATAACGAAGGAAATATAAATAATTACCACCGTATATAAAACTATATTCTAAAAATAAAATATAACGACACTATCGATTGATTTGTCGGCACGTGCCAGAAGTTTGGCTACTAGGTGTTAATTGACAAGGCAAATAACAAGTGTAATCAACATTAACAATTAGAGGTGAGCAAAATACAATATTTGTAGAAGATTTCTAACAAAATGTCTATATGAAAAATGTTTTTTGTAACAACAGTCACATTAAAAAATTTTAGTTTGTGATATAGTTTTGATCTCCTGGTATCTTTGTTAATATTTTGCAACTAATTTTAAACCAAGTGAAAGGAAGTGAACTCCGGCTATAACTATTTGAATAACTATTTGAATGATAATCTATTACATGTTCTTACAGTAAATGGAAATACGTATTTGTTATTTTGACGTCGCCACGTCAATGGTGAAAAAAATTGTATTTCGCGTGATATTATCTCTTGTTATTATATGATGATAACATTAAAATAGCAAAGAAAACCGGCCGAACAACATTAGTAAAAAGCCAAGAGACAGTTACAAATCCGGATATAGACAAACACAACACAAAAACCAAACACAAAACACAGAAAGAGAGTAACCCAAACCCAATAAAAACCATGGGTGCACTCAGGTGCTCCCGACGAGTAAGCAGTGCCTGCCTCTAATAAGACACCCGTCGAGTTACTCATTGTTATGTCTAGATCGTATTTGAGACACTGATTTCCCACAACGATCAATTAAGTCATTGTGACGAACATAGAACTTCTGGAGAGATAACATCAACCTAGGTACAACAAAACCTCGTTTGAGTAGTTTAGCAGTCAACAGCAGTGATCGGTCTAGAAAATCGGAATACCGATCGCAGGATCTAAAATAACGTATAAGTTGTGAAATGTACACACCATACGCTAGAGCTGATGGAATGTTGCTGTAGATGAACCATAAGTTGACAATTGGAAAGTTGAAGTCATCCCGCTTGTCGTACAGTCAGTTTTCCTGAGTCTATTTCTAGAAGTAGGCCTAAGTAAGAGGCTGACTTAAGTGTATTGGTTGAGCTCGATACGGTAAATTGAATGTTAAGTCACCAAATTTAGAATTCTTGAAGGACAAAACATCATCAATATAGCGGAATGTTAAATTAAAGGTCTGGGCCAGTGTCTTTTCTTTCTTCTTCAGTAGGCCTTCTAGGAACTCAACCTCATAAGAGTACAAAAACAGGTCGGTGAGGAGAGGAGCACAATTAGTTCCAATTGGAATACCAAAAGTCTGTTGAAAAACATGTCCTCCAAACATGACGAATATGTTGTCAATCAGAAAATCTAACATGTGCACAGACTTGGTCTTCATTATATTTAATACTAGATTTAGAGTCATTGATGACGAAGTAAGTTCTGTCATGACTTATTACCAGGTATTTATATCGTCTCTCCGTTTTTCTTGAAAAAGCAGCGTTTTATAAGATCTTTAAGCCTAGTTTTAAGCTGCGTATGAGGGATGTCCGTAAAGAGTGTCGAAAAATCAAATGTTTTAATGCTGTTACAATGGGAAAGAGATCCAGACCTCAAGATGTCTATCAGGTCTTTTGAAAATTTTTAATATCCACATATCATTAATTCCACTCCTGGAGTAGAAAGTGTCACTGTATTTTTGAAGTCCGGTTTTTACTGTTGTTAAAAAAGTGGTCAGGAGTACACTTTCACGATCCTGCTATGAAACGCTGTTTGTATGGATTTTTGTGAAGTTTTGGAATCCAATACAATGAGTGGAGATCACAATCTTCGACTTTGCTTTTGATATCAAAGAATACCAATACCAATTTGTGATTTTCAGTAATCTCCTCTTTTAAAAGCGCAGTGAATGTGTTTTAAGTAGGATTGCCAAGTGAAGTGTCATTTCTCACTATTTGTGAATTATAGGATAATTAATTGGGCGGAGTAAATATCCAAAATATGATCACGAGTGCCGCATAACGCATTTGATTAAACGAGTGCGCGGAACTTGTTCCGCGCACGAGTTTAATCTGATGTTTTATGCGGCACGAGTGATCATACTTTGGATATTCACGATGCCCAATTGATTATCCTATTTATAATATAGATCAAAATTGTTTTCGTAAAATTTTAATGCTTAATCCTAACTTTTATGAACGGCGGATGAATATATGTATAGTAAAAAACCAACTGCAATTTTGGCGGGAAAAAACCCGAGAGTGAAAATAAACGATAATGTTCACATGTGATTTACCGTGATTTCTCTCTCGCGGAAAATTTGATGTTTCATCTCTATCTATATAATAAAAATATTTCTTTTATGATGAAACAAAAAGATGTAATTTGCGTGGCTAATTTTGATGCGCAGAAACGTTAAAACACTGAGTAATATCTATGTGGCATATCCCAAGCTATACACTGCAACAGTTTAACGAAGCGTAACATTGAAAAACACGTATTAGAAAACATAACAAAAGAAATTAGATAGCCATCGGGAACTTCCTGGAGATGACGTCACAATGCATTTTTCATATCTATTGTTCGTATCTAATCGTTTTCCGTTGTATACGATATTTTCCAAGTCGAGTGAGACATAGCATTAAGTATTCTTATATGACGTGATTTAAAGGCTTTGAGATCACAACTGTGGTAAAAAATGATTTATATTTGAGAAACACGCCACTAAGAGGGCGTGTTTTGATGGGCTGTTCCAATTACAAAACTGTAACTCCCACTGCAAGATATTGCGTATGACATATAAATCTTATAAATAGCGGCAAGCGCAATAATTATCCGTAGCAATATATTGTGAGTTACATTGATGGAACAGCCAGTTTATGACGGAAATGATGTTTTCTATAGGTACGTAAATATCATAAAATGTCATAATTGTCTTATTAGAATAGAAAATAATTCACAGAGGCTGTGATTTATCATTGTTTTACAACGGGATGACCATTTATGTCGTAATTTTATACCTCACTATCGCTCAGGATAAAATAATACGACATAAATGGTTGCCCCGTTGTTAATGACAAACCCAGCCTCGGTGAATCATTTCTTAATTTTACGTAACATCACCAAAGACGTCACATTTTAAAGCACCCGTTACATATGTTAAATATGTATTCCATATTCTAAATAGAAAAAGTTGTCACGCTCTGCATATTGTCCATTTATGTATAATATATGGTGCTTTGCAAATATGTATGTTGTAACTATATTCATACATATGTGTATACTTATATGCTGTATTGCATTTAGTAACAAAAATTCTAATCTACATTAAAATCTTTCTTATCAGATTTCTGGTTAAATGATTAAAATCGATTCAATACGCGAAAAGTTCAAGACGAACGCCGCTGTGGTATTAATATCGAGCTACCTATGAAAATTAGCTACGGTAGTAAATTTTAATACCGCTGAGCTATGTAAACAAGCTACCGTATGACATAAATTAATTAGATATATCTCCCCTATACCGTAAGGTGGAGTTAGATAGGCGTGAGCTTTTAAAAAACTTATTTCAATAAATTAATAAACTAACTGCTATTTGTATAATGTTATTTACTATCCACAATGCCATAACGGCATAAAGTGGGTTCTGTTACTAATAATTTACTAAACGTTTGTTCTAGAGTCCGTAGATTTGCTCTGAAAACATTTGTGAGCGAAATGATTGTTGGAATTTTGTCTTCAGGTATGTTACATGTATGTTTTTTGACCATCTCCCAATTATCGCATAATTACAAAAGATAAATTTCGCAACTAATTCATTTTAATTGATCAAATAAAAAAAAAATAACCACCAAATTTTAAATGCTAGCTACACCTTAATTTACGTAAATGTAGTTTAAAATGGAATTAAACATTTTTCATTTTCATTTTTATACACCTGTTAATGACAGAAACCCCCCTCCCCCTCCATGCGTGCGTATTATGGTATACAAATGTCCATCCGTCGTATCTTGCAAAAAAGATTTACAGAACTACACATGTTTGTTTATTGTATTAGTGTCATAGTCTGTATACTTGTTGGTAATCTCTGATTTATTGGACTTGGCGCATGAAAAGGTGGTGGTGTTGTTTCATACTCTTGCTCAAAAACGTTTGGTTTTCATCAAATGTTCTGGATCTTTGGGAATTTTCAATTTGATAGATAAGAACTTCCTTTTTCGTGGTAAAATTAGGATTTTAATGGTAGGTAATGGGACTTTTTTGTGGAAAGCTTTCATAAATTTTCTTAAAATATTGAGACAGTGTTGATATTGATAGATGATCAGTGTCGATAGTATAAGGGAAGATCTTTTCTGTTAACGTGTTTTTGTCATTTTTACACGTCTGTAAATAAAGTAACTGGTTACTGTTTTTCAACCATGAGCTGTTATCTGTTTTCTTCAAAATTGAAATTGTTGTAAACTGTTAGAAGGAAAATGAAAACCCTGTTTACTGTTAATAATCGGAACACTATTGCCCTTCAATGAGATACTGCTGTTATCTGTTTTTTCCGATTTTTAAACTCGCTTGTTTCTGTTTTCTCATGTAAATTGCTGTTATCTTTTTGCGATTTTTGAACTTGTTTTTTTTCTGTTTTCTCATGTAAATTGTTGTTATCTGTTATCATTATTTTAAATCTACTGTTATTTGTTTTGACAAAATTAAAAAGTGTTAACCTGTTAATGGAATCCCCCCTCTAGCCCCCACCCCCACCCCCAGTATAATCCACACATGAAGTGTGTAGCTCTTTTCCTTATCATCGGACGGGCGTATCATGCGATCCTGACAAAGTTGTTTATTACAAAATAATTAAAGGAACTAAAAAAACGTTTATACTTGTTCGTGTATATTGTCTTTTATGACATAATGAAATGGAATGATAGAAAAGGGAAACGACACTATTGTTCCCGTCGAAATAAATCAAAAGGGAAACAACTCTTTTGTTCACCGGTAAATAACCTTTAAGGTAAAAAACAAATAAAAAGGTCAACAATGCAGAAGTTTAGATGACAACAACACAAATTTCATTAAATTAACATGTACATGTACATGTTTAGTGTTGGCGTACAATATAATAAAACAAGTACGACCCTCTCTTATTGAGGGAGACATTCATATTTGTAAACTAACCCTCGTTGAAGTTGTTTCCCTTGGGTTCGGGTTTACAAATTTGATTGTTACCCTCAAGAAGGTGAAGTCAGAGGTGAAAGTAATAGATTGATTATTTCATTAGTTTATTTATTTATTCCATAGTTCTGCTTTACATTCTCTTTTCCTACTTTTGCTACCTTTCACTTTCTTCTATGACTTCACTGCCACCTTTATTGTTATTATTTACCTAACAATATACCGGTATATTCCTGCATGACAAATGTCAGAAATATGACCCATTAAAATAAGATACCTTACAGCTATGTATTGCATGATGGGTTAATCAGAATTATAATCCTCGAATAAAAGTAACCTTACCATGTAGATTTTAATAAACATATATAAAACTATTACCTATTGAAAATCGGCTACATTTCATCTATACATTACAAAAAAGAGTAATCAGAAAGATGACGCATGAAAATAAGATACCTTATATCTATGTATTGTAGGATAGAGGTATAAAACTATTATTTTTAAAAAAGCAAACTTTCCCTGTAGATTATATTAAACATAAAACTATTACCCATGAACAATTGGCTACCTTACATCTATACATTGTACAAAGGAGGAATTAGAAAGATTACCCATGACAATAAGATACCTTATATCTCTGTATTGTATTATGGGGGACCAAGAACTATACTCCTTGAAAAAGCAACCTTACCCTGTAGATTATATTAAACATTTATAAAACTATTACCCATGAAAAATCGGATATCTTACATCTATACATTGTACGAAAGAGAAGAGGAATCAGAAATATGACCCATGAAAATAAGACATCTGAAATTTCTGTTTTGTATGATAGAGGAATAAGATAATCCTTGAAAAAGCAAGCTATCCTTTAGATTATATTAAAGATAAATAAAACTATTACCCATGAAATACAAGCTACCTTACATCTTTACATTGTGCAACATAGCAATCAGAAATATGACGCATGAAAATAAGATACCTGAAATTTCTGTACTGTATGATAGAGGAATAAGAAATATAATCCTTGAAAAAACAAGCTTCCCTGTAGATTATATTAAAGATAAATAAAATGATTACCCATGAAAAATCAGCTACCTTACATCTTTGCATTGTAAAACAGAGGAATCAGCAGTATGTCCCATGAAAATAAGATACCTGAAATTTCTGTATTGTATGATAGAGGAATACAAACTAAAATCGTTGAAAAAAAAGCAAGCTTACACTTTAGATTATAAAATCATGGTGTATAAAACTATTACCCATGAAATATCAGCTGCCTTAAATCTATACATTGTACAAAGACGAATCAGAAAGATGACCCATAAAATTTAGATACCTTATATCTACGTATTGTATGATAGAGGTATAAAACTATTATCCTTAAAAAAGCAACCTTACCCTATAGATTATATTAAACATAAAACTATTACCCATGAAAAATCAGCTACCTTGCATTTATATATTGTACAAAAGAGGAATTAGAAAGATGACCCATGCCATAAAATACCATATATCTCTGTATTGTATTATGGGGGACCAAGAACTATACTCCTTGGAAAAAGCAACCTTACCCTGTAGACTATATTAAACATGTATAAAACTATTACCCATAAAAAATCAGCTACCTTACATCTATACATTGTACAAAAGAGGAATCAGAAAGATGACCCATGAAAATAAGATACCTAATATTTCTGTAGTGTATGATAGAGGAATAAGAAATACAATTTTTGAAAAGCAAGCTACCCGGTAGATTATATTAAAGATAAATAAAACTATTACCCATGAAATACCAGCTACCTTACATCTATACATTGTGCAACATATCAATCAGAAATATGACCCATGAAAATAAGATACCTGAAATTTCTGTACTGTATGATAGAGGAATAAGAAATATAATCCTTGAAAAAGCAAGCTTCCCTGTAGATTATATTAAAGATAAATATAATTATTACCCATCAAAAATCAGCTACCTTACATCTTTGCATTGTAAAACAGAGGAATCAGCAGTATGTCCCATGAAAATAAGATACCTGAAATTTCTGTATTGTATGATAGAGGAATAAGAATTAAAATCGTTGAAAAAAAGCAAGCATACCCTGTAGATTATATAATCAAGATGTATAGAACTATTACCCGTGAAATATCAGCTGCCTTAAATCTATACATTGTACAAAAGAGGAATGAGAAAGATAACCCTTGAAAATAAGATACCTTATATCTCTGTATTGTATGATGGTAACAAGAACTATACTCCTTGAAAAAGGCAACCTTACCCTGTATTTTATATTAAACATAAAACTATTACCCATGAAAAATCTGCTACCTTACATCTATACATTGTACAAAAGAGGAATCAGAAAGATGACCCATGAAAATAAGATACCTGAAAATTCTGTATTGTATGATAGAGAATAAGAACTAAAATCGTTAAATCTTAGGAAAAAATATAAGATACCTCGTATGTTTAAAGTATTTTCTAGTTTTAAGTATAATGGCAAGATTAAGAATTAGTAGGTAACACTGACAACAATAAATATTATTACTGAATTTTAATTTGAAATGTAACTGCATTCAAAACCGATAACTGTTTATTAATTAGCACTTGTCTTAAATAATTTAAAGATAAAGACAAATTATCTTACCAGCATTCAATTTGGTATTTTGTTATCACTGTTTTAAATAAAATATTTGTCAAGGTTACATACTGCAAAACTTGCAGATCATAGAAAATTAATTATTTATGAAAACAGAGTTGTTTTTTTTTCTTCAGCACTTTCTTCGATTTCTACTTTCGTTTTGGACGGTTTCCACATTTACCATAAAGTTACTTTGTATGTTATGTATTTGTTTGACAATATTTGTTGTAGGGTTGTCCCCTTTGTAAGTAGAATACCACCTCATTAATCACTGGGAATTCTTCATTTACCCAATCTCCTGTTAAATGACCTTGCACAAGTCCTGATTTAGATTTTCCTGAGTAAAATAATGTTATCACTACTTGTTTCTTTTTCTCTTGAGCGATTCAATATGAACAACAGATTTGTCTAATTATTCGTGGGGGGGGGGGGGGTCTTCCATTGAAACGGCGACTTTTCATCATTGACTATAATAACCTCGTTGCCTTAAAAATCAGACCATTTCACAATAAAATGGGTCATCGCCCAGTTTTACAAAGTATCTCCTCAATAATACTCTTCTCCCAATCTCCTGTTAAATGACCTTGCACAAGTCCTGATTTAGATTTTCCTGAGTAAAATAATGGTATCACTACTTGTTTCTTTTTCTCTTGAGCGATTCAATATGAACAACAGATTTGTCTAATTTTTCGTGGGGGGGGGGGGGTCTTCCATTGAAACGGCGACTTTTCATCATTGACTATAATAACCTCTTTGCCTTAAAAATCAGACCATTTCACAATAAAATGGGTCATCGCCCAGTTTTACAAAGTATCTCCTCAATAATACTCTTCTCTATATTAATATACTGTCGCGGTTTAGCAAAAATGTTGCTTGATTTGACGCTTTTGAAAAGATTATATCTTGTCGTGTGGTTATCCTTGAATTTGACGGACGGCCGGCGAGAATGTGGAATTTTATCGTAGAAAGTTATATTACTCTTCTTTGTCTGAGTAGTTTTGTCTTTCGTAAAGGTTTGTCGTCATACCATACATTTTTCACATTTAAACGTTGATAGAAAATTTTTCGGCAGCCATGAAAACGATTATCTATGTTTATAATTTAAATCAGTTTAGTTAACCTTTATCCTTGTATTAAATAAGAATGACAGACTATTTAGCTGGTGAAACATCTGAAATTTTTCTATCAGTTTGTTTTGTTTAATCATATTTTATAGAGGTTAATAAATCAATTAATATGGGCATGTCTCAATTCCTTGCGGGGGCCGCGGTGGCCGAGTGGTTAAGGTAGTTCGTCTACTATTGATCACGTGGTCTTTCAACACTGAGATTGCGGGTTCGATTCTCACTGCAGGCAGGGTGCACTCGAACCCAATCTTAATTGACAAGGATTGCCAGTTTTCCTACCGCAGGTCGGGGATTCTCTTCGGGTACTCCGGCTTCCTCCCCCAATAAAAACTGGACGCCATGATATAGCTGAAAAATTGCTGAAAGTGGCGTTAAAACACCATTCAAACAAACAAACCTCAATTCCTTGCGTGGTAGAGGTGAATTCTGACTTAGGAAGATTTGTGGCCCCTGTTTCGGAAATTGTTTGATTTATGGATTGTCTTTTTGGAGTTTCTTTTATTCGGTATTTTGTTATTCCCTTCATTTATTTCTGATTAACTACAAAGTACACAAAAAAAATTAGATACATGGCATTAGATTTCAAAACTAATGTGAACACTACACACAAACCAATCGCAGGAGAGACCCTCGATTTTTTATGTTCATGAACATATACAGTTTTGCAAGAACAATAAAATTTCTAAATACAGTTACCTTAGATATATAGTATACAATATTAATCTAATGATACATGGTAGGCAATAATAATGCAATGACATGACATCGTATTTGTTTGTTTGTTTGAAAGGTGTTTAACGCTTGCACTTTAATCAATTTAACAGCTATATCAAGGCGTCCAGTTTTTTATGCAAAATGCCACTTAGTGTACATCGTCATACTATACAGTTTTCACAATTGATTATTGAATACATACCAGTATACTTTTATATCGATAAACGTACTATCTGTTATGTATTGGATTACGCAATATTGTAAATTTGACTATGCTTTATCCAATTAAATAATTTGAATTTGATATTAACATACGTTCGCGGCGGATCTAAAAAAATATCCTTTGAAGGCAAATTTCCATCATGCATCCAATATTATGATCGCATCAATATATATGCCATATATTTTAAAATGATTAGAAGAAAGGGGGCTGGGGGAAAGATACTAAAATGATCAAAAGTTATCTATTGTTAGGTTAAGATTGGGGAAAACTATAAATTAATTAGAACCTATACCATCTTTTTTCAGAAAATGTTGATAAATTATGTGCAGAAATGAATACAAATGTTTATAAAATGTTTGTTTTCAGGAAAACCATCTCCATCTTTTCTTCGAATTGCTTTTAACTAGCACCTAAAACAACTTTGTAAGAGAAACAACGTAATTTAAGCTTACATAACTATTATAAGTCAGGGTGAGTTTATCTTTTGCCGACATCAGCCTAAATAGCTTGTCGGTTAAATTTATTCACAGGAATTTTACTACATATAAAAAGGGGCGAAATATGAAATATGGCCAAAAACACGTCGGAACACAGCACTCACTTTGTTTGCGAAATTGTTTCTCTTGTTTCCTGGAAATGTCACCCCCCCCCCCTTTTTTTTCAAATGGGGCTTATTCATGTTGTTCAATTTTAGTGATTGTACTCTGTATCACTTTGATGTAATAAGTAAGTCCATATTCGAATCTATAGTTTTCAAATGGACTGCTCGGTTTAACATACCGGTACATGTATGAAATATAATGGTACTTTATTCTAATTTCTTAACGTGGCCAATTCTATCTACCAGAAGTTCAAGATTTCACTGGACTCTAGGTACCTCTCTGACGACTCATATAGATATAGTTCTAGCAAATTATCCAACAGTGATGAAATCTGAAAGCGGTCATATACAATATCTTAGAGAGGGTCAAGATTTTATCTGAATGTTTTCTGCATTAATTACTTTTAGGCCGTTGCACACTGGAACTAATAATGTCAATTTTATTGGTTTACTGCTATAAATATGTAGATAAATTCTTGCAAGTCTAGTGAAGCTACCTCTAGAGGATACTTTGCCTTCATTAATAGATTTAATTAAGTTACATTTGTTTTAGTGTTCAATATATACATGATATAACCATACTAATATATGTCCAAGTTAATCTGTCTACCTGCCGTCTTAATTTGAATAGAGCAACAATTGATCTAACATTAAAATTGTCACATTAAAGTAATCATAAGTGGAATAATTTATTTTATTCATATATACTTAAGAAAAATTATTGTTAATGATAAATTTTAAGTGGAAATCAACTACATTTTTGAATGCCATTCTTAAACGAAGACATTTCATGTAGAAAATGTACATGTAGTTTGATTACAAACACACTTCATTGGTAGAAGGGGATTGATATAAATATGTTCACCTACAAGGAAGATGCGTATTCTTGCTATATTTTACGACATGCATTTTTATAACTAGATCAAGAATATTGATGTGAATATTATCATTATTGTTATTATTATTATTAAGGTTTAATTTTTCCAATATGACGCTAGCTTTCCAAATTCCTTCTCACTTTTGTTATTTTTGCTCTTTTTGTTTCTCATTTTTCCAAAAGGCAGTGGAAAAAGTAAGAAATATTTCATTTTTAAAGTTTCGAGATAAATTGTTATCGGAAAAGATTCTTCAGAATTGGCTAGCGAGACCGAAGAAGTATTCCAAATCTCCAAAATATTGATACCCAAATATATATCGGTGGCGGAGTGGTTAAGGTGGTTCGTCTACTATTGATCACGTGGTCTGTCAACACTGAGGTTGCGGGTTCGAGTCTCACTGCTGGCAGGGTGTACCCGACTCCAATTGACAAGGATTGCCAGTTTTCCTACCGCAGGTCAGGGGTTTTCTCCGGGTACTCCGGCTTCCTCTCCGAACATAAACTGGGCACCATGATATAGCTGAAACATTTCTGAAAGTGGCGTAAAACCCTAATCAAACAAACAAACAATCTTTGTTCAAACTATACATTTCAGTGGGGTGTCTTCCAGATTGTCCCACTTTTGATAATTATAGGTAAAGAAAGATAGAAAAAGTGATTAACAATGATGGACGACATGGGAATTTTAAATGTTGGACAATAGGGAAATGCTATAATGTTTTTTAAGACTGTCACAGCAATGGTTTAATATAGATAGTTTATAATACAACATGTAACATGATAAGCTTAAAAACTATATTATTGATTGACTGACTGATTTATTTAATGAGAAAAGTGATGGACCACGCAAAACAGAATTTTGACTTCCACTGAAATAGTTATGAGGCGCGTAGATTTAGGCATAATATAGCGGGTGCAAAGTGCCTACAGAAGGAAGGGGTCTTTATCGCGCAAGGAACGTAGTACTCCGCAAACACTTTACCCACTACGGTTCGCGGTCAGGTTTTTTCCCGTTTCGCATGAGACAGGATAAATGATCAAATTCTAAACTGCAGAAACCAGTTGTACTTCAAAGATAACAATGCTGTGTCTTGACTGGCTGCTAAATCGGGAGATGGCTGCCGATTGGCCAACAAATAAGCAGAGCTAAGTTAGGTTAGGGATTTTAGCAATCATAATGGGCAGACCGCCGTTCGTGCCACTCGAGAAAAGCCGATGAATCACGAATGAATGAAAAAGGGAAAAAATATGGATATTGGGAATCAAACCAATCTAATTAAAATTCTAATATGACGGGCTTTAAAGGCTTTGAGACCACAACTGTGGTAAAAAAATGATTTATGTATGACCAACACGCGCTGATAAGGGCGTGTTTTAGAGAGCTGTTCCGATTACAAAACTGTAACTCCCACTGGAAAACTATTGCGTATGACGAATTCATCTTATAAATTGCGACACGCGCTATGATTATACGCTGCAATATATTGTGTGTTACATTGACGGAACAGCCAGTTCATGGCGGAAATGATGTTTTCTATAGGTACGGAAATATTATAAATGTATCAAAATTGTCTTATTAGAACAGAAATAATTCACGGAGGCTGAGATTTATCATTGTTTTACAACGGGGTGCCCATTTATGTCGTTATTTTATCCCCCGCTGTCGCTCGGGATAAAATAATACGACATAAATGCTCACCCCGTTGTAAAACAATGATAAACAACAGCCTGCGTGAATTATTTCTTAATTATATCTTCACTTGGCTCCCCCTTTTGCTATTTTCACGACGACAATAGCAAAAGGGGGGGTCTAGTGAAAATATGATTTTAATTAGATTGGAATCAAACTTTTTAAAAATGAAAGTGGCATTGATTTGTTATATATGTTTATCATAAAATGTGTATCATAAAACCTAAACGGAGAAACACGGAAATTGCCGGAAATTTCCGAAGCGTAACATTTTCGCGAACAGGTCTATATCAACTATTTTGTGAATATGATGGATCTAGGTTACTAACAATGCATTCTTGGATACTGCCTCTGATTTGTATTTTATGGACAAATGATTCCGGTTACAAGACAAATTTTAATTCTTTTCCTGCTTACTGACAATGTTTACATCAACTATCTAACCACGTTTGATGCATCTAGAGAAGCTTAGTATAGTGCAGGCTTCAATTGCTGTCTCTCACCTATATTTTGCGGGTGCCTGATTTGGCTATCTAAACATCGTGTACTTTTAATGAAGTAATGTAAATAATAACAATACATATTGCCATTTAACATTAAAAAAACTGTACGTATTTTTTCCACAAAGAAAAATAAAGCTTTGAGACGGCTAGTTGTTTATGAAAGCTAATACTTGTCGTATTATATACCTGACAACTTTCTTTCCTCTACCGGATATGCGCTGTAGCTCGGACACTGGGAACCATCACAGTATAGCCCCAGGGAGAACAGTTTTACCAATATCAGATAAATAATAATTAAAAAAAAATTATGGACCATTTCAAAGCTCAAGTTACCCCAGGATAAAAATTCTAAATTAAAGGTATTGTGGTCATTTTCTCTTTAAGATCATTTTAATGGCAACATTTAACTGGTAAAGATGGATTTAGATGATTAAAATAATAATCTGGATTGCAAAAGTCCGATGTAAAACACATGTTTAGATACGTAAATTTTCATTTCTTCCAGTTGCTGTATGACAGTCTTATCATCTGGCAAGATATGGGTTGGGGGCTACTATGACAGTGTAACTGGACAATTAAAACTGGGCGCCATGATATAGCTGAAAACATTGCTGAAATTGGCGTTAAACACAAACAAACAAACATCAATATATTTACGCGCTTGATTTATATAATAGCAAAGACTTTATTGTTAATAAGGTTTTGGTTGTTGTAATGGGGTTTAACGCCGCTTGCAGAAATTGTACAGCTATATCATAGAGTCCAGTTTTTGTTAAGGGAGGAAGCCGGGAGTTCCCGGTTAAAAAATCGACATTCAAGAGGCAAATCGTTGTCAATTATAAGGTTCGACCATACCATGTCATAATACTTTTGGCCAGAACGCGAACCTAAGTGTTGATATTTGTTTGTTTGTTTGAAAGTTGTTTAACGCCATTTTCAGCTGAGCTATATCATGGCTTCCAGTTTTTATTGGGGATGAAGACGAGGTAGAGAAAACCCCCGACCTGCGGTAGTAAAACTGGCACTCCTTGTCAATTCCTAATTATTACAGGCACAAATAGGAGATCATAAATAATCCGTAGTTTTAGAGTTACAGCGCCATCACTTTATGGCCATTAGTATTTAATTAACATACACATCTGTAACGAAATATAAGAGTTGGTTACGCCACAGCAGCAATACATTCTTTAACTATCTTTTCACACTATGTAAAAGTTTTATGAGTTATTAAAGGTTTAAAAAAAAAGAAAAGGTTTTGTAATAACACATTTAACACAAGTTTGCTTAATTTATATGATGGTGACTTACATCGTATATAGAATTTTTAAACAAAAAATATTCTTTATTATATTTTACTGCACCTCCACTTTGAAAAAAGTCCATTTACTACCAAAATGTTTATAAAACAAAAGGAAGACATAAAAATTAAAGTGACATATAAAGAATAATATGTATTTGTGTTTCTTGTCTTTTAGAACTTATTCTCCTATTGTTTATTCCATCAATTGTCTTCACAATGACAGAGAATTGCAACTAATTATAACATCTGTGGGCATTCCTATACACGTTAACACCTATTTGTTTTCATTGCATGAAACATGTTTTATTGGTTTATTTTACGACATAAAGACATTAAATGTAATCAAGTGACGTTTATGGAGCACTTATATTTGCTTAATTAGTCACCGCTTTTAACCTCAGCTTTAAATGAAAATAAGGGGCATTGGTATATTTAGATAATTTACAACTACTCAAATACAAATATATTATTTAATGAAAAGAGCAACCTTTTCATATAATTGGGAAGGGAAAAAAGAGACCCTTTCGAGCTGCACATCCATATCACCGTACCCCACCCCAACCCTCTCGTGAACATTTCGTATTTTTGCATTGGTTGTGTTATTCTAACTTGGTAGAAGGGCGATAATCCAAACACGTTATTATTGGGTAGCAGATTTTCATAACGATCTTTCGGAACACATCGATGTCTTACCGAATAAGTATTTTGAACATTAAAAAGCAGCTCGATTCATGGTAGCAAAATTTAATACGACACCGCCACGATGGAAATAATTATTTACTAACGTTCACTGACTGTACTGTATTTTGTTTATTACCATGTGCTCAAAACAGTGATTAATTTTTACGTGTAGTGCATATCAAATGAATGTTAAAATTATCTTTTCTTATTATGTTCAAGTTTTCTGAAAGATTTAACATGTATATTCACTATGAACCGTGCTAGAAGTGGTTATGCGTCTTTCAGTAATCAATTACTTTTAGTTTTGTGCAAGACAATCTAATTTTGCATTGAAAATAATTAGACCACACATAAATATATTCTACATAACTTTCGAAATGTGTAATACATTGCATCTAACCTTGGTCCATATGTTGCAAACAAAATAAATGTTTGATTGAATTCTGTGTAGAAAGCTTAGAGCAAACTTCTTGATCTGGTAAAGATATACAGAAGTTTATAATAGAAAATTGAAAATTATCCCTTGACAAATTTTTAGTATGAACGGCGATCAAATGTGTTTGTTTGTTTGTTTGTTTGTTTGAATGGTGTTTTAACGCTAATTTCCGCTATATCATGGCGTTCAGTTTTTATTGGGGGAGGAAGCTGGAGTACCCGGAAAAAACCCCGACCTGCGGTAGGAAAACTTGCAATCCTTGTCAATTAAGATTGGAGTCGAGTACACCCTGTGCTCTAGTGAAGTAATTTGTCCAGAGAAACGTCACAACTCAGATGCTATGTTAGGTGGTTGAAAACGTTTACCAAAATTATGCAATTTACTTAGCCTTATGCACGTTTGTCTAGTTCAGTTTCATCTGTGGGTCCCAAAGCCAAAAGATGGCTTATATATTCATGATTTATAAAAATTTCCGATCATCAAATATGCAAAACGTAAATGCGACCATCACTATCTTAAGAATAGAACTGTAAAACAACAGTAAAACATTTTCACAATTTCAATTGAAATTCGCTTACATCTTATCAACATGATAGTAGATTTTGGAGAATTTTAGTTGACGTATTTTGGATAAAGATTTTTTAACAACAAATATATATTCACAAACATCGTTTTAGTTGAAAACAAATAGTCTATTCCTTAGAGATTTTTGAATAAAGGGTAAGTGTTTCACAGTCAAGAATATATGCCGTCGCGTTTAAGTTATTAACCGTGTATGACCACCGCGAACTGTCAACACTGCTCTGCATCTCCTTCACATTATGTTCTTACGTGAAATTGTTCGCCATTCCTGATGCAACATTTGATGGGTCTAAATAAACATTAATGACATTGGACTAACCCATCCTTCAAGAGACGTCAACGATGACAAGACCTCGAGTCAAGAGGTCATTCAACGAACCAAAACATAACAGAAAAACTTGATCAAGGGAGGGATGGTGTAATAAAACGTTTGACCAATTTACAAAACCGCCGAATGAAACACTTCTTTTGGACCCACGATGGAACCATCTTGTACACACGTACTGAAAAAGACAGAATTGAAAGATTCAAAGATCTCATCCATGACTTAGGAACTTGGAATAAATGTTGTAAATAAAGTATGTAATCTTGGTGATTATCTTCCTTTCATCTTTTGCTATATTTATACACAGTTCGTAAACGCGTAATACAGTTACTGATCTTTTGTAATTGTTTTTGTTTAAATGGTATTTAATTTCACAGTCAGCAATTTTTCAGTTATTTTTTAATTTTTTTTTATTTTTTTGTTTTTGCAAATTATGCTTAAATTGACGTTACATGTAGGGTTCTTTTTCGAAATTGTAAAATGATCCTAGTGTACTTTAAATTTTTTTTATGAATTCGTGTCACTATGTAAATCTTTAACATTGATTTTTTTAACTCTGTTTCCCTATCTAGTAGATATCTTTATCCCTAAAGACGTAATTACGACTTAAATACGGCTTTTCAACATTTCTCTCGATTCATTTCATTCGCGATTTTGATGACCATGTTATAACAAGAAAATATAAGCTAGGTGGATTCGAATTGTATGTACAACAGCTTGTTTGAGGCGACTGAAATTAGTATTTATAAGGAATCCTAAAGGTCTACTGTGCAATTCATTTGATGCTATCATTTTGTGTACATTGAGAACTAGAATGTACTCACAGTTGATCAATCTTGATAATGGGTAACGGCACCGACGCATATAAAGCAGCAATTGGAATTTGTTATGCAAAGACGGGTCAATGTACAACAAATGTTTTATAATAGACATTTGTGTATATACACCTCGCCATTGGTTAAGCAACACCCTATTATTTTCCAGGGATTCATTGAAGATTTTACATATTTTAATATTTTTTAAAGGACAATTTATTGAACATCAATGACAAATGAAACATACAAATAACATGTTTTCAGTCACTTTTTTTTTATAAAAAAAATGTTCAAAGCAAAGATATAAAAAAAGTGCAAATATAATTTTCACTAGTCAAAAAATAAGTTTGATTGCATACTTCAATTTCATAAACTTAAAGTAAACACATCACAGGTCAACGTTCAGGAAAAGAAAAGTCACTTTGAAATGTGTTAAACGCAAAAATACTCAGTAAGTCGTGTAACCACCACGCTTCTGGTACAGTTTTTTAACTCTCCCCCTGATGTTGTTGATTAAACGACGAAGTGTAGCATTTTATAGATTCCGCCTTTCATTTTGAATGGCAACACGTAGTTCTTGGACATTTTGACAAGCAGGTGCTCCATTATTGATTTTACGGCCAATAATATCCCACAAATGTTCGACTGGATTCATATCGGGTGACATGTAAGATGCTCAATAGCTTCCCTTTCGATAACATCACGTACAATTGCAGCTCGGTGAGGTCTTGCGTTTTCATCCATGAAGACGGGTCTGTTACTCAGTGCATGATTGTCAAAATGACGTCATTTCTGCCCTGTCATTGTCCCATCAACCACATACAGATTCACTTTACAGTCGTAAGAAAAGCCTCCCCACACTAACACCACCACCACCAAACGCTGTAGTGCCTAGGATGTTGTCAAAACGCGCATGTGCCCATCAATATTACGAAGAAGGAATTTGCTTTCGTCGGTCCAGTGTACTCGTCTCCAGCTTCGAATATTCCAATGGCGGTGATATCGTGCCCACTCTAAACGTGCTTGGCGATGACTCTGTGTCAACAGTGGACGTTTCAAGGGACGACAAGTTCTCGACCTTGCATTGTTTAGGCGCCTGTTAACTGTTCGAACGGCTACTCTGGTTGCAATATTCCAATCGCCACGAAGATATCTTGAAGTGGCAAACAGTTGGTGTTTGGCTACACGAACGAGTGCTCTATCCTCCCTTTAAAATGTTTTTGGTGGTCGACCTGACCTAGGACGTTCCTGAATAGTTCCATCATCTCGATGACGTTTCAGTAGCCGGGATACAATTCTAAAGTGACTGCCAACGTGTTGTGCTATCTGACGCAAACTCTGTCCACTATTACGCATTCCAACGATCTGCCACTAAATTTTCGTCTAAGCATTGTACAAATGTAAAGATGAAGTCGAAAAAGACCACGAGATGACCACTAAATCGTTAAGCAAAACAAGACTTTTAGGCGTGCTCGAATACCGTATGACAAACTGGTTTTGAGGAGTTAATTAAAGTAACTTTCCCGTGCTCGAATGATGGCTTTAGTACATAAATAACACATTCAGATTTTTTAAATTATAAAAAAAACAATGGTAGGTGATGCTTAACTTATGGCGTGGTGTATATTTCAAATTTCTGAGTGTAATTTTGTCTTAAAGAATTACAATGAGTGTTAAAAATGTATAGTCTCGAAATATTATATCAACATATAAATTGCCCTACTCTGGTTTTCACGGTAAAAAAATCCTACATGTACCAAATAGAACAATAATCGTCAAAAGAATGAAATCATTGGTATGTAATTGATCTTTTGTATTAATATCAATCTGGTTTTTTACTCAGATTCTTCATAGTTCATAAATTAAACCACAATGTTGTATTATCATTAGATTCTTGTCATAATACATGAAACTAGAAATATATGGCATTAACGGCCCACTATTTTGCTGTGTAGAGCATCTCTAGGGTTTCTGCAAGCCGATATGCCATATGTGTCTGTTTTAGGACCCCTCCTATTTTTTATTAATGATATATCTGATGACATGAAAGGTTAATGTAGATTGTTTGATGACGATACACTCAGTGGTGATATAGCATATGATAACAATACACTGGTCAATGTTACGAATTCTGACTTCATAATATCTCTCATATGCAACTATTACTGTCACAATTAGGTTCGATAACTCTGTTTATCGATGAACGACTGTTGTGTATCATTAACACCAAAAATTTATAATAATATAATTAATAATCAAACTGCTGTTATTATTAATAAAATTATTGTATGTTTTTTAAACATTATTCGTATTTGCCAATTTTTTCCGTTTTTTATATACACTTTTATTTATTCTTTATCATTGATGGAGTTCCTCGTTTCTTGTTGTTTCCCCCGTGGCATTATTATTTTTTTATACTAAAAAAACTACTAGTTCATAATTTAATAAAATTATAAATGAATTGTGGTTACCTAATAAACATTTGTGACAGATGTGTTATTTAGAACACCTTTAATGTATTGAAATTTAACCCATGCTGTTTCTTCTTGATAACGCTTGCACTGCCATAAACTTGTATTCTCTGTACAGGATGTTTATTGAACAGCTTATTCCTTAAAACGTGAATTTTGACTACCTTTATGACTGAGAAAAATGTGACCAAAATGGGGATATTTTTGTAATTATCTTTTACATAAATACTTTATAAATGTTTATTACAAAGTTCTTTACCACATTTTCGATGCATGACAATGAATGCAATTGCATTAATTTTTTTCTAATGACAATATTTTGTAAGTCAAATACTCTTGAAGTTTTTTTGGTTTAATTATTGAAATATTTACATCCAAGTTAAACATGTTACACATTTCTGAGATATAATAAGACCATAAAAATGCCATACAACCCTGTCCCTTAATGTCTGAACCACGTGGTCTGAAAAATGGTAAAATGAGCGAATTTCAAATGAAATGGGAAGTATGAAGACCAGAAATTAAAGTGTTACAAATGTGAAAATTAAATTCATCAATATGTCTACTTTTTGTATATATGTGCAAAACATAGCTAATACGAACTGTATTTATGCAATTTACGTCAGAAGTGGTGCATATTTGACTATTGCCCATTGAAACAATGTAACCAGAAGGCAGAAAATGAGACTTTTTTTCAAACAAAATGGGAAGTATTTTGCAAGTAATTTAAACTGATACAATTTATATCATTCGAAAGACAAGAGACTGTAGAACTGGGAACAATGTGCAAAACATATATATTTTATTTATTTAACAAGATATCGGCGTTTTTTAAATCGTCCCATTGATTTTCTATTGAGTGGAAAATCCAATATGGCTGACAAATAGACGTCACATAAGTCACGTGATGTCGCTAATAGTTGTATATGAAATTGTCAGACGATGGTAAGTAAAGCTTAAACCAGGTAAGTCTGATATTATTGTTTTTATTACCTTCCCTTGGATTGTAGACATTAGCTTTAGATTTGAAAATTTGATTCTTGAACCGATAATACAGCACAGAAAAATTTCAGGCAATTGCCTTAGGGAACAAAACAAAAAATGGTAACTTGAAATTCACTTTGGATGGGCATGTAATTGAATGTGAAAATGAAATTAAACTTTTGGGAGTGACAATAGATTATCAGCTGCGTTTTAATACATACATCTCCATTATTTGTAATAAGGCCTCAAGACAGTTAAATGTTTTAAAAAGAATAGGTAAACATTTATCTAAACTGGGAAGATTGACAATATACTATTCATTTATTTTATCAAACTTCAAGTATTGTCCTATTGTTTGGCACTTTTGTGTGGAGGGTAATACTAAAAAAATGGAATACGAAGATAATTCAAGTGACTATGAGACTCTTTTATACAAATCTAGAATGCCAACTTTAAAAATTAGAAGAATGAGATGTATGGCAATTGAGGTTTTTAAAATTATACATAAGAAATCACCACTGTACTTACAAGATATTATTAGTTTTAAAAATTCTAATTACTCTTTCAGAAAGGAAAACTCTGTTAATATTCCACAGGTGAGAACTACACATTATGGTTTGCATTCGCTGAGATATGCTGGAGCAACACTCTGGAATGAGCTGCCTGACAACATTCGTGCAGAGGCAAACCTCAACCAATTCAAAAGCCTTATCAACAATTGGAATGGCAGTTATTGCAGATGTAGCTCCTGCAGGTCTCAGTGAATCACTCCTTTGAGCCTTCGCTTATACATGTAATATGCTGTGTTGATGCATATTTTACTTTATCTCACATTGATATTTTGATTATTTATGCAAACTTGTGCTTAGATAAGGGCTAGTAACAGTATCTATCAGTGCTTTAGTTGTAGTATTAACTGATCTCTGTGCTTTTGGTGCTAATAACTATCTTGGTGCTTAAATGTGTGCTATAATAGATCGGGTTGCTTTAAGCTGTGCTTAAATCTGATATTTGTGCTTTTAGTTGTGCTTAAACAGTGCTTTATGCTTTTATGGGTGTATAACTGTACATTATGCTATTTATGCTTATAACTGCAATTTATGCTTTTATTTATGCTTATAACTGCACTTTATGCTTTTATTTATGCTTAAAACTGAGCTCAATGCTTTTAGATCTTCTAATTGATAAATACATTTTAAGTGATCCAAGTGTTTTTAGTTAAAAATTATGATGTTAATGTTCTTAAAGTATGCCTTTTAACAATTTGTATGATCTCTTAACAAGTAACTTGCTTTTTATCATGTACATGTATGTATAACCCTGTCCTAACAAATATATGTTTTAAATATAATGTTATGTTTGTATGTCGGTAAAAAGCTCTACAGAGCTTATGTTTGCTATGTGTTTAGATAATCCGACTTTAAATAAAATTTTCTTGTCTTGTCTTGTCTTGTCACAGACATGTAGGTGTGTTTTTCAGTTCCGAACTGTAAATGGGATAGACATGTCGATTATATCTTTGAGAAAACCTCTATTCAGATCGATGTTTTACGAAAACTTAAATTTAGACTACATCTGTAGTAACTTGAAAAAATGTAGAATACTAGTAATCATGCAAGGTTTTTCGATAACTCTGGGATATCTAATTACATGTACAGAATAAAAATAGTACAATAGAGGCATGTAGAATTGTAACTGGTTTAACTTGGTATTGTTGTATAGAAGGAGAGAACGGAAGAAACTTAATCTCTTCTCTAAAATGGCATACAGACAGTGTTTCAAAAATGTAATCGATTTACTGTTCCCAATTGTATCAGATCTTAAAATTATAACTTATGCAGCGGAAATAATCCTTCTTCGTCGACTTTCTGTATTACAAAATCCTCCTTACCAGCTACACATAATTAATGTAATAACTTTGAAACCTCACTAAGGAATTCACCATCTTCTGAGATATTTAAATCAAGATTGTTACTTAAATATTGAACGACAGTCACGCCTCTTATTCATTATA
The DNA here is from genome assembly GCA_944474755.1 of Limnoperna fortunei. Lineage (NCBI taxonomy): Eukaryota > Metazoa > Mollusca > Bivalvia > Mytilida > Modiolidae > Limnoperna > Limnoperna fortunei. The sequence goes on along the minus strand of OX104121.1, from coordinate 40,912,715 downwards.
AAGTGGGCCACCGGCTCCAAAATATATTACATACTCGAATACGAAACCAGTGTAGTGCTCTTAAACGTGACCATTTTTAGAAGAAATATCGTTAATAAAGAACTGCGTAGAGACTATATAGAGACATCGGAACATTATTTTCTTTCTTGCAACAGATGTTTTTAATGAAGAGCTGATATGTTTCAAAATTTACGAAGACTGTAAGTCCCTATTCACTTGCAAATCTTTCTATTTGGTGAAAAATTGAAATGACGAAATTTAACTTTTGATTTTTAACTGACAAAATTTTCAGTTACTCACTCCTACCGGTATGATAAGATTTTTATAGAATTATTTATGTATTCATTTATTACAGAAACCATGTACTACTATAATGGATGTGAAAACCGGCCATATTAACAGCAAGTTACAGGTCATTTAAATCAAGGTGTTATAATAATGAACTTGGTAACCATTCAATTTAATACCTTTTGATGAACATTTGCATGTTCTTTGAATTAGTGTTTAAAACATATAATACATACATAGAGAACAGATTCATTTCTGATCTATTGTTGTAGTATAAATTTTTATGTTGAAACATGATTTTACACAGTTTGACTCAATGGCTCATTTTATACTATACTCACTCTAAAAAGAAACGCAACATACACAAAATGGGAAATTTACTTATTGTTTTAACAATTTATCACATAAATAATTGATACAGAAATGTAACAATCGGCACACTTCTTGTTCGTGAGTTCTTTGAATATAACATTTCGTCGCATATTGTCAATAAATCACGCAAAAAATGTCCGTTTCTGTTGTGTCCACCATTCGCTAGTAACACAGCCCTTACGCGCCGATTCAGTTCATCCCACAGATGTTCAATTGGGTTAAGATCCTGAGATCGTGATGGCCAACGGATCACATTGACATTCTGTTGCTCTAAAAAATCTACTGGTACACGTGCTGTATGTGGTTGGGCATTGTCGTGTTGAAAAATTTCTCTTTTAATGTCAATTACGGGCAATAAATGCGGCCGTATAATTTCGTCTCTATACCTAACAGCGTTAAGATTGCCTTGGATATGTATCAGCTGTAAGTTCCAGGCGTAAGAGATAGCGGCCCACATCATAAATGTGCCTCCACCAAAATTGTCTCTTTCTACGACACAGTTTTGAGCAAAACATTCGTTTCGGCGCCTGTACACTCGTATGCGACCATCTCGCTTTTCAAGCTAAAAAAGTGACTCATCGCTGAACCACACTCTTCTCCAGTTCTGTAAATTCCATACACGAATGGTAGTACACCATTTAACCCTTGATCGGCGGTGTTGGTGTCTCATTGGACAAACTTGCTGGTCACGACTTACGAACAGACTCGATCGTAAGAAATATTGACATATCATGGACACCAATAAAACCAGGTTTACGTCAATTTACTGCTTCAGTACTCGCTAAGACCAGCAGCAGTCATATCTGTCCATAGGACACAGGTAGATACTAAGTACACCGTAGTTGACCTGAAAACTCAAAGAAAGATTGACAGCATACACTATGTTGCATTGACCAGGGTTATGAGGATCAATTTTTTGTCGCCAAGCTTAATGCGTTTAATGGAAGACTCTGGGATATCTAATTACAGTGGCAGTGGTTTATGTTCTAACTTCTGATTTGCAAGAGGCTTTATAACATTGTGAATAGTACTTCCGGTGGGTGCCATAAGTAACACAAGGCTTGTTGAGAAATCTACAAAGAGACACTACAGTAGTACTTGGTAGCCATTTAAGAAAGAACTTTTGAAAGAAGAGTTTTCCCACAACCGTCTCCCCCACTTTGGAAGGTATACACTGGTTTGTTTTTTGTTTGAGGACTTGCTAATGAATTAGGTCATAAGGAATGCCATGTGCTCCTTTGTTGAAATACCTTATATACTGCCTATATTCTGCATCTGGCAGTTTAAAGGTTTTGTTTATCTCCTCTCGGCAACACGTGTAAGCCTAGTTCCTACCCAATATAATAATGTTCTTCTGCATTTTCAGGAGGTACTAAAGACTAATCTGGTATTCCATCTGTATCTTCTGTTAGGTTGCAGCATTTACTCATACCACGGTGTGACTTTGTAACATATGCAACACATGAATAGACATCAATGATAAATTGTAGGTCTATGTTTGCTCGCTTGTACCCACCCATTTATTCGACATTCTGATGTGTATTTTCTTAAGAAGACAGTTGTTGTGTTGATGCATGTTCTTATTGCACATATGTACTCATTTTTTGTTAATGAGAATGACTGTAGGAACTGGCTGAATGCTAATGTTTGATGTTGTAGATTGAGATAATCTTGTATTCTTATTCAATGATGTCAGAATTTAACGGTTCAAGAATACAAGTTTGATCCATTGGTGAATCCATTGGACTGTGAGTTTGAAGTTCGACAAGCTCTCGTAAGATGGGTTGTGTTTCAGGTGGATGTTCACATGTGAAGTATCCTGTTCATATGGTTGTTGTCAACCAGATTAGCATATTAGTATATGAACAGGTGGTGAGGTGCTGGTATACGATCATGTAGATGTAGTCTTGTACACAACCAATTAGATTGGATTTGCCTAACATTTAGTCTTTAGGAAGCGTGTTCACAGCGTAATCAAAGTGGAAAACACATGTGATGTATCCGACTGAATAAGTTCGCATTTTATTATCCAATCAAAGTCAGCAGTCCTTACTTCAGAACATGATGTGTGATCCACAATCCGAGATAAGACACAATCTAAATGTGTCCACCTGTTTCGTGCATGAGAAACTTCAAAACTTGTGACGCCACCAAGCTGACGTATCATTGCAATAGATCTTTTAAGACTGCCTGAAAATACGATGGCGAACTCTTGATTGCGGCCATAAACTTTAATGCTTTGTCTTGGTATATGTAGTGCTTTTCTGAGTCACCTCTAACATCTTCAGCTGTGATACTTTGTCCTTTAGTTTTTGACTTGCATATAGCTATTTGTGTCTGGTCTGTAATCTGCTTCATCTGTAACTTTTTGGTTTTGAAGAAGTTTTCAATGCTTAGAACAGCTCTTCGATCTTTACTTCTGAGCTTTGACCTAACTTTCTCAAAGTATTAAACAGGAACTATTCGTACTTTGTTTGAAGGTCTTGCCTGACCAATAAATATTTATAGCAATGACATTTCTTCTGCATTTGGCTGTACAAATACACTTACTGATACTTTTCCTTCCCCTGGGGCTAAATTGTAAATGAAATCTTTTACTGATTGTTCTAAAAAATCATGCGATGATAACAATGTTTCTTGTATTCCAGAACTATCCTATTCCATATATGTTGGGTCGTCTATGGCAGAGCTTGTGTTTTCATTGGTAACATCATTCCCTTTACTAACTTGAATCGCGATATTTTTAGCGACACTGCAATTGTTTTGATGAATACTTGTATTATTTTGTACAGGATCGGTGTCTTGTATATTGTGTTCCTGAAAGAGTTTTGCTGAGATAGGCAATACATGTACAAATTTTCTCGGGTGGTTATTCATACTGTATAGGTGATGCCTGTAATTAAACCTCCTTTTGAATGTCGATTTTACTGTCCCTGTGTCTGACGACAAACGACTAAGAACAGCCACAGTGTTTGTAAGATCAGAAAACACAGACACAATGTTTCCTATATTCGGTTCTGTTTTCCCACTTGTGTCTGTTGAAGCCTTAAAAATGGTAGTACCGGGGCTATTTATAACTGTTCCATAACAGTATGATCTATGATGGGACCCTGTGCAATCTGTTTCTTCTTTTTTAAATCAGTTTTCTTGTGGCTATGTTGGAGTCGATTCATCTGGACTTTGAAATATGAACTAATCAAGGATGAGTAATTTACTCCATCAGGCAAGCCTTTAGTATAGGATAATACCATACACATTTTAAAATACTATCGCGTGCACTCGATACACATTAGAAAAGTGACCAAGATCTGCCGTATGATATGATTTGAAAGCATCATAAAATATGATACTAACAATGGTATACTGTTCCTTAAGTATAATTATATGGGTCTTCTATCTATATGACTACAAGATAAGGAAATGTATAACAGTTATCTTTCACTGTACCCGTGTAATAAGAGTTTACAGAAGAATGGATAATAGTAAACATGTGTATGAGTGGTCGCTTATGTCATAATTGCGTTATTTCTATCGCGTGACTTTTGAGAAGTATCGCGATACTTTCAACTTCTATCGAGTTATTTCTTCAAAGTATCGCGTTACTCTTAAGGAGTATCGCATTACTTTTTACCAGCAAAGCGTTACTTTTAAAAAGTATTGCGATACTTTTTTTCATTTCTTGAGAAAGAAACAATCAAAATAAATCTAACGATTGACCGACCGAACGAGATTTCCTCTTATCAGTAGAGTGGGTTCAGAAAGAGATTAGTGTTTACGGCATACTCTATGTCATCCGATTTTGAAAATCGAGTCATCATGTAAACAAATGTAAGATGTATATGTTACAATGTATATGAAATTCGGTTTATTTCTATGTATCTTCACCAGTATTATTGCTAACCCAAAAATGTATGTATCAAGATTTGACTATAACCGAATTAAACTTGTAAGATTTCTTCTGATTGGTTAATGATAAATGCAGCCGAATTTCAAAGCATCGCTATACTTCTTAAAAGTAACGCGTTACTTTCAAAAAGTATCGCGTTGCAAATGAAAGACAAAAGTAACGTGATGCTTTGAAGAAGTATCGCGATAGAAGTTGAAAGTATAGCTTCTTAAAAGTAACGCAATACAAAAGTAACGCGATTGAAATAACGCAATTATGACATGCACGGCCACTCATACATTTGCATGGCTACAACTTTACAGATATATGGGTACAACTATACAGGTATATGGATACTTTATACAGATACATAGACACAAGTAAATAAATACACTCAGAACTCACCTTTAGTTGTATATGAGTACACAAGCCTCTATTGATAGTCATAGCAGGCGAAAGGTGAATTTTACATCTTTTTGGCCATTTAAGGGCTAGCACCCAGAAGTGGCTGTGGTGATTTGGAGTGTTATCTAACTTAGTAAAGATATTAAGGAAACGAACGATTCGACAAACATTCATGAAGATCAACTTTTTCACTAAGACCAATTTGGAAATTTGTGTCAAAATTAAAAGCAATAACTCTGAAGTGTGTGGGTCGATTCGACTGGTTATTGAACATGGTCGAGATAGAAAGCCCATGAACATGGACAAGAAGATTTTGCCATTTTTTGTTATAAATAAAGGGTCATAAGTCTGAAGTGGCTAAAGCGATTTGGCTGGTTATCAAACTTGGTCGAGATATTATGCTCATAATTATTTTCGCCAGTTTCATGAAGATCGGACAACACCTGTTTGATACTGAGAGCGGACAAGGCGAATTTGCCATATTTTTATAATAAATGGCCATAACTCTGAAGTGGTTGAAGCAATTTGGCTGGTTATCAAACTTGGTCAAGATATTTTGCCCATAAACATTTTCCCCAAGTTTTATGAAGATCGGAAAACAACTGTTTGAGTTAGAGAGCGGACATCGCCCTGGACGCCGCCCGCCATGGGTGTTCCCGTATTACGACCCGGGTTCGACGGGCGAATAAAAACGTCAGAGTTGTAAATAATACAGACAGCACTGAAAACATAAATTGGTTATGATAAAATTCTACTATGAATCTAGAAAAGTATTTTTAATTTGTAGTTCATTATTAACTTTGGGATTCATTAACTATCTGGAATTAATTGTTCAAGCTGTTAAGTGGTAATCAACTATGTGGAAAATGAAAGATAAAAAGAGGCTGTGTAGAAGTCAAACGGCATACAGCCGTTTGCTCTCGTTTGGGGGCCTTTAAACTTGCCTGTTAACTGCTCGCTCCGCGTATTCTAATCGACTGCAGGTAAGGACCGTAAGTTAGCTAAACGAGATTGCTATATATTCATCAAACATACTTTTGTCAGATCTGTACAGCTATACTTATGTGTCTGCCATAAGAAACCTTGCAGTAAATTGCATCTGTGTAGATAACTAACTTCTATATCACAGAACCAAAACGGGAATACACTAATATACTAAAACTAAATTTCCTGAAACAATTAAGTGTAAGAAATGTTACTTGATATTCATTGTAAGATGCAGTTCATTATTTTCTATTCTAACATGCCTCTGTATTGAGATCAGAGATTTTACCTTGTTAGTCGAGTTAATCCTATTAATTGCTGCATCAATCGAAGTCGTTTTATTCGGAACATACTTACTTGTGAAGAGCAAAATAAATTGATCATTAAAGGTAAAGAATCGACGGTCCTGGAAAAAACACTTAGTTGTATATTGAAACAAAAGTTCTGGTTAGGCGTATATTATGCTCAGCGCTCAAGACCACTCATCCAAATCCGCTCTATAAAACAATGGCTTCATTAACCGATGTGAAATGTAGAAATATCCATAGTACATGTGTACTAGCGTGTGACGATAGAATTGTTAGCAACCAATAACTCAGCATTTTTGTACATATTATATAGGATGACAAAGTTACTTGAGATATAGTGTCACAGTCAGAAAATTATATACAGATGTCTACGTTTTGTGAAAACAATATAACGTATCTATCAAGCGGATTTCTGAATACAGGGTTAATACCAAATATTTATATACGCCTACAAGTTAAGCCCAACAAGGTTAGAATTAGATTTAATACTGTTAAACTTTATATTTACGGTCATGCGGATATGAACTCACACTGTTGGGACACTGTAACACCCATTCGCCTGCATTAGTTCGGTTTAAATAAAATGTGAATAACTTATCTATAGTAAAAAATAACTATATAAATATATATATATATATATATATATATATATATATATATATAAGTCTAGAGAATTATGCAACGATACAAATATAGAGATGTTTCTACTATAAAATAATTATATTCATAAATATTTATATACGAGATTGCTATCTTACGGTCCTTACCTGCAGGTTCTGGTTAGGCGTATATTATGTTCAGCGCTCAAGACCACTCATCCAAATCCGCTCTATAAAACAGATAGATTTATATATTATTTTTTTGTTTATGCTGTATCGTCATGTTGGCGATCCGATACTTAGTAAGTGTACTGGTTGGTAGCTTCCTTTAGACTTTATATATATATATATATATATATATATATATATGACAATCAAAAGAAACAACATACAGCAGCGGTAAGCAGCACAATTATATTATAACAGTGTTGGGCTTAATTTGTAGATGTGTATAAACATTTGGATTTGTCTTTATGGACATAAAAATACAAATAGCAGCGAAGTTTTGAGCTTTTTCAGTCTAATGCATTTTGCCCGACTATTTCTTTGAACTGGTGTCATGCTCATGAATTTTTATTTATTGTTTTATTTCAATGCATGATCATTTAAAATATTTTGTTTGTAATTTGCATTGCTTTTGCTTATGCTTGCTGTGCTTTTAGCTCTAACATTTTGCTTTAGCTTTATGTATTAGTATGTATGTACCCGTCTTAGATTAGATTACATAGTTTCTGTTTTAACATGCTTTGTATGTCTTACTCTTAACATGTGTCTTGATGAGTTGTTTATATATGTTATTGTATTGTCGGTATAAAAGCTCATGAGAGCTTATGTTTATTGTTATGTATGCTACCTGAAAAATGAAAAATGAGTAGTCTTCTGGAATTTTTATGCATTATGAAATTATATTGCAGTCATTCAGCATAAAGTTCACAATCTTTTTGTGATAATTAGGGGTTATATTTAAGTGCGTATGTTTTTTGGTATATCATTAGATGTTTGTTTGAGGTTTAACGCTAGATTCAGCTGTTTTTTAATCTTTTTCTAGAGATAAAAGTTCTCAATCTTATAATAAATTGTCAATCGTAAATCGTTGGTTTTACTGTCGCAAATAATTTTTCATCTGTCTCCTCCATGTGAAGAAAAGAAACAATAAGTTGTGTATTTTAACAAAATATTGTTGTTCCCTAATTTAATGTCACAATATATCCATTAAGATTCAACGTTACATCTGCAGTATCATACAAATTTAATTGATGTAAGGTGAAAACTAGAAAAAGGGGTTCTCGTAGTAAAATACCGATTATCCATGCATTGTTTACACAGTCTATTTTGGCAAAGTTGATGTATTAAGCGGCCTAGCAATCTTGTATTTATATAAGGATATGAAGATAGCTGACAAAACAATAGGTGATGTACTGAAATTCTTTGATCGTCGTATCAAACACTTTTTATATGCTGTGATAAATAGCCAGTCAATCCTATTTATAAATAATATCATGATTTCAGATATATATTTTAACTATCCACGCTCTTTTTAGAATAATCAAAACAACTTAAGTTGTTCGTTGTAATTTATTGTTACAACAGTTTTATCTAATTTCGTACAAACAAAATTACCAAGCATCTGGCTTAATACTACATAACCAGGCTGTACATATGTAACACTGTGCTCAGCACCATGTAGATGATGTATATAGATCTACACAAATATTTTTCTCGGATCATCCAAAACTAAAGTACGATGATAATCGCTGTGGAGGACTGTAGTACACATGAAAAAGAGTAAAACGCGAAAATGTTAGAGGTTGATCAACTCTAGAATTAAGATTATTTTAATCCTTTAGTTTGTCATCAAATTAATTTTCAGCATCCGATTAGTCAACATAAGCTGAGAAAATCCTTAAATTTGAGAACTCTCAAGTCAACTGTGCACTGTAAACGTTGCCATTCAGTTATTCTCCTTTGATCATTGTATTGCTAATTTACTGCATATGTTGTTTTTTTAAACATTTTAATATTGTTGATCTAAATATATATTGTTACATACACTGAGAGTCTCAAAACTCAAATTCTAGCGTATAGGCAGATATGGAATTAAACCGAGACTGTCTCCGGAGCACCTGATACCACATCAACTTCAGCAACAAAACATTTTCAAATGTATATGTCCTAATGAATACTGAGACTGCTTAACTTCCAAACAGCTTTGCGGGTAATGTGAGGATTCGTTTGTTAATAAAAACTACGCTAGATTCTGATAAGCATGTTAATTTGAGCAATCTCGCATGCGAGTATTAATTGGTGACTTGTATTGTACCAATAACTTGCTAAATGTGCTATGTTCCACCGCACGCGCGATATATTTATGTGCATGGAAAGATAAGTGACGTCAGCCCTATCGGTCTTTTTCTACATGACGTGTATCAAATCTATTATGAATATTTTGTTTACATATGTTACCTCTTTTATTTGTTTTGTAATATTATTTGTATGAATCAGAGGAAATAAAGTTATGAATGAATTAAAATGTCATAATACTGTAAGTAAAATAAGTATAAATCAAAATATTTTATTTATCTATGTTTGCTTAATACATTTGTGACTCCTTTAGTCTATACCGAAATTTGTAAGAGGTCAGAAACATCGATCTGATGAAAAACGTCAAAGTTCTTCATCATATGAAAACCTACGCCCACTTTAAACAGTATTGCAGAAATGCAATGCCCTCCCCCATTTGTCGGTCACTGCGTCATTATTCAAGTGGTATTACAGTCAGATTATTGGTCATTGAACGCTTATCTCTAAGATACTGGAAATAAAACCTTATAACTTAGACCGAACAAAATACATTAAAGCCTAAAGTCTATGTGACCCAAAATGTTATCGTTTTCAATTGACTTTAGTTGACAATTTATTCAATTGGAATTCATCCTTTATAATCTACAATTATAGTGATATGTAAACACCAATAAGTCTAATAAATGGCATATTAGAAATGATTAAATTGATGATACAGAAAACTACAAAGACTTTTGTTTACATTTTACGCATTTTAGAATGAAACACACATTTTTATTAATAAATACAGGATAATATATTGACAAATAAACAAGATGACTGATAAATTTAACTTTGTAAATATTTTAATTTGAATCTCACAGAATATGACCTTGGCATGTGGACTATATATAATGTTGGGCAGAGTTCGGTACATGTGACACTAACACTACTATTGTTGTGAAACTGAATACAGCTAATACTAGTATGCTATGTTCATACTGTACTAGACCTGAAGAAGCTGAGCGGTTTTGCTGCATCTTTTTTTCAAATTGTCGTATATGACATACATTCGTCATTCCATGTGCCTTTTGCGACTTACATAGAAATACACAGAAGTTAGTATGCAACGAATTTATACAGAATCTTATGCGTGTATTGGGTGTACTGCTTACGAAAATTTCCTCGTAGCACGGTTGTATACATGTGCATTGAGATTTTGATATTTTTTATGAAAATTTCTACGGTCTTTTAACACTTTTTTCTACTTTTTGTATATCAACAATTTATCGCATTCCAATTTTGAATGTTACGTAATAGGGCGATCCCATGCTTGATGTTATCCTAATTATTGTATAGAAATTAAGCTTTATCAACATCGTTATCACTTTAATATTTAGAAGATTTACTTTGTGACAAGTTAACACCAGGACAAAAGTTAAACGCAAACAAGCCGGAGAAGTGAAATCTGTCAGTGTTCAGAATGGCGTCTGTAGAAACGAACGGGCGAGATTTTCAAACGCACAACTTGAGCGAAAAAGTACTCAAGCCACTGTTTAGTACATAATAAGTACATACCAAATTTTAAATCTAAAATTTTAACTGCTTGATTTTCGTTTATTGTAGTTTCTTTAACAAGTACCATCGATTGTACAATTTCACACTTCTATCATTTTTCCACAAACATGTATATAATGGAGGGTGATTCGTTTTACTATAAAATTTACTACTTAATTTCTCAGCAGATGTTACATGTATCTGTGGAATATTATCTATTCCTAAGTTCTAATAATTCACGTTAATATGTTCCAAATATTTGTTAGTCAATGCCCTGCAAACTAGAGGCCTTCAAGAGCCCGTAACACCTACCTGACCCACAAAAAACCATTTTCTTGCAAATTTTAATATTAAATGCTTACGTTAAACCATTTCTAGACTAAAAGATGCTTTTTATGCATGTTGCGATGTTAAATTTACAATCAGCTTGACAAACTCAAAATAATAAAAGAAATATCCTGGCTTTATTCCTCATTGTTTGTAACAGTTTCGGAGAAGATGTTTGTATTTTTTTCCCATAGCGTCCAATGTTAAAATAAGTCCTGCTATGGCGGCCATATTGGATTTTTGATATGCACAAGAAACTCAAAACTTTGTAGAGGAATATCTAAAAACAATCAGAAAACTTTAATTTTTTTTTTTCAATGATCCTATATTAACGTATTAATTCCAGGAGAATACACATACAAAGGGATTGTTAAGGAGTTCCTTTTCCGTGCGTGACAACCATCGTGCTTTAAGAACAGGAGCGAATAAAGTTTATTAGACAATGTAAACTAATTCTACCCATAATTAGCCAAATGTAGTAAGGGAAGCACGCATGCTTCTTCTTTGCAAATCCGAATTCCAGAATTGATTTACTTTGTTTACTTACGTCGTATATATTATATATCTGAAATACTGCTCGCTAGGCGTTAACATTCATTAAGGATCTTAGTTTAACGATATACAGTTTACTTCCTCATTATCAATGCTTCAACCGTCCTGAATATAGCTGAAATATTGCTTGCTGGACGTAAAACAACAATCAATCAATTAATGCCTCAATCTCGCATTTGTACTATTGTCAGTATATGTTCGCTGATTTGCAAAATTGTCTTTTATTGTGCATGCCTATAAATGCCCGTGTAAAGGACGATAATTTGCCAATTGTGATCGAGTTTGGCTAGCCGTAAGCAAATCTTGGTATCTGTGGTAGTCAGTTATTGTTTTATTACTTTTATTGTTGTACTATAATTGGTCATGTTAGTAAGAATAAATTATTACTATTTGTGTTTTATTTCATTTAGTGCACTTCATATAGTTCACTAGAATAACATTTTGTGAATAAAATAGTATGAAGTAATTATGTTTTAGCTTATTTGGACATTTGGACTTGCCGACGGACAACGATATTTCGTATTAGTCTGGATCATGTATTTCATGGTAGTTAACTTCAAAGCATTCTGTTTCATGGTTCATTGAACCGCTCACTTTATCTATTTGTTTATTGGTCAATATATTTTCTCTATTTTTCTATTGGTTGTTATATCTTGGCGCGATATTTCTATTGTTCTCAGCTTAAAACCTGAACACTTTTGCCTGAGATATTGACGAAACTGGCTGTTTACTAAATTGCTCCAAGATATATACTTTCTATGAGTTTGAAAACTAAACTGCTCCAAGATATATACTTTCTATGAGTTTGAAATTTCCTATTGAAAGGTCAGTTCTTTATCCGTATCCGTAATTTCTTAAATTTACCTATAAAGTTAATAGTCCAAATATTAATGTTTTAACCAGTACGAATGATTTTAGCGAGTATCAAATGTTTGAATGTTGAATGAGCGATATGAACGGTCTAAGTATGAATGGTTTAAAGTTAATTTGTTTTGTTTGAATGGTGTTTTAACGCCACTTTCAGCAATTTTTCAGCTATTTCATGGCGTCAAGTTTTTATTGGGGAGGAAGCCGGAGTACCCGGAGAGAACCCCCGACCTGCGGTAGGAAAACTGGCAATCCTTGTCAATTAAGATTGGAGTCGAGTACACCCTGCCTGCAGTAAGAATCGAACCCGCAATCTCAGTGTTGACAGACCACGTGATCAATAGTAGACGAACTACCTTGACCACTCGGCCACCGAGGCCCCTTTAAAGTTAATAAAAGATGGCGCAGTAAATTTATATATTTATTAAATAGCTTTAATATACTGAATATTTTAATTAGTTTGTTACATAACTGATTGAGATATCGAACGCACCGCGGTATGAGTGATATAACTAGTTTGACCTTTTTAGTAACGATTGTGTAAATAAGCGAGCAATTTGATTTATACATGAGTACAAATCGTTTTCTTTACAGGTGAATAAACGTGTAAAGTAGTTAGTTACAATAAATTTTATTTTGTTATACAGGTCAATTTTGTGATGTAAATGTAGTCCATATCATTCAGGAGACCTTTGCACCTCATGTGAGGTAAGCTGAGTGTTAAATGTTATTGTTAATTTTATGATTTTTGCGTAATCTATTGCTATTTTGCTTACCGCATAATATCGCATAAAGTTTCACGCTTTTAGCTTTTTGCTTTAATTTTGTTGCTTAGTTTATTTTCGAATATTAAAGGTGCTAAACGACAGAAACGAATATATTGTAGCTGTAACAAGTGTCATATTGAAATCTTGTAAATAATCACTATTTTTGTTAACGCTAATCGTTTTCAATACAATATTGAATCAATATTATTGATAAAATATAATGATTACAATTGAAAATTTTAACGTTTTGTTGCAAAACCTTATGATTGTATTTGTTTTGCAGGGTCATAATTTATTGTTAATAAATTTCACCTGATGTCCATGAAATAAACTTACGTAACCCTAGAAGTGTTCCTTATTTGTAACATTAGACTAGAAGGAGCTGCTACATTTTTGGCGCCCACGTAGGGACACTACAAACACACTCATAGTTCACCGACAACGTGAGGAACTACATTCTGGACCGGTCCGATTTCTGGAAAATTGTGAAATTAGTGATATTCGAAAGCCGTACGGTATCATCTTGAACGTTCGAACGCACCCGACCTTGAACTCTGAGGACATTTGTACTTGATAGGAATGTAAACAAATTGGAGGTGTTTATTCTGTGTATTGACTGAACTTCGTTGAATTGTAAGTTATATTTGTCTTTTATTATATGAAATATTGTTAACTAAAAAAAACCAATGTTATAATTATAGTAGAATTGAATATATAAATCTGATCGTACTGGCAGAAATTTAATATTGTGTTAAATAAGGTGTAAAAAAAAAATAATTGTCCGAAAGTTTTTACGGCACAATTCAGATATAGCATACATGTATAGCAACCGGTTTAATTGTATGTAATTTATTTAGTTAGAATATTTAGAAACATCTATTTATAGGTAACCATCAGTTGGTTGATACTTGGACACCCCTCAACCCCCACCCCCCACTGAAAACGTAAACAAGGTCAAGGTCAACGGAAGTACATGCAGTAAAACATTACATATACACAACAATTGTAAACAATTATTACAGCTATATCCTATGATTGATTGATACTGAATAACATTTTGTCGTTGTTATACTCAGTTATTCAGTTTTAAGGTATATTGTCACCAAATTATTTTATTAAAACATTTACGCACACATACGCTATGATAGGTCCCTGTTAAGCTTGCTTCAGCACATACATACCATACGGGATCTTAGTTAGATATTCACACATTAGCAATACTTTGTCTGTGGAATCATTTCAAATGTATGTGTTAGTGATTTGTTTGTCATTGTGTATCTTAAAAAAAATATCTTGTATGAGATGTTTATAATTGTAGTGATTAGGTGTATGTAAATATATTTTGTGTATATATTGTTATTGTCTATGTACACATTGTTTTTTGTACATTTGTATCTCCGTGTTGTGAAAGATTTGTACTCCAAGTTTACTTAAAGTTAATATAAAGTTAAGGATATAAAATCCGACTTAGTTGAGCGGAGTAGTAGTTTGACTTGATTGAATGTAGGTGCATGCTACTTTGACAGTCGAACATAACACTTAATACTATTTAACACACTTTACTATTATCCTTTACCTTGCACGTTATCTACCTTTTCTTTATTTTAAGGAAATATTCCTATCCTTTGTGTCTTGAGTGCCTATATTAGTCTTACTTAGACTTTTGAGTTTCAAGGCGTGGGAAGATATTGTCTTTACTTAGTTGCAGTCAAGTTATTGACAGGTCTTTGACTCGGTGAGACACTGACTTAGTGACGTGACGAGTTATTTACCTTAAACATACATACATACATGCGATACGTCATCGAGGTCGTTTTATTTTTGCGTGCGATCATCCGATTGTAAACGTGATATACAGAGAAGAAGCTACGAGGCAACCGATAAAAGAGGGTGGTAAGTTTTTTTTTTCTCCCCAATTCGTGACACTAGCTATTGTAATTCAGCTGTGGTGTATATTTAGCATTACAATTTCAGCTGTGGTGTACAGTTAGCATTTCTAATTTCAGCTGTGGTGTATAGTTAGCATTTGCTATTTCAGCTGTAGTGTATAGTAAGCATTATTTGGAACTTGTGTTTCTTAAATATTTAGCTGTATTGTTGTGTACAAAATGGCAACCGGAGGAAAAGATGTGATTACCCAACAGCCTAAAAGCCCAAAGGAGGTTGACCCTGATGTTCGGAAGATTATTGACACTTTTGCGCAAATGGGAGTTAAACCGAAGGCAGACACACCAGAGCAGCTAACTGAATGGATGATGGGATTCTTGAAAATGCAAGGAAAACTTCCCGAGGAACCAGAAACCAAACTTGATTTGAAGCCACCACCTTCGTTATCAACATCAACTTTAACACAAGCCAAGCAGGATGATAAAGTTACAAAGATGATTATGAATCACCCACCTAAGATACCGTGGTTCTCTGGAACAGACGTTAAACCCGGTGATGTAGCCTATGAATTATGGAGACACGAAGTAAAAGTCCTATTGAAGCAAAATTATGACAAAGATGCCATACTCAATGCTGTCAGGAGGTCATTACGTGGAGAAGCAGGATTTATTGCCATGCGATTGGACTTGGATGCATCAGTAAATGACATACTACTGAAGTTAGACAGTGTCTACGGAAGTATAGAAAAGAAGGAAGAGCTCTTGGCTGAATTTTATGGGGCAAGGCAAAGAGAAGATGAAACTGTTTCTGCCTGGAGTTGTCGTCTTGAAACTATTCTTGGGAAAGCCATTGACAGAGCAATTGTTAATCGCAGCGATGTAGATGCGATGTTACACTCGATGCTGTGGACTGGACTTAAGACATCCCTGAAGGATATCTCAGGCCACAAATACGACACAATTGAGCAGTTTGATGGATTACGTGTTGCATTACGCCAGATTGAGAATGATCACATCCAGAGATCGACACAAAGCACGCATAAGCCACAGACCAGCAAAGCTATGCATGAAACGCCACCACAGACCGAAATAACTGAGCTCAAGGGATTGATTCAACAACTAGTAACCAGGATGGACAATATGGAAGCTTCCAGACAGCAACCTCCACAATGGCAGATTCAACAACAATCACAATGGCAACATCAACAGTTTCCATGGCAACAGCAACAAAATCCAAGGCAACAACAAAGGCAACAGCAACAACCACAACAACAGAGAGGTAGAGGAGACAGTAAAGGTTGAGGACAACAACAGAAGAACCAGACAGATAATACGAGAAAACAGAAACTGAACAATAGAGATATACAGTGCTGGAGGTGTAAGCAGTACGGACACAGAAAGGCAGATTGTAGGGTTAGAATGGATCACTCTAAAATAGATTTAAACGGACAACAGCCTATGAAGGGGGAACATCCATAGGCTCAGTAAGTATACAGGTTCCCAGGAGCAACAGAGTCAGAACACCCGCAGGACTTTTTGGTAAGCCAACAGAAACTCAAATTTGCATAAATGGTAAGTGTACTTTTGCTCTTTTAGACACAGGTTCAACAGTATCTACGGTAAGTAACAGTTTTTTTAGGGAACAGTTAGCAACACCACTACAGAAATTGGAATCACTACTGGAAATTGAATGTGCTGATGGTCAACAGTTGCCTTATCTTGGTTATACGGAAGTGGAATTGGAAATACCTGGACATATTGAAAGAAAACATCCTTGTGTAGTTTTGGTAACACCAGATAGCAGATATAATCACGAAGTACCACTTCTTCTTGGCACCAACGTATTGAATTCTATCATGGATACTTTTAAAGACGAGTATGGTGAAAATTTTCTACAAAATAGTTGTATTACCACACCATGGTACCTCACATTTCGCTGTATGATTCTTCGGGAGAAAGAATTATGGAAGAATGAAAACAGATTAGGGATCGTACGAAGCGGAGAACTTAAGAGCGTAACAGTACCACCGAACTCCTACATCTCACCTACCGGATACCTTGATAAAGAAGTACCGTTTCACGCCACACCGGCTATGCTACATACCACTTCACTAGCCAGGGACTTTAAAGATTTTGATGTTGAGCCATCACTTATACAGTATCACCATAAGCAGAACGGACCAATTACAGTCAGGATATCCAACATTACTACTAGGACTATCAACATTCCACCCCGAGCCATTATTTGTGAGTTGCAACCAGTAACATTTGAAACCAAACCTGACAACACACCGGAGAGAGAACCTGATGATATCATTGGACAGATGGAATTTACCAAGAGCGATTTAAGTGATGAACAGTTTGAACAGGGTCTTCAACTTATTAAGTCCTACTTGGATATATTTTCAGTAGCTGAGGAAGATGTTGGTCACACAGATATTGTACAGCACCGGATAGATCTTACCGACGAGAAACCTTTCAAGCAGCGGTATAGGCGCATACCACCTTCAGCCTATGAGGAAGTTAGAGCCCATCTCAAGCAGCTGTTACATTCAGGGATTATAAAATCCTTCTCGTAGCCCGTTTGCTTCTAATGTGGTGTTGGTACGAAAGAAGGATAACAGTCTTCGGCTATGCGTAGACTATAGACAGCTGAACAACATCACTAAGAAGGACAGCTACAGTCTTCCCAGAATTGAAGAGCTCCTTGATTGTCTTGGAGGAAGTAAATTCTTTTCTGTCATAGATATGAAGTCTGGGTATTACCAAGTAGAAATATATGAGCCTCATAAAGAAAGGACCGCATTTACCGTAGGACCTCTGGGCTTCTATGAATATAATAGGATGCCGTTTGGACTTACCAATAGCCCTGCAACTTATCAGCCACTAATGGAAACTTGTCTTGCAGATTACCACCTCAAGATCTGCTGCGTATTTATCGATGACATCATAGTGTTTGGCAAGACGTATGAAGAACACCTTCGGAATCTTCAGCTAGTCATGGAGAGGGTTAGACAAGCCAACCTGAAATTAGCACCTAAGAAATGTTCCTTCTTTAAGCGGAAAGTGAAGTTTGTTGGACATATAGTGTCAGAAAATGGAGTGGAGATAGATCCTGCCAAAACAGAGAAAGTCGTAACATGGCCAACGCCTGCATCTCCTGAAGATGTACGACGATTCCTGGGATTTGTAGGATACTATCGCCGGTTCATATACAACTTCAGTCAAATCAGCCGACCTTTAACAGATCTGATGCCTATTCCATCTGGCAAGAAGAAATCGAGAACAAAGAGTGTACAGAAGAAAGACTGGTATTGGGGTTTAGAACAAGACACAGCATTTGCTACATTGAAGCAGCACCTTACAACCGCACCAATTCTTGGCTACGCTGACAGCACCCTTCCGTATGAGCTGCATACAGATGCCTCCGGAACAGGATTAGGAGCCGTCCTATACCAGGAACAGCATGGACAGAAAAGGGTAATTAGCTTTGCCAGTAGAGGACTAACCAAGTCAGAGAAAAGTTACCCTCCTCACAAACTTGAGTTCCTAGCTTTGAAGTGGGCGGTCTGCGATAAATTTAAGGACTACTTGTATGGTGCTAGATTCTCTGTTTTTAATGACAACAACCCGATGACGTATGTTCTCACCACAGGAAAACTTGACGCAACAGGGCACCGCTGGCTAGCTGCTTTAGCTGCATTTGATTTCAGCATAGAGTACCGCCCAGGTAAAAACAATGGCGACGCTGATGGTCTGAGTCGACTGCCTATCAACAGTGAATCCGTCAAAGCCATATGCCAGTCTGTCACATCTTCACCATATGCAGAGTGCCTTGCTGTTTCATCTGATCTCGTACAAGATGATGATGCACCAGCCGGAACACCAACATCAGAAGTAATTGATTGGAGGAAGGCACAATTACAGGATGAAATGGTTAGCAATTGGTACAACATGGTCGGACATCGGCTCAAACCATATAAAGGAGACAAGTTCTTGAAGCGGCAGTATCACCACCTTAAGATCGTGGATGACATACTATACCGTGAAGTAAAGATTGATGACGATGTAAAACAGCAGTTGGTACCTCCTGCACCACACGTCAATACAGTTCTCCAGGCTTTACATGATGACATGGGACACCCAGGGAAGGACCGTACCTTATCTTTACTTAGAGACAGGTTCTACTGGCCCGGGATGACAAAAGATGTTGAAGCCTGGATTACTTCCTGTGGCAGGTGTATCCGAAGGAAAACCCTACCAAACCAGAGAGCTCCGCTAGTCAGCATTGAGACTACTTACCCACTGCAGCTAGTGAGTATCGACTATTTTTCTCTGGAACCATCAAAGGGTGGACTTCAAAACATACTCGTCATCGTGGATCATTTCACCAGATATGCTCAAGCCATACCGACCAAAAACCAGACGGCAAGAACAACAGCCGAAGCTCTTTTCAACCATTTCATCGTACACTACGGGATACCTGAAAGGTTGCACTCAGATCAGGGTACAAACTTCGAATCTAAGGTCATCAAAGAGCTCTGCAGTTTGACAGGAATCATGAAATCCCGCACAACCAGCTATCACCCCCAAGGAAATGGCATGTGCGAGCGATTTAATCGCACAATACTTGGTATGCTTGGCACATTAGACCCAGAACAAAAGAAGAATTGGAAGGCCTACGTTGGACCACTTGTCTACGCATATAACTGCACCCGACATGAATCAACAGGTTTTCCGCCGTACTATCTTATGTTTGGGCGCAACCCCAGGTTACCTGTAGATATTGCTTTTGGGCTGCGAAAAGAAACCACAGGATCCAACTACATCACGGACATGAAAGAAAGGTTGGACCATGCATATCAAGTAGCCGCAGAAGCATCCAAAAAATCCCAACAGCGACAGAAAGAAGGGTATGACACCAGAGTACGTGGAGCCACTATTCAGATCGGCGACCGAGTACTGGTGAAAACAGTAGCTTTCGGGGAAGGAAAACATAAGCTGAAGGACAATGGTGAAAACAGTAGCTTTCGGGGAAGGAAACATAAGCTGAAGGACAATTGGGAACAAGTTCCATACGTGGTACTCGACCAACCAAATACTGATATTCCTGTGTTCACAGTGCAGAAAGAAGACAGAGATGGTAGGAAAAGAAACCTGCACAGGAACTTGTTACTACCCATTGGAGACCTTAGAGACACATTGAGACCCGTACCAAAACCAAGACCAAGAAAGAAATTGCCAGAATCCACACCTGTCATGGTACCTGTTAGACCATTGGTTATAGACAACCCAGTGATTCATCTAGATGAAGATACATCTGATGAGGAACCACTGGAGCTTGTGATAATGGAACCTGTAAACAGTGATGGCAGTAATCCATTCGTTGCTGCGGACACATCACAGTTGGAGGATTCCATGGATAACACAGTCACTGAAGACACTGGCTCTGAGGGGGACGCCCTTTCTCATGACACTGGACAAAGTGAGGTGGATGGGACAGAGTCAGAAGTCAGCAGAAGCGCTTCTACAGAGGAGGTTGAAGATGACCAACAGGAAGAAACTCCTGAAGCGGAAGAATCTTCGCCTGAACCGGTGAGACGGTCTACCAGAGACAGAAAGCCACCAGCCTGGATGAGATCAGGAACCTTTGATCTGTCTCAGTCAGTTGGTGTACCAGCCCGTGACAGAGAGTGGTATCAGAAGGTCCAGTGTATAACATCACTTGCAGGAACTCAGCTTTTCGAAAAATTACAGGCAGAAGCTGGAAAAACTATTTTAGAGATTCTTAAGACTCCACACCAGTAATGACGGGACGTCATTATACAGCTGGGGGGAGTATGTGGTAGTCAGTTATTGTTTTATTACTTTTATTGTTGTACTATAATTGGTCATGTTAGTAAGAATAAATTATTATTATTTGTGTTTTATTTCATTTAGTTGCTTAGTTTATTTGCGAATATTAAAGGTGCTAAACGACAGAAACGAATATATTGTAGCTGTAACAAGTGTCATATTGAAATCTTGTAAATAATCACTATTTTTGTTAACGCTAATCGTTTTCAATACAATATTATTGATAAAATATAATGATTACAATTGAAAATTTTAACGTTTTGTTGCAAAACCTTATGATTGTATTTGTTTTGCAGGGTCATAATTTATTGTTAATAAATTTCACCTGATGTCGATGAAATAAACTTACGTAACCCTAGAAGTGTTCCTTATTTGTAACCTTAGACTAGAAGGAGCTGCTACATATCTTTAATGAAGTTTATTTAAGGGCAAGAATACATACTGATTTTACCACCGGTTGGCCCTTTACATCCAAGACTTTACATAGAGCGAAAGCGAGAGGTAAAATGTTGGCATAAAGGGCAACCCGTGGTAAAATCAATACGTATTCTTGCCCCAATGAATACGACATATATATTAACTTTTTGAACAACGTACCCTTTGAGTTGCAGGACTTGTCGGCCATTTAGGACACACATTTGATTGTGACGTCGTTAAATATGTGAAAAATATTCATATAACGTCGCCATAAAGAGTGTTGATTGTTTATGACGTTGCATATATACTCGTTTTACACCTGGTGTGTCCTCAAAGCGTTGAAGGCACGTCATATTTCTAATATTAAAATATTTATATAATTGTTTTTAAATGTAAATTCAAATAAACGAAATATAATTTTCACTGCTCTTAAACATTTATGTTAAGAAAACGTTCAAAAAAGATTATCACTTTGCGCTTTGAAATTGTTGTTAGGGTTTATCTGACCTTTGTGTATTTTGTTCAAAAATTGCGCATTGAATTTTAGTTTTCTCTTGTATAGAAGTAGTAATAAATATCTTAGCCAATGAAACCGATTCACTGGGATAGCTACCCACACCTTATCTACAAAATTGATTTAAATAGAAGGGCCTGCCTTCAGAAGACAGTTTTCCGTGAATAAGTTTGGGTATTATCTAATGAGTTAAGGTAAGTGTCTCATTTTCAATACTATTAAATCATATTAAGAAAAAAAGACATGTAAATTGATGCATATAAGTCAAATAATAAATACGGAAATATATTGTAAATATACATTTTGTAGTTCATGGGTCTTGAACTAATTGTAATTTGCAAATGAAAACATAAAGCCTTGCATATATTAACCATACAGGTATTTGAGAATTTTTGGAAATTGTAGATATATCATATATGCAGTACATTTTGTCTTAAACTACTAAGAAAATACAGTTAATAGTATGCATTTTTTTCTTAAAATAATGTTTGTATATACCGATGGGAGTAAATTCGTAGACATTTAAAATGTTGAATTTGCAAAAAAAGTTATACTTAAAAAGGTTTGGCATTACTGGGTGACCGCTAAATCGTTTGGCTATATGCATTACATATAGGAAAAAATTGCCCATAACTATATACACCTGAGATTTAGTCAAAGGTTTCGATCTTCAATTAAATGTTTATCTTTAATTTTTCATTCGTATTACATGACTATAATTTACGGGCCTACAAGAAACACTTAAAATTAGGGGCATGGCTTATCAGAAGTCGCCTTTTGATGATTAAAAAGCGAAATTTGACTTTTTTTCATAATTATTATTTATTTATATATATTATTACTGTTTACAATATAAAATAAGACTTGTATTATTTGCAAGCAATTCCCATTGATAACTTCACACAATTTTTCGACAATTCTTTGCATGTGATCGAAAATTGATTTTCATGTAGAACTTTGGTCACATGGACACGAGTCCACACGTACTAATAAATAGCCCAGTATGAAGATTTACTACTGGCATAGGTTTAACAATTACAATGAAGTTATAGAATTCAAGATTTGTGTTAAACGCGAATTCTCTGATAATGTATCAAATATTGCGATAGAAATGGTGTGAAACGACCTTTCAGCGACACTTATATTGTCCGTATTATATACGGAATAATGAAGAAGATTTAATCATATCTTGTCGAAAAGATTTCGAGCATCCTGGATACAGTTATAATCCTGTAATTATTTTCATACAAGGACATTTATATCAGAAGACGTATAGATAATACATGTAACTAACTGTTACTTTTATTTTTCATGCTCTGGTCAAAACATTTTTGGTTATTTGTTTGGTATTTTTCAAAAATGTTTTTACGTAGAAAATTTGTTTCCGTTTAAAATGGTATATATATATTTTTTTAATTTAGTTTTACAGTGTAAATTGTTTAAAATACAGATGTATTAACAACATTCTTTGTAACACAATTTCGATGCCTATTTTTGTTAAAAACGCAAGAATATGTGTAAATTTGAAAGACCAAAATATGTCACACAACCCGACCGTACTAACTTAATGTGATCTGTCATGTTTGCCTGGCTTTATTTCGTCAAATTAATGCCCATGGTAGTTGTTTCAAGAGGCTGAATAATCCCCTCCCCTACCCAATGTTCCATACATTTCCAGTTGCATTCAAAATTTGCTTACCCATAATGGATATAACTTGCAAAATATTCAGAATATTCAAGATTCGAGTATGAATATTTGAAACACAAAATATAAAGAAAACAACCCCCAAAATTTATTCATTGTTGTCATCTTATTTGTTTTAGACATAACTGACCATGAAACACAACGCACTGGTTCCCTGTCTTATATGGTGCCTGGTACAGGTCAGTATCGTCAATTTTTTCTCTCATAACTAAATGAATCAGAGGTTGCACAATGAGTGAGAGTTGTTTATCGCTTTATATAATCTTGAGTTACTTAGTTTCAACAAATGAATAAACGAGCCTATGGCGAGCATATGATTTTTTTTAAAAATTAATTGACGAGAGAGGATATAAACTGTATACACTTCTAAGGATATGAGAAAAATTTGTCTTATGATGGAACGAAAAATATTATTTGCTTGGCGTACTTTTTATATCCACGGAAGCAAGGTATCATTGAAATACAGTAAAGTGCTAGATAAAATTCCAGGCTATAACAGTTTGATTGTTTGTTTGTTTGATGGTGTTTTAACGCCTTTAACAGTATGACGAGTCATAACACATATATAATGCGCACATCTCTACGGAAAGCGCGAGGTATCTTCATACTTCAGACTTCTTAGTTCAGACTTCTGACTTCATAGTTCAAACTTCATAGTTCAGACTTCTGACTTCATAGTTCAAACTTCTGACTTCATACTTCAATGTTCAAACTTCTCGTTTCATACTTCTGACTTCATACTTCTAAGTCCTAAGCTCAGACTTCACAATTTAGACTTCTCACTTCGGACTTCAGAGTTCTGTTAATTATATAAGCATATATTTTCGCGCCAGTCAGATTTTCGCGTCAAATTATTTCTGAACGGAGAACATTTTTATTCATATCAATCCACATGGAGTTGTTTGTTTTATACCACGCAAACAATTTTATGCAAATAATAAGGATTTTCATAGCATTATATGCGGATTTGTTTTTTTTTAATTCTAAGATATAAAATGGAGACAAATGGCAGATTTTTAATTACATAAAATATTACAAACCTTTTTTTCTTATATATTCTTATCTGATGGCCTTTCATACACTTGGATTGTTTTTTTACCTTGGATTATATCCCAAAAACAAAAAAAATGTAACTATCCCAAACTAGAACTAAATATTGAAATAAAATTCTTTATTCTACCATTATTGACAGTCTGTGGTAAGACGACTCTGTGTTTTCCAATTTATGATTGGCGCAAAAATATATGTTTATATAATTAACAGAACTTTGTAGTCCGAAGTGAGAAGTCAGAGTTTTGAACTTAGAAGTATGAAGTCAGAAGTATGAAACGAGAAATTTTAACATTGAAGTATAGTCAGAAGTCTGAACTATCAAGTCAGAAGTTTAAACTATGAAGTCAAAAGTCTGAAGTATGAAGATACCTCGCGCTTTCCGTACATCTCAGAGATTTAAAATTAAAAAAATAAGCATTAGAAATTAATATTCATCAGGAACGTTCTTTTATTCCATTGAAGTGACGTCTCATTGAAGTTTTTGGTATCACACCATTGCTCATTTTGCAAGTAGCGCGAGAAATAGATAAATAAAATAAGGATGGATATACATTTGTTTGAACAAAAGTAGAAATATGTGCATATGGGCAGAAAGTATATTTGTCATTGAAAAAAAACCAAGTGGTAAATCAACAAAACAAACCAATAAATAACTGATGCAAATTTGCCTGTCGATATTTACTTATTTATGCGATTATCGACTAATATATTCCAAAATATTTGTAGGTTTACACTGTTAGAGGCCTTTCGAGTGATGCATTTAGTAAGTATAACATTATTTTCATTATTAATTATAGATGTATTTAAACATAAAACACAACAATTTTATTGCATGGAATGTATATAGAACTGTACGGAAGTCTTACATGAAATTGCATCACCAAATTATGATTCAGAAACACTGTTGTAGATATCGCGAGAAAGCAAAAGTTTGAAAAAAATCTTAATCTGTTATTTACGTGAGTTTCATAGGGACAACTTTGTCGAAGTTATCAGTTGAAACGGTGTTCTATGGTTTTTATTCAACCGGGAATGTGGGGGTATTAAATGGACTTTTTCTTCTGTAAGACCAGGCAGCTGACGAATTATTATGTAACTTGCAATCTATCTAACGGGCTCGCCTAAGATACCCCGTGAGAAAGCCGCAATAAAAAAAACCAACTGCCTTATATTCTGTGTGTATTAGGTATAGTGGACCCATTTTCACACACAACATGAAAAGATAATTTGATTTTATAGGTTTTAATGTTGTAAAGAAGTAAGATTGGTAACAAAGTAATAAGTACTATTATATTGTATATATATGGTTCATACGTTAGTCATTGCAATAACAAACAATATACACTTTCAGCATGTGATACAAATAACAATATAGTACTTCCTGCCACCGATCTGAAACACTTCAAACTGATATCTGATACAGGCAATCTGTGTATACCATCTACGAAAACGTTTACAAACTGCAACGTAAAGGTTAGTATTTAGCTCCAATACAATTACTTATCGGCGCTTGGTGTCGGTGCAGAACTTCCGGTCTGCAGTTTAGTCGTGTTGTATTATGAATTTATCAACATCAATTCGGAATAACAGGAGCTTAGATATTATATTATGTGATATAATTTCAAAATAGGTAGATGTAAAGCCCCCCCCCCCCCTTCTTTTCCCACAAACCAGCTTCCTCATTTTTTACATTCTTCTACAATGGTAGTAACAATTAACTTTTTATACTTAATATAAACCATTTGTCAATAGGATAGTGTAACCATTAGGCGTTTTCACAAAAAAAACAAGCAGTAACGATTTGTTATTTAAACAGAAATGTACATTGTATAAACTTTGTTATTTTTTGTTTATAAATTAAAGAACAGTTCCAGTATCCACGTGCTGTATACAGACGAGGAAGAGGGCATAATTGTTGGAGGACGGAACACGACACGATATGAGTTGACGTGTGAAGACAAGAAACAAGTCATCAAGGCAACATATAATGCTCTGAATGTTACCGAGTATGTATATATAAGGAATTGTTTGAATGGTGTTTAACGCCACTTTCAGCAACTATTCCGGCATATCGTGGCATCCAATTTTTATTGGTTGAGGAACCTTTAGTTGGAAAAATTACATTCGTGTCAATTAAGATTAGGGTCCAGTCCAACCTGTCCGCATTGTTGACAGACACGTTATCAACAGTGGATGACTGATTAAACACTTATTTGGATTATAATACGTACAAGTCTATGCTTAGCGGGTATACATGATTGTAATGTAATTCTTGTCCGTTTAGACAGATCTATATTTTAGGATTAAATACTTTGGCCTTGACAGCTCTTAGAATCATAATTATTTCCATTTATATCACCTATATCATTAAACAATTCCAACACGATTATGTTAGGCTAATAACGACACTGGAGGTAAACCTTTCTTAAAAAACTTGCTTATAAGTGTTATTGGTGATATCATGTACGACAAATGTTTCGTTTTGTTGTTCCAATAGTCATCGTTATCATGATGTATACCATACAATCATTGAAGTCAATTCACGTCATACCTTTCTGATATATTTTACTAACGTGAATGTTTTAGATCTCCACCAACGTATACAACAAAGTCAATTCTAAATGAACATACAGTTTCATTAGATATTCTTAAGAACAAAATCTCTCTTGGATCAACAGCAGTACACATTGGTGACCAATTAATGCTTGAAATGACAGGACCGGGTAAGTAGGGTTGAAAACAATAATTATTTTCTTTTTGACCAATTAATGCTTGAAATGACAGGACCGGGTAAGTAGGGTTGAAAACGATAATTATTTTCTTTAAGATGTTCTAATACAGTTGTGTTTCTACAATTTTTCCTAACACTCTTACATTTCCTGAATATATTTCATTGGTCCCTTTGATGTCATAATCCTAGTATACGAGCATTTGTTAACACATCTTTGAAAAACTTGTTTTCAATTAGACCGGTATTTAAATAAACCTGGACCAGCACTTAGTCGTGCTAAGTATACCCCCACTCGACCATTTTTCAGTTCGGAAAACAGGAAGTAGATAACTGATTGACTTGAAAAGGGGAGGCACTGTACAACTCATCAGGCTAAAGCTGTGCACCAAATTTGAAATCAATCCTTTTAGTAGAAGCCGATAAATTTGTTACGCACAATTTTCCTATTTTGATTCTTGAAACAGTCTAAGTCACCAAATTTGAAATCGATCCCTTAGTAGAAGCCGAGAAATCTGTTACAAAAGTTTGGACCCGACGGACAGGGTGATTGCAATATAGCCCCCCCTCTCTTACGAGTGGGGGTATAATAACCACTGATAACGTGCTAAATGTAACTAAATGAAAAACAGAAGATTCCAATAAAATCTAAATAATTCTAGAAAAACAAACATCTTTGTCAGTATTGTCGCTTTTCTTTCAATCTGTATTTTCTATTAGACCTAATTTTAACGCTTTATATCGCAGTACATGAAAAGAAACAACACTGATGACATACATTAAAACTACTTTTTTAAGTTATTTGATCATCTTTGATACTGACCAAATATGTATTAAAGAATGTAATTGCTACTCTTTGTTCAATAAAGTTAATTTCTGAACCAAACATTAACGAATAATTTGTGCTACAACAAATTGTATTTACAATAATTTGTTTCAGTCAATCATAAAATCAAACCTGAAAACTGTACAGCCAATGACGGAGCTTTATCATACACATTCTAGTAAATATTTGACTGTAGAAGTTAAGTTTACGTTTATATCTATATTATACGACCTAGATTGTACAAAATGAATTAGATGTTAAAAGAATATGGTGTTAAAGTAAAAACAATTTTCAGCTGTTTTGTTTAACGTCGAGCGCAATGTGCATAATTATGTGAATATATAAATTTGTAGATCTTGTTGAAACTTACTTAATACACACGAAATATATGTAAAAAGATTATATTTAAAAGTCCTTCTTTTGTGTTCTGCATGTCTCAATGTCTCAAGTAGGTGCTAATCTATTCCAGGAAATGTGACACTTATGACCCAGCTATCACCAATCAAGCCTGGGTATCACAACAACCTAAACTGACCAATGACCTCTTCGCCTTCCGCTTTATCAACTCTACAACAGTTAATATTGAGTGTTACGTCTCTATTTGTCCAAATGGAATTAATGAGTGCGATGTTCAGGTATATTCAATAAACTATATATTTTTTTTTAATTAAACAAAAATTGTCGTGCTTCTGATTGAAAGAAGTATTTTTTGCAATATGATAAATGTACCAATTGGTTCATTTATCGAATGAATGCTGGGAATCCAGCGAGAAGTAATCAACATTAGATAGGCCGCGGAGTTCTACATTTTGAATATAGAAAACTTGAATTGGCAGTGACTGAGAATTTTGTCCTGTTTTTACCAGATGCAATGCGTATAGTCCTTTATCGACATCTGCAAAAGAGGTCTGTGGCGTACAAAGAGCGCTGTACAATGAATATGTTTGGGCTGAATATCATTTAGGAGTTAATAATATATTTTATCACAGCAATATTGGAAATTCATCCATTTGATGATTGCGGTTTAAACTATGCACTTGCCAGATATACAATATATATTGTCTTCCTTTATTGCACTATACATAAAAACATGCTGTTTCAACTCGAGAACCCATTATCACCCCAAGGTCCACGGGTCCGGAGGGTTGATATAGGTCAGTGGTTGATAGTTAGACATATTGTTTTCATTATATCATGCGATATAAGGTATGCGATACAGGGTATGCAATATAGAAAATATAATATATGCCAGCAATTGAGATTGACAATGCATATCCATTAGATGTATGTTCCTGTCAATAAATCATATAAATAAATATTTCTGTTCATTTTATAGACATGCTCGACATCTGGAAAAAGAAGGCGACGAAGAAACTTACAGGATATTAATCCTGAAAAAGCGCCATCTGCAACTGAAGCTGTTGCATCTGTTTCTTTTTATGTAATTGGTGATGAAATATCTAACAAATCGACAGGTAAGATTTCGCCAATTTAAACCTGTTTCCATTATTATTGGATGATGAAGCCATTGTACACGGATCGTGTACCGTCTTTAGTAAAATTATGCGAACAAGGCGTAAAGTAATTTTAAAATGTATTGTATATGCCAGAATAATGCAAACAGCGTGATCAGAATTCCATCATATAAACAACGAATCCGTTTGACACAAGAACAAAAGTTTACAAGAATAAGAACAAACACCGAAAAAGACAATGTAAACGAGAGTGTGCCTTTTTTACTTAACTGGCACCATATCGAAATTGGGTTATACATTTATTGTCTTAAAAAGTGTTATATGCATATTACGTACAGTGTACACACACAAGCAGCAAATATAAAATAAATCTTGTGCTAGTTAGTGTAATCACAAATTTAATTGTGTAAAAATCAAGAAATATTAATTAAAAGTTTATTAGGATTATTTTGTTTTTCAGGATTGGCAGTCAACAGTGTCCTGGCTGGTATCGCAGCAGTAATTGCATTCTGTTTCTTTAAATAAGAGACTTTAAGAAATGTATTTCTGACAAACCACGGAGATAGATGTAATAGTGGTGCACATTTGTATAACTAACAGTCCTTGTTGTACACACTCATATTATATTAAAGCATTTGTTGTAATGTTGTCGTTCTAATTGTACAATTTAACCTCAGTAAGTCAGGTGTTATAATAAACTCTGTAATAAATATTCCTGATTTAAACAAAACTACAAGGTTTTTGTAATACACAGTTATCAAAACAGATTTAACTAATTTAATAATTTCTATTTTCTAGACAAAATACTACAATATGCTGTTTCAGAATATCTAAATTTGTCATTCGATACGGACTGGTAATAAATAGTACGTTAGTTGAATTAGTTGTATGATGGGCTATTATCCGATGGAAGAATATTGTAGCGAACAATTCTACATTACTTTTCATCTGACCTTTAATTTTGGACGTGCCATTGTAAGATGTTATTGTTTTTTTTACATGTTGAAAGTTGGTTTTATTGTATTAAGGAGAGATGCAAGATACTCGAATATGAAATATATTCCATTTTTTAGACCTAGGCAAAAGAATATACACTGGGTACAAGTTAAGATGTTATTGTTTTTTTTCCAAATGTAATTCAAGCAAACATCATTGATGAAAGTTGGTTTTATTATCTTAGGAACAGTTGCAAGATACTCGAATACGAGATAAACCTCGTCAAACGGATATACACAGAGCTGATCTGTGGGGGACTAAGGAACTAATCGTTAAGGGTGGGGGGGTTGAAATACGGAAATGCGTAATATGGATCATTGTGGGCCTTAGCAGATACAGTGTTTTCAAAATGTCAAACTCCTAGCACGTTAAGACCTTTTATAACCGTTACGAAAGGCTAAATTGTTCGTCTCTACCCAAATGTGCATCGATGTCAGCAGCAGTAAAAATTTCCTGCTCATTGATCCAACCCTTTCCATAACTATACTAAATGTTGACGTAATTTTTGGTGATTGTTTTTGCGTGACAAATGAAACTGCTTACCGCGTATGGTCCTGCTTACGCTCCTTTTGTAAATAATGTTGCAAATTGAATTCAACAATTATTTTCCACAGTTATTTAGCGTTTTGAAATGCGCCGGATTTTTCATTTTGATAGAGCAATTTTCTATAGTAAAGTTTGACCTAAATTACAACGGAAGTTTATGTTTGGAAATGTCCATTGTTGTCTCTTCGAAATCCTTCGGGTAATATCGTCTGCAGTTAAGGCGGGAAAAGTCTTGTCCGAATACCACTGTACGTTACGAAAGATGACGATGTTTTTGAAAACAACGCCAGGCCCATTTAGAAACTCAAATGGCTGACTTCCTATGTAAAATTCGGGTAGGAAATGTCAAGGACGATTTGGCATTTGTCAACAACAAAGGCATACTATGAAATATGGACGTGTTATCGTGTAGAATTGTTTTAAATTGGATACTACAAAGCTACAATATGGAATAATAAAACAATGCAACACTGGGCTCAAGAGGGGTAACATTTAGTATAATTTATAATGTAAACATGTTTTTGTCCTAAATATACTATTGAAAAATTTGCTCAAGTAAGCAAGCGAGCAAGGAATTAATATTGATATAATTGACAAGGTCATACAATTTAACCGTGCAGATAGCCTTAATAAAATTGCTTCATCATGTTGGATCTTGTAACGTTCCATTCATTTATATGATTCGTTGGACAGATCCAGGTCTTGAGAAATGCAAGTTTCAAGTACCTCATTGATAATTTTATTGATTGAATATATTAGACTAATGGAATATCAGATTTCGGTGACTAGTTACATTTGATCTATCATAGAGACCTGCAGATTAAGAACACTTAATAAGATCATGCCGTCCTCTTACCTAGAAAATCATCTCGAAGTATACTCAAGACGAAAACTAAAAACATAGCAACATATAACAGGCGTGAAGACTTTAGCTTCCGAATTGCGAATGGTGTTTACAATTTACAAGATATGATAGATATTCCAATATTCCAATTTTCTAAAACGGATGCTTCTGTTGACCGATAGGCTGCTAACAGAGGTATTTGTTATATCAAGAATGATGGCATCCTTAAAAAAAATCTTTGGTCGCCACCCACGACTTCGTTGTTCTTTATAGAAAATCTCCACTGGGTCATTTTTCTGAGCTATATGTCTAGGCTTTCCGTCACTGTACTATAGTTTCGACTCTCATTGGCTGATCTTTTTTTACCATTTTCTGCTAAAGGAACTGAAATATATAATAGACCGGGATTGTCTCTATTCTGGTTGTGTTGCGATGGAAGTTCTAAAATAGAAATTATTGAAAGACGACTCTGTTTTCGGTTTCTAACAATTTCTTGGTTAATTTGTTTATTGAAACTTAATATTTTCTGTTCAGTTATCACGATTGTTTTGTACATTTGTCCTTAAAAATAAAATTTTGAATCACAGCTTGAAGAAAAATAATTCACAATCTAGATTCAGATAACTGAACTATTTTCTGAATACCAAGGGGAAATACAGACAATTCTTGGATTTTGCTACAGATAAATGTATATAATGTCTATTTCAACACCTTACGTAGTTTGATACATCTGTGATTACTTCAGTCCAACAGAACTTAGACAAAATTGTAAGAATCCTTTCGAAAACCATGCCGTGAAACGACCGATTAGAAGAGTGAAAAGGTTCTAGCTAAATATAAACATCACAGAGTCAAAATGAAGTAATTTATCAAGCTTTTTATACATTTGGCTTTTTATACATTTTGCTAATTGTTATTGTTTAATAGTAATCGAACCTAATCAACCGAAAAGTAAACATAGATAAGTACAAAAAATTTCTCTTGCGTCCCTTTTTACATATTTTATACCGTTATCAACTTGACATCAGTGTACAATACATTTAAATAAATCAATAATGCAATGCATATTTATGTGAACATGCGCATATAGTATATTAGTTCCGCGTTACTAAGTAGGCAGACATGTTGACAAGTAAGTGTGTAAGGTAAGAGTGTAGTGCTTAACACAAATGAATGATTTCTATCTCTGTATGTTTGTAAAAAAGTCTTACACTTTTGCATAGTTATAACATTCTTTCTTTATAAAACGTTTGTTTTACTTTATTAGAAGTTGTTACAAAGTAACATGTTATTACAATTATTAAATATGTTTCAAACGATGATAGAAATCCAGCTATTCATTATTTTTCGGAAAGTAAACCGCCGATATCTGTACTTTGTATTCATATTTTCGTAAATACCGTCTATTTTTTTATTACAAATAAGGCGTATGACATAGCCAAAACACATCATTTTATTTTAATTGTAATACAATATTAGTGTCACATGATACAAACTGCTGACCAATCTGTATTTTCTTATAGGTCTCGAAATAAACTATGAACATACATAAAATTTACTTATTTGGTTATAGATTTGAATTGGCATTGCAAGACGAAAGTTGTTTGTTTGTTTGAATGGGTTAAACACCAATCGTTCAATTGTTCAGTTTTATTGCTAGAGATAGCAGAAGTACCTGGTAAAAACCCTAAAGCAATCCTTGTAACTTAAAATAAAAAGCCAGAACAACCTGCCTGCATTGAGAAGAGTAACGACCGTAATCACTCGGTCCATGAAAACTCCGTCAGATGACACAATGACAATAATTGTTCATTAGCAATAGTGAAAAAATGCCTATGATGAGGTTGAACGTTGAGCAGATTTTATGAAGAATATTCACTCTTTAAGAAAAGGCTATTTTGGAAAAACAAAGAAAATTTTACTGTGATATTGTGATATGTAATAAAGTTTTTAAACATTCTCACTGCTTTATGCTGAAAACAAGTTCATTTGGTTATTGTCCTCTCAAGATACAAGAGTAGTATTATATGTCTAAGACTCCTTACTGCTCTATTAGTTGCAAGACTTCTCTCTCAACCAAATTGACCACAGAGTGTCGATACATTTCATTTTAAAATTGAAAAAGAGATGTCGGTTAAAGTGATTGTTTAAAAGTTTTATCTAACTTGTACTTGTGTGTTTTGTGGTTATTGTTTATCATATTGAGTATATATGTATTACAAATGATATACTGAGTTGATCTCTTTTTTTTCATAATAAATTTTCATTCTTATGCTCAGCATGTTAAGTACCATAAATGGTTTACTTATTTTAATCAGCCTTTTAAAATAAAAGACAATAATTGTAGAACTTTTGGTTAATAAGAACTTGATGACTGATACAATGTACGTTTATGCGAGTTGGTGTTAGACGTTCTGCGCTCAGACACAAATAAAGACGGTTTAGATTTAACAATTAGTGTTTTTTGGGATTGCAAAAGCTTCAAATGTATTTCATTGATTTCCCAACGAGGTTTAATTCTAAGAAAAGATGCTTGAAATGTATTAATATATTAAACACATAATTTTCGTAAGCAGTCATAGAAAGGATAAGAGTATGCTTTTATTTATATGCATATTGCAAAGCGATGTGCATTGTATTACACAAAGAAAGCTTCAACATATAAACTTTGTACAAGTGAAGCTCTAAATGAAAAGATCCAATGCACATTTTACCACATTCGACGGGCATATTTTATAATATATTAGAAACATACGTCCACTATTGTATTGTATGGACGATGATTATTGATTAAAAAAACAACCTAATTACGAAATATTGCTTTCAAATTAACATCATAGGTTGTATAATTATTCAATGACATCGCTCACATTCAGCATAAGTAAGAACTATATTACTTTTGTGTTAAAAGAAACTGTAGGCTGTATTTAGTGAATTTTACAAATAGATTAATCATTAAAAGACACATATATCACTACAAATTGATGAAGAGTAAATAGCAGAAAAGATAAATATTTAAGATTTAAATGTCCTTTCGTATAACAGGCACACAAAGTTGTACCGATAAATGGGGTAACACCATACAATGTACAATGTAAGCATATGTGTAACAAGTCATAACGTTTATTATTATCTCAGTTTAAAAGTTTAAAAATTTTATTTTTATCTAAATGTAACAGTTCATTACACAACTGTTTGTTTGTTACCCACCATTTATTAAGAAAAGCCTTCACCAAGTCAGGATCATTGATGTTGCTTCATAATTGGTTGTTGGTTATCGAGTTTGCAAGTTTCCTGGTCTTTGATTGTGGATTGTTTTTTGACAGTTTCCTTGTGTTAAGTATTTTGTTATTCCTTTGCTATGCCTTTGTAATAATTTGTAAACGCAATCCACTAAAGTTATTCAAACAAAATGAGATTTACAACAGATGTTACCAACTGTATGCAAAAAAGTATATTAATTGTTAAATTTAGGGTGTTGGATGATGGTATTGAGTTTCAGTTGTATTTTAATATTTATAGTTTAAAGGTATTCATTAGTCAAAACATGTCACATGATTAAACTGTAAAATATTTGGCTAATTAAAAATAAATAAAAAGGGAGAAGAGTAAACCTTACTAAAAATATATTTATATTTTCCAATTTTCCTGAGCTTTTATGAATTTTTTGTAATTTTCCAGTCAAAATGACTTTTTTATGTAGATCTGTTTATCTAATGTCCCTGCTAAAAGAGAATGACAAATTTATGTTATTGGTAATAATTAAATTGTTGTTATTTATGAAATTGTCAAGATTTTGGAAAATACAAATTTTAGGATAAACATCCAAGAGACAGTAACATCAGGTGTTTATTTAGTCTCTGATGTGGGATAAAATCGCCATAATGAACACTTTTCTGTCCAGAGATTATAATAAAACAATTAAAGCATTTCAGGATTTTGATATAACTTCATCCTTAATTGATATACTTTATTCAAGTGAAGAAAAAATGTACCGGCCTCATCCAAAGGCTATATGTATATTTTTATTAAATGATTTGTATTCAGTATTTTATTGGTTAAAAATACCGTTTGTCTTGCTTTTACTTTTCTGATTAAAATCGAGATTGAACCACTTTCACTTTCAATTTTAAGAATCAATATTCACCTGTCAATATGGTTTTAAACAAATAAAACACCATAGTACTATTTACAGTCGATAAAAGATATAATTGACAAAAAAGCTGAATTACATAAAGGACTATGATTGTATAATATTTATTGACTAATTGAGACCTTTGGATGAAAAAACATGGTTAGCTGAAAACTTTAACAATTAGCTTTTTAGACAATTAGACATTAGCTTCAATAAGGAAAAATCCCCTTCTATTGATGAGAAACAATTTTCACACTAGAAACACTTTATAGATTTAACTTAGCTGGACAATAGAATGGAGTTATAAAAAATTGTTAACAATCTGACCGATATTAACATATTTTATCTGTAAATCGCGAGGTTAATATCTGTAAAAACTTCCATTGGTGATTAAATAAAAAGTTGATTAAGTAAACCTTTGGAAAGTCTGTGCTTATTCAGCTTTAATTATTTACAGTAAGCGTTTTGTGTTAAGTATATTAAAATTTTTAGCTGAAACTCACGAGGTAAATATCAGTAAAATCTTCCTTTAGTGATTAAATAAAAAGGCGATTAAGTTAACCTTATGTACAGTCTGTACTTATTCAGCTTTAATTATTTACATTAAGCGTTTCGTGTTAAATATACATCTTAAGGATAACAACTACTTGAATAGTCTGGAATTTACCTGATGCCACAAACTTAAATGAGAGATGCAGCGATTTGTATATAAAATTTGTGTTAATTGATTGATTATTACCTTAACGTTTAGCAAGCACTATTTTAGCTATATACAAACAATTAACGGAAACAAGGATGTATCAACATGAACCAAATTTTGACTGCCCCTGGAACAAGTATTGAATATTGGTAAGGAGAATTTAGCCTTTAGTAACGGCTACAATCGACAAAAGGGTCTGTTTGGTAAAAGAAGCCTGCCACTATCCAAACAAGTTGCCCACTGTGGTCCGGGATCTGGCTTTCCGTATTATAATGTTATAGCACCCTGTTATAGCTGGTAGTCTGTAAACCTCCTAGTATAGTACCTGCATGAATTTTTTTGTGAATGTACAAAGTACATTTCTGTGTATTAAGTAATAAATGATGTACATTGTATTTTTTTAGATGTGCCAGTTATAAAGTCGTGTATGCTTTTGTCCCATAATCTGCCAGATGTTTAAAATGGCAGATGTCGACATCAAATCCGAATCAAGGCAAGGTGAAACCTGTCAGGAAGTATTTATACCAGACCTTCCTAGTGAGGACTGGGAATTTAACATTCTTCTTGATGAGGTTGCTAACGAGATCACAGATGAAGAACTTAAAAGATTGAAACGCTATTGTATCGGTTTGTATGCTATTAAATTAAACACTATACGATTTTTTACGAATTTATCGTTGGTTGCAAAGAATAGCCATTGCAGCGATTTTCAAATGTACTTATTAAAATAACAAGATAATGTACAACATCAACACAAAGACGAGGAAAAAGAAAATCATATTAATTAAATATCATCTAGTTGAAAAGTCAAACGTCGAGGTTTAAGAAAAGTATTTAATATAGTTTGAATTTATTTTTACAGGTGAAAACGGGACTGGTAAAGGAACTCTTTCAGAGATAAAGGATGCGGGTGACTTCTTTACCCATCTACGTTACCGCTGTAGATTAACACGTGATAACATTGTTGTTTTACAAGCAATGTTATATCATTTGCGAAGACGTGATTTACAAAAACAAGTGCTTTCGTATGCCAGGCGACAAGGAAATGTTGTTCATTTTTATGCTCCTTCAGACACTCCAGGTAAGGTATAAAGTTAATTCAATGCTAAACGCATTTTGTATTGTAATTTTTATATTAATTGTTATATATTGTTACATGCATATTTACGGAAATGTTTTCTTTGTCATTTTTCCAAATGTTAATCTTCAGATGATTCTGTATTTTTGCCGTTATGTTTGTTTTATTTAGAGAAGAGTCTACGTCCAGTTGATACATGTAAAAGCAATTTGTTATGCCAGTCCTAACTAATAAAAGCTATAAACATCTTTATCATTTGGATTTTAAATATTATTTAGGTTTGAGCGCCACTGATGAGTTTTAATTAAACGATATGCACGTCTGGCTAGTAAATGCTATTAACCTTGGTATCTTTGATGACATTTTATCTGATAAAATTTTTTTTTTACTCCAGAAAATGGGTACCAGTTCTTAAAAATCCACGTTGTTGGTACGGATAATTTTGACAGAAACCAGTTAGAAAAGTTAAGATGTCGAGTTGCGAGGCTTTTAGTCACACCCTCGGAATTTGTAATAGTAAATGGTATCGAAGAAGCAGATAGTATACTTATAACGTTTATGGTTCCAGAAGATTGTGCATGTTTTATTTGTGGACTTGATGATACTGATGCTGCCTCTCTTTTATCCGACGGGATAGATTTAATCGAGTTTGAAAAAACAGTGATAGATTTAAAAAGTATGTTCAGGTTGTATGCATATCGTTTATATTTCTGTGGCAATAATTTCAATTTTTGGTGTATTAAAATAGTGTTTTCACTTTGGTTTTTTTTACAGGACTGGTTTACATCTTAGTACCAGTTTTGCTAATCAAATATAATGGATATTAAGATTTAAATAATTTTCGCAAATATATTTAATGAAGTCTTGGTTATGCCTTGTACGGGTTGCACTCAAGTACTGGTTACACCGAAATTGTGTGTCAAAATAAGAATACAACTTTTGATTTTTGTTTATTTACTGCATTTTCTTTCGAATTTATTTGAGCAGATTTAAACAAAGTCCCTTCTACAGAATGTGTTTTCCAAACAAACAAAGAAATGGAATCATTGTCCAAAAGAGTAGAAAATCTTGAAAAAGACATAGATCATCATCAAATTCAACTTATAAAGTCTGAACGAGAGAAAAGCTGGTACAGGACAGAATTCTCCAAGTTAAAACAACGTATTACGTCAAACGAATATATCGGATGGATAGCGAAAATACTGCTGATATACAATCTAAATGTCAAAGTTAGCAAACCCTTTGAGAAGCTGTCTACAAAGGCAGCACAAACGTATTTTCATTTAAGGCTACAGGAGGCAAAAAAATTAAACTACAGCACAGACATATTAAGAGCTTTAATAGAATCAAATGCAATGGTGGTAAAGGCAAAATTAAGCGAAGATATTAATATTCGATTAATGGTAAAATATTGGCAGTTACAAGAAATGGCTTCAACAATTACATTTCTACAGTACGAAAAAGAAAAACTGGCATTCTACCTAAACATTGGGTAAAAAGAGCCCGTCCTGTCACAGAGAGAGTAATTTTGGTTTCGAAATTTTACTAAAATATTGTTGTCACCACTTATACCAGTTGCTCACAGTTTATCAGGTATTATAAAAAAGCTTGGTTATTAACAAATAGTTAAGGAGTCCACCTAAAGGTGTGCGTCTTAATAATAATTGGTGTATTGACCTTCCCTCAGACTTCAGAATTTTTTAAGGTCAGGAAAGACATTGAAAACAAACAAAACAAGTACTTCGCGTTTACATCGAGAAAAGTTTTCATAGTTTATAAAACAAATTGTGTCAAATTTTGTTCATTATCTAGTCTGTTCAGTTTTAAGATTAAATCTGAGAAAGCTTGAAAGTTCGTAAAACAAATATAATATGGTAACATGTGCAGTTGTTCACAAAAGATGACTAATCTAACACTTGTGGTTCAAACATCCACAGATCCACTTTTTCATATAAACGAGTCCACTTAAACAAAGTGTTTGAATGCTCAATGGTACATGTATATTTTTCTGCATTTCTTTTTATTGCTATTGATTATATTGCTTTAAGAATAAAGACCATTTCACAGTTCGTATGTTAACCTATAACAAAACCATTGAGTTACTACTTACATTTTTACATTAAGTAAACACACAATGCAAATTTTGTGTATAAATAATTACCCGCATGTTCCTGTGGCAAAAACTGTTGTCCAATTGTGGTTATATCAATTTAATAATATTTCAAAACATTTTTCAGCAACTTACAATATGAACAGGGACGATCTAAATGTAATACTTACAAAATTGTCCGAAGAATTAACAAAGAATGAGAGACACAAAATTATGGAACGATTAAACGACAGCGAGAAGACCACAGTAAATAAAGCATCAAACACCATTTTAGGGCTATTGTTTGAAAAACAGCAAAAAGAAAGTAAGGGCCAATATCCTCTAGGTAAGACACTGATATCATCTTATATATAAGTTGTAACTTCTTAGATTATTTGAGGAAATGTTCATTTATCGTTCAGCGAGCAATATTTCATCTGTATTCATCGGGACTACAAACAAGTTTACAAACAAACAAATCAATATAGGATAACGACAGCCTAAATGAAACCAAATTTTATCTGGCACTTGAAAGTATAGAGAATATGCTAGGTGACTTGCCTTTTGTAGCGGACACAATGAGTCTACTCTACAAAGGTGGTTCTTAAAGAGCAATGGCAGTGGCACTTAACAAACACATTTAATTGCAAGACTAAAACCCATGCATATTAAAGAAGTTAATATTGATTTTTCTTTCATCTTAAAATTTAGAAACAAATCGTGAAGAAATAACGCGATGTTCTTATGTTATATTCCACAATCTATTTCAAAATAGCATGTGTTGTTTAATGTCCGATTTATTTACATATTATCTAATAAATATAACCAAAATTATGACCGTCACAAAACAGGTATTTTTTTTAATTTGAGCAAACTGTTTTCTTTATAGTTTTATGGATTGAAGATGTCATGAAAATGATAAAAAGAACTGATTTGATACAACGCTTTCACGAGATGGCTCAAACATCAGTACATAGAACGGCAGGTCAAGAACAAAAGTCTAAAATGAAGGCCAAATCACCTAAATCACCCATTCCAAGAAAAGGTATAGCGCGAAAACATCAACGGTTTAGACGTAATACTGTTACGGGTTCTGTAGGACGTGCCAATTCGGATTCTGAACATTCGTCTTCTGGTTTTGGAGAAATGGAAGAAGATAAGCAAAGTAGTTTAACTGAATTTCAGATTTTAAATGGAAGAATGCAGAAAATAGAGTCCGTTTTAGACCGATTAGCCAGCAACTGTCGTCCAGAATTTCCGTTTTCGTCGTATTCTAAGGGAACAGAAAGCCACATTTCGTCTTTTATTCCAAAGCATAATTGAACAATACCAATGTTTTCTGCATGTAGTAAAATAAGAAATCAGGACATACACAGTACTGTTGTTTGCCAATTATTTCAATAATTTTCAATAATTATAGCTTAATTAAAGTTTAAACAAATAATGCTTAATCGATAACAACACGATGCGACATTAATATCCGGTTGGCAGTCTGCCAGATTGGTTCATATAACTAAATAAGTAAAACAACAGAACTAACAATGTTAATGCAAGCTGATTATCTGCCTGCTATGACTACCTGCGATGTCCACCACCAATAATATACTGCTTTGAGATGGAAAGTACTTAAGCTGCCTTTAGAAATCCGAGTTTCTAAGACGATTAAAATGTGTACCGGTTAATAATTGTTATTTAAAGACAATTGAAAATGGTTTTATTTCTAATACACTGTTAAATGATAAATTGTCGACCTTAAAAATTAATCAATCAATCAAATCCAATCCGAACTGTTCTGCATTCTTCATCTCTATCTTGCAGAATATAGATAAATATCTAACACCAGAGTAAAATTAGACACAAATCAAAACTACCCTAATTGTAAAAAAAATACTAAAAAATTACAAACATAACACCTCTAATTTAGATTAAAGCTCAATGTGTTTTACATTAAAGTGTTTTTTTTCAAAACAGCCGATACAAAACTGGCACATTGATAAATAATCTTTACTCATATGCTTAAAGACGAGATATACGATAGCAAGTATGAGAATATTTTATTTATAGCTACTCATTATATAACTTTGTAATACAATATAACTATTTATTATATTGTAATAATTTTTCCCCCATGGTATTTCATATAGGAAAAAATTACAATATATTTTCATATTTTACACTGAATCTCGGTCTTTTATGTAATTTCGTGAAAAGTACAGATGTGTTCCGAACATCGGCTTTTATAGTTTTACTCGAGGGGAAAATTAGCAGGACCTCTTGAAACTGAACAAATGGAAGTGAATTCGATTGTCGATAAAAGTAAAATTAAAGAATTCATAGACCAACAATAGAAAGAATCTACTGTAAACTGTACAAAACGGGATTTAAATATCATGTACAAATGGCTCGATCGTCAGTTTAAAGCAGGAATTTATATTCACAACAATAAGGAACAACAAATAAAAACACAAAATTGAAAAAAATATATATCTGTAATACTGACCAAGTGAAAATATGATAATATTGGACCTAGTAAAATATTACAAAATAGCAAAGATAATGAATAATCGATTAAAAGCAAACAACAAAATTATTACTAATAATAAAAGGTTTATTGCATGAATATTGGGAAATATTGTCCCTCGCAATATGCTATATTGCACTCGCAAGCTCGTGCAATATAACACTTGCTTGGGACAATATTTCCCAATATTCATGCAATAACCCTATAGGACTATTCAGTGTTTTGAGGTGATATATAAAATGAAACAGATTGATATCTACAAAAATAAAGGAACTCAATTAACTTAAACGTACATGAATGTGTTATATTAACTGCGCATAATTAATTTCAGTCGCACGTAAAAACATCTGAAATGTCATGGTCGCCTTGAAAAGCATTGGTAACACACAGCTACTACATGTACTAAATTAAACATTTTACATAACATTTTGTTTCTAATAATTTGTGCTGTTTTGTTTCAAATATATTATGAAAAAGTAAACTTTACCTTATTGATATATAAATGAGTTTTAAGATGGCATTGAACGTGTGTTTATGCGGGTTTTAACTGTTGATAAACAAGATTTTAAATTTCAAAGCTAGCAAAAATGTGAGCATTGCTTCTAATATGATACCCTTTCTCTATGTCACAGAATAGAAAAGTTCATGTTTTCCTGAGGAAGAACCAAAATATCATGGAGTACAAAATATTTTGGTATAAAATGGCACCATATGACAAAGATTCTGTAAATATTTAATCATATTCCATTCAGTAGTGTATGCGGAGTAGAGGATAAGATAATTGCAGCGGATGAAATAAAGACGTCCGGACTACCCCATCACTAGATACCTCCTTATCACTTTTCAAGCCACTTGTATAAGAAGTTAAATCCAATAAACTTATATAACAGATGTCACAGAGTGTTTGTGTTAATCTTTGTTTTTAAGATTGATTATTTCAAATCTATTATTGTTTGGTTTTGACACTTAAATAAACTTAAAGTATATTTATTGAGTAGATTTTAAGAAGCAATGGTTTACTCAGGCAGTATGAACCGCTTTTACTGAAGCTGAAGCTTTGTACAATAAACATACACCTTATACACATTTTGTATTTAGTTGCCTTTCAATTTAAGCAGATGTAATTGGTTACTGAATATACAACTATCTTAATTTGACCAGATGTGATTATAAAAAAAATATTCACTGCAAAAGCAATGAGTACATTTATTAATAAGCAACTATGGGCTTGTTCAGCGTTCAAAGTCATTAGTTGGTTATTAAAACCAAAAATTATGAGCGAATAATAATTACATTACCGCAGTTATGTTCGAAATTGTTTAAAACATATAACTTCAAACAGACTACATTAATGGTGGAAGTATTGTATTCTTTTATCACTACATTAATTAAGGCATTGATGTTTGGTTGTACTGATAATCTAGCAATATACAGTACTTGCACCCATAAACGCAACTCTTTGACTGATTGATAACTGATTGCTGACGGATTGTGGAACGCTGACGGATCGCTGACTGATTGATGATGAATACATCCGTCCAAAATTATGAAACCGTCATTACCTTGGTAACCGTCAGCGATCAGTGCGATCAGTCCAATCAGTGCGATCAAGAATCCGTCATTTCATTATATGCATAAATCGGTCAGTTTATTGACGGATACGTATACATTAATAATTTAAAGATAAAACGCATTCTGCGTCATTTGTATATTATACATGCATTTATAAGAATATTTATAATAAAATAAACACAAGTATTCAAAAGAATAGTTAATACAATGTCTCGTTCTAAAAAATAAAATAAATAAACATATTTAAAGAAAAAACTGTTATCTTTATATAATATATATTTAAGCAAATTTCTTTAAGGCAGGACATTATCTGCGGGTCGAGCCCTGTAAACCTTAAAAAAACTTCGATTTAAGGCACATCAGTAGAGACGAGTAAAATGTTTTATTTTCGTAATCCATTATTGATTCTCTTTTTTATTTCCGCGACTTGTGATTTCGGCCTATTTTATTTTCTGCGACCTGTTACATGTATATGTTTTGTCGTATATTAAGCCGACC
This sequence comes from Limnoperna fortunei, assembly GCA_944474755.1. Lineage (NCBI taxonomy): Eukaryota > Metazoa > Mollusca > Bivalvia > Mytilida > Modiolidae > Limnoperna > Limnoperna fortunei. The sequence goes on along the minus strand of OX104121.1, from coordinate 40,868,084 downwards.
CGACTCCCCCAGTCAGTAACTGATTTATTTCACATTTAGGAAAGGACGTGGCCTCTTTTTGACATCATTATTAGTTACTTAAATGTTTGCCTGCGTGTTTTTATTTAGTCTACAACATTTTTAAATACAATTATAAAATTGTTGCGTATAAACAATTGTTTAACTGTTGAACAAGCATTGTCAATCAAAACACTTTGTTTACTAAACAAAAAGTTGTATTGTAAAATATACAGCAATTCTGGTCTCAAATTGTATTTGACAGGCAATAAAAGAAGTTTAAAAATTATACTTACAATTACGCTAGATTGTTTCATTTATTTCATGGCGTCCATTTTTTATTGGGGTTGGGGTGGGAGGAAGCCGGAGTACAGGTTAAAACGGACAATCTTTGTCAATAAAGTTGGAGTCGGGCACACCCTATCTGCAGTCGTTCGAAAATCCGCAACCTGTTGACAGGCATGTGATAACTAGTAGATGACTAACCAATCAGTCACCGAGGCCCCAATAACGCCGGGGAGAATTGTCTGCGAATACTGCAGTTAAGCGTAAAAATGTGTTACAGATAGACACGTGTTATTGTACGAAATAGTAATTTTTTGAACAAACGTCATTAATTCTTTAGGTCTATGAAGATCGGTTTTAACATTGTCATTACAGTCATATCGATAAAGCAGAACCTTTTCAAAACTTGCCCTTTAAAAGAGTGTCATTCAATTTGAACAATAACTTATTTCATTGATTGATTGATTTGATGTTTGCTTTTCTTTCAGCGAGAGTATTTCAGCTGTATTCATGACGAGAATAAGTTAAATATCAATTAGATTTGTTTGTTTGTTTGTTTAAATATTGTTTAACGCCACTTTCAGCAATTTTTCAGCTATATCATGGCGTCCAGTTTTTATTGGAGGAGGAAGCCGGAGAACCCGGAGAAAACCCCCGACCTTCGGTATAAAAAGTGGCAATCCTTGTCCATTAAGTCGAGTGCACCCTGCCCGCAGTGAGGCTCGAACCCGCAACCTCAGTGTTGAGAGACCACGTGATCAATAGTAGACGAACTACCATAACCACTCGGCCACCGAGGCCCTCTCAATCAATTAGAGAAAGATGTACATTTTGAATTCCACTGGAAAAATATGGGGTATGGGTATGGGCGGAAAATTTACTTGTTTAAGCCTAGTCCTTTTCGAAATCTACAAAAGAGATCCTTATCGTGCAAGGAGCGTGACACTCTCTAAACACATCACTATGGTTCGCGGCAATTCAATTATGACCTGAACCACCACCCCCCTCCCCCCCCCCCAAAAAAAAAAACCGAGAGCGCATCCCATGTCCGCCAGCTGAGGACGTGCTGGGCAGCTCTGTGAAACCTAGTAACTAATTTCAAATGCTTCCGAATTTAAAGGAAACCATTTATACTTATATATCATTAAATATCGAATGACTATAACAGACATCCTAAAATAAACAAATTGTGACGGCAAAAATGCGAAAGCAGAATTAATTTTTATATTACGCTCACATGTTCGCATCTTTAACTCGTAAGACTCTATATACAAACGTGTTTAGTAGTTTATTCTTTATTTGAGATATAATTCTGTGCAAATTCATGCGACACAATGAGATAGTGAATAAAATATATAAATAGATGTTTTCGCTTTTGTCGTAAATCTTACTCAGTATAATACACCGGAATTCTTAGGAAATGTGGCACAGAATGAAAACTGATCAAACCACGACAAATGATCTTTTAAGCGTTTATAATAAAAAAAACCTAGACCTCGTTGGTTAAGGTAACAGTAATCTATATTGATCTATTATTGAGTTGTCTATTCGACCCTTACAGCGAGAGGGTGTTCTCGACTCATCCCTAAATTTGCAAAGAGAACCAGTTTTCCTGTCGAAGGTCTACTGTTCCGTTGGGTACTCCAGCTCTTCCCTATAAAAACTCGACGCCATATTATATAGACCAATAAAATTTTTGAAAATAGCGTTAAACAAACTTCAAGCATACATACAAATAATGCTAACGCGAAAGCGCGAAGTGAAAAAAATGTTACAATTCCGCCTTCACGTTTTTCGTCTTTCTCGCTTTTTCCGCTTTAAAAAATTTCGAAGTCAAATATGAGATGTACGCCTTGGCACGCGAGGTCAAATTTTTTTTTATTCATTGTGTGTTTTTGTTTCATTTCTTTTTTATTTTTTTTTAAATAAAATGACACTATGTGATGTTTATATTCCGTCACAGATGCATTAGTTATAGATTGGGAGAATTTCCATTGATCATTTATAACTTTAGACTAGACTTTTTCCGCTTTAAAAAAAATCGAAGACAAATACGAGACGCGAGGTCAATTTTTGTTAAAGTCATTGTGTGTGTGTGTGTGTTTTTTTTTATTTACTCTGTTTTAATTATTACACTATGTGATGTTTATATTTCATCGCAGATGCATAAGTTATAGAACTGGGGAATATCCTTTTATATTATTTATAACTTTAGACCAGTTTTAGCCTTATTATTAGGTAAAACGAGTCATAAATAAGGACATAGCAGTTGACATTTTTATACTTCTAATATTTGCGAGTGAAACGAATTTTCACATTTCGAAATATTAATTTCACTAACCGAAAGTTGAATGGACGTATTGCAATCAATCCGTCAGATCAGTCAAAACGTTCCAAATCCGTCAATTGATGGATGGACGGATTGGGAACGATTTGACTGATCTGACTGATTGATAACTGATTGCTGACGGATTTTGGAACGCTGACGGATCGCTGACGGATTGCTAAAAGTGTTGCGTTTTCAATCTCAAGTATATATATAATTATATATATATATATATATATATATATATATATATATACACAAACGTCTAAGTATTGTGACAACCATATAATATATCTATCCAGCGGATTTCTGAATCATCAAAAATACAGGGTTAATATCAAATATTTATATATACGTCTACAAATTAAGCCCAACACTGTTAGAATTAGATTTTTTAACACTGTCAAATCTTTGCTTACCCTCAGCGGGAATTGAACTCACACCGTTGTGACACTGTGGCATCAAATCGCCTGCACTATGTGCAGCGGTCTAGACACCTCGGCCAAACCCGCTATATACAAATATAGCTTCATTAACCGGGGTGAATCGTAGACATAGACATAGTACATGTGTGCTAGCAATTTTAAAATAAATAAAATGACACGTAATTATACATGAATATTCGGAGACAATGGATGTATCTGGTCTACAGTCATATAATTTTTCATTTATTCCCTTCGGAAATGATGTTCCCAATGTTTTTATCCAAAAACTTTCCTTCTCTTTTCTCTGTTTGTCTGTCCACCTTGGGTTATGGTCTATTTGGGTCACCTTGAGTTTATTAAAAATTTCAGTTATTGCAGTGCCGTGCGTACGTAGATGCCTATTAAGGGGTAAGTTGGGTTTGCATCTTGTGTCGCTTCGGTGCCCATTCATTCGTTTGCTGAATCTATGCACAGACTCACCAACATACTGGAGATTGCATATACCACACTGTAACAGGTATATGATGTTCTCACTTTTGCAATTCAAATTCACATGGATGTCAAATTGCCATTTGATGTGCTGGTGAAGTATTGGGTGTGTTATATGTAATCACATGTCATACAACGACCGTCACCACAGAAGCAACATTGTCCCGATAGGCGGCTACGTGACGACATTTCTGCTCTGACTAACTGATCTTTTAAATTTTGGGTTTTCTAAAGGCCATTACAGGAGGTTCTGGAAATATTTTTGAAAGTTGATGATGTTTTTCAATTGTTGTACAGCGTTAGCGGATAGTACGTGCGATGTCTTTAAAAGCTGGGTGGTATGTTAGGACAAACGAGACCCTATTGTTAGTTTTCTTTTCCCTGTACTGCAGAAGCTGGTCCCTACTGATGTTGTTGGCTTTTTTAAAACCTATTGATATGTTCTTGTTATTGTATCCTCTCTGCTTTAGATGGCATCGAAGCTCTCCAAACGCTGCTTAGTTTTGCTGAATAACGGTAACAGTTTTGACACAGCTGCACTATAAACGATAAACTCCAATTTCATTAAAAAGTTATTAGTTTTACACAAACGACTCTCTCCCTACTTATTCCTGTAGATAAAGCAGCTAAAATGTTTTCAAAGAACGTTAAAAACAAAAACAATTTCAGAAAAAAACGTAACTAAACAACACGTGTCATTTCAGTCAGGTTCAATGAATATTTCGTGCGGTTGCATACTTCCACAAAATGCCACAGGCCTACTCGTTTTTTTGTTTGTTGTAATAAGTCTTGTCAAAACTTTATAGACTAGTCATCTGGAATCAATCATTGAGGTTCATGTTCATGTTCACAAGGGCAATAAATAAAATATCCTACGGAATGCCCAGATTTCTAGTTGTAAGAAGTTCGTGTATGTTATTTAGATGTTACTAAAAAAGTTGGCATTTAATTTCAATGAAAAGGACAAGGTAGGATAACCTACTGTCACAGGCCCCTTATTTTCGCAGAAAATGAAATGACTACAATCTGTAGATCATAACGTTTTTTCAAAGGTACATTATCCCTTCTTACAGAAAATCAATATAACTTTCTTTTCTTATCATGTAAAATTATTATATGCACCTTACTAAGATAGGCCAATTGTAGTGACACCAGTTTAAATATGTGCGGACGCGTGTACCACGAAGATATTTGACTGTATTATTTGTTGCAAAACAGTGTTTAATATTTAAAATATATTTGTGGTACACGCGTCCGCTCATATTAAAAAATTAATATTTTGTCCCCAAATTCGCGTGATTTTTGTATTGTTCAGCATAGTATGTAAGCCTACAACCGGACCGGACTTGCATTTCCGAATCTGCATATACATCCATTTATGCTGGTAATTGTTAAACATTGTTGACAAACTTAGATAGAAATGTGTAAAAAAATCAAAATAGGGATAAATTAAGTAAATATTTCAATATGTAACAATTTAAACGTTTAACAGTGATGAAACAGCTAAATTTTTATAATAAAATACATCTATCAGGCATTGATATTAATAATTTCTATTGCAGATTGATTATTTAAGTCTTGAAAGATCGTGTCTTTCAAAGCGTAGCTTTTTAAAATCATATTTAAAGAGGCAAAGCTGTGAAAAAATTAAGTTGCAGACTTAATCGTCCGAAAATGGAATATTTAAAGAACGCAATTAGTTCACAGATTGAAATAAATAAAATTACCACAATAATATTTAGCGAATGTGGAAGATACGTATAATATGCGCGGAATCACCGGACTGACAAACTTCAGAGAAAGTTAGAAGTAATGTAAAGAATTTTCGCTTTGTTTAACTGGTTTGAATACACACGCGTAAAAACAAATGAAAAGACTGTTCCAGACATTGTTATTCATGAAAAAATCTTATAATATAAGATAATACCTTAATATGTCTAAATAGATGTTAAAGTTACACCTTTTTATTTTTTTTTACGTATTATAAATGGTATAAAAACTGGTGTAATCTGTCATCAAATATATCACGTCAGCAATTTGACGCATAAATAGGTCTTATTTTCGTATGAAAACGTTTGTGCATATATTGCGTAATTGGCTAGCTCGCAGATTATACGCATTAGATTGCGAAACGCTGGTTCGAGTCCCGATGTTTTTCTTTTTTGTTGTTTTTTTTTAAGTCTACTTTCATTTGTCACATATTTAAGAAAGTGTGTATGATAAATGATAGTGAAGTGTCCAAAAATAGAATATTTTAAAGAACATTGGTGCGTAAAGGTTGAAAAAATTATGTGTCTAAACTAATACCGAAAGTGGATGAAACGTATGACATGCGCGAAACACACGTTCCGACGAAGTAAACGTAAAGAATTTAAAAGAATTTAATTTTGTTTCGTTTGTATTCAATCGAACAACAAACTGATAAGACTGTTCTATAAGTCATTTTTATTGAAGTAAAACATCTTCAGCGATCACATCTCGATATGTCTCAATAAATGTTAATTTACACCATTATTTTTTATACGCAATAATTAAAGATGTTATAAAAACTACTAATCTATTAACAAATATATAGCTAGGCAGCAGAGGATTCTCGGACTAGGAGTACACGTGCAATCAGTGCACCCCTTTTGTTTACGGCCTTGTATGACGCATAAATAAGTTGCTTTTGAATGAAAATGTATGTGTGTATGTGGTGTTTTTGCTTAACCCGTAGCTTGTGAATATTATACACCGCGAACCGATGGTTCGAATCCCGATGGTCTATGTTTATTTTCTATTTTGCTTGCTTTTATTAACAAGAAACGTTTTAAACATATATTGGTGTAACAACATCGAATGCCAGCGCGAGCATATTCTTTAACCTTGTAAAAGTCATCGTAGGAAACCCACGTCCGGTCGCGTTCTCGCTTTGCTACCACTTGGTGGTGGTAGCGGTGGTGGTGGTAGCAAAGCGAGAACGCGACCGGCAAGTGGTAGCACAGCGAGAACGCGACCGGACGTGGGTTTCCGACGATGTGTAAAATTAGATAAGGGACCGGTCAATATTAATTGGGGGTTGGGACCGGTGCATTTCAAATTATCAGATGTAAAAAGGGCTATGTCCTATCTCCCTAAAATACAAAAAATTGCCGTCCTACATCAGATGTGTTATAAAAATGTGTGTCCTATCTAGTGAATAATTTTATGGTTACAATTCAGTATTTATGTTTGTTAAACAAGTTGTGCGATTACAGTATATTGGTTTTGAATTAAAACGTCAGAAAAAAATTAGTTTTTTCACTGATGATATTGTTATGAAAAAAACTAGCTGTCCTATCAGTGCTGAAAATAACAAAATTTGGAGTCCCATATATATGCCAGCATAAAAAAGTATGTGTCCTATTGCATTGTGCACCGGTCCCACCACCCCAAAAAATATTGATCGGTCCCTAAATATATATCATTACATGTGATAAAATAATAGTTTAGGGATATTTGTGTCATAAATGAAAACAAATTTATGTTTTATTTTCTACTTTATACTGTAAAATTATTTGCCCGTTAAGTTAAACGTTACCATTTTTTTACTTTTGCTTGGTTTTTTTGGCAGTTAACATCAAGGAAACCACGTGAGATAATCTTTTATATATAGCATAAACTATCGCAATACATATGTGAATATTTAATACTTTTTAATTAAACACTACGCTTTGGATCTATATAATTTTCTCCTAACCATGCAAAAAAGATACAATAATTTCAGTACTTTTTACTGCTACTGTGGCGGTCGTATTTCAAGTTAATTATGTTTTGAATGTTGACCGATTTTTCGCGGATTTGGACACAATGTAACCTTGAACATAGTGCAATCCGATTTAGATTTTCGAGCTTCAGCAGGCCAGTGGTACGTTATCCCGCCAGAGAAATGGGTATCATAGTATCATAGAAACTGTCACAAATCTAAGTCCAAGAAACCGGCAAACTACAGAACCAACAACCAAAAATGTAGTAATTACAGCAATGGCCCTGACTTGGTACAGGCATTTCAAAAGAAATGATGGGTTAAACCAGGTTTTATGCATACCCAATCTCCCGCTTCATGAATCGTAATATACAAATGTAAAGTTTAAATATCAATTTCACAGTTAGGGGACTACGTTAAAATTATTTGAGTTCTGTCAGTTTCTTAGTAACCACGCATTGTAACATGAAAATATTTGTTATATAGTTTGCTGACAAATAGTACATGCAAGTTTGGGTGGTGTCACCTGACCTTGACTAGAATTCATATCACTACGCTAATGTTTGTGGATAAGGTTACTTCTGTTGTAACTCTGCATGGTAGGATGAATGAGTGGCATGGCATATAGGTTCTTGTTGAATAGTACAAGTTTCGCCTGACCATGACCTTCCATTTCATGGTCCAGTGAATACGTTAAAAAAATTTTTGGTCAGTGAAACTATGCATAGTGTAATGACAATACTTGGAATTTAGGTTCCTGTTTAATAATATATGACAGGTGTCTTTTGACATTGACCACTGTCCAGTGACTATGTTAAAGTTTTTGGATTATGTCAGTTCCGCTGTAACTATGCATGGTAGGACATCTAAACAGAATTTAAGCGCACCTTTAAAATGGATCTATATATCTTCCTAAAAGTAATTATGTTTGGGATTTACTTAATACAAATTAGATTTAAATATTGGTTTTTGCAAAAATAGATATTTTGTTCGCTATTACATAATTGTTTAACAGTTTGTCTTACCAATAAGGTCAAAGTTGCCGAAAATCTGTGAGAAATGTGAACAAAAAAACATTCCGGATAATAACTTGAATTGCAATAAAACTTTGGGATGTAGATCCATATCAAGTGGATCAGAAGCCTATTAACTTTTGGGTAAAACCGTGAATTTCAAGGTCACAGTTGCAAAAAATGTTAGAAATTTGTTCAACAAAGAGGTTTACGGACAAAACTCAAAACGTGTGAATTTAATTTCAATTAAACTTTAGGATATTATTTCATGTAAGAAGCGTATTGATGCTGGAGGAATTCCATCAAAGGTCAGGGTCATCTGGCGACAAAAAAGTGGTATAAATGTATACAAAAAAGTTTAAAACAATTAGAGTGGTATCAGTTATAGCTAAATCGACTTTTTCTAGTTTTAATTGTCAATGCGCCAGGAACCAACCAAATATACACTGTAAATACCGATACACATTACAGTATTTTATAGATGCGATAATTGCTCTTTTGACTTTCAATAACGATAAGTACAGAACAGGCAATTCACTGACACGTAAAGTGCAGATCCCAAAAAACAGGTTGGTAAAATAATAGAAAACTGATTCATTAGTTGGCTAAGTAGGGTTGGGTCAATGTTGGTACAGCCAAAATGCACACAAAAACATGTTGGCAATGGGCATTTCTAGTCCTTTGTATCTGGTGATGAACACAATTACATTGGGCCAACATATTGTGTCAACATTGGCCCAACGATGTTGCCATCATTAGCCCAACTTCTGTCCACCGTATGATTGCTATCTGGATTTTTATTATGTTAAAGTACTGAAAGGTAATTTTGTTTCATGTTAGTATATATCGCATGCGTCAAAAATTAAAGTACTTTTTACTTCAAAATTGACAGCCAATAAGAGTAAAAAAAACAACAGAACTTTAACATAAAGTTTTAGAAAAAAATATAAAGGTTATAAAATTAACTTTATCAGTGGCAAAATTTTTTTTAAATGATTTAACTTTTCCATAATCGTAATGTTCTATCGATATTTCCGCATAGAACTGTAAACTTTAGTCATGCTATATTCGATTTCAAGTTGTACTTTGTTAATAATTAGGGGCATTCCGAGATAACTGTATTCATCACATTTGTCATTATACATGTTGCTTGTATAATCTCTCGCACTGTAAATTGCAAACTAGTGGGTATTTAAAATTTATTCCAAAGCCATCCGACCTACATAATGGTTAATTTTACCAAACCGAATGGCGTGCAAACACAACTATCGTCACCATTGATCATCCTTGCAAATGGACTGACTTTAAAACTGTAATCGACCACACTAATTAGTCCTTTCTTAACTAAATTTTCGGTTTTAATTCGGTTAATTGTTAATGTGTAAGATTCTATATAATCATAGAATACTGTTTTAGTTTTAACAGAATACAAAGTTCGTTGGGCAGGTACATAAGCACTAAAGTTAGTGAGTTAGATTGATTGATTGATTAATGGTGTTTAACGCCCGAGCAGCAATATTTCAGCTATATTCAGGCGATGAACATGAAATGGATGATAAAATGAACATGAAATGATGATGAATGAAAATGGGATGGGACACAAGGAAAAATAGGGGTAACGGATTTTAGATTGCCACTGGCAAATGGGAGGATGGATAGGGTCGGGCAATTTAGCCTCCTGTAGCGGGATCGAAATCCCTACTCATAGCGAATACTACAGCAGCGTTCTTTAACGTGCGAGGAACGTGGCATTTTTCCCAACACGGTGCACTAATATGGTTTGCGGTCAGGTTTTCCGTATTATGGCCTGACAACCCCAGCTTGCCAGGGTTACCCCATTCAACCACCTGGGGCACACATCCCAGTCGGTCTTTAGGCAAACCGACCTGACACGCCGGTCAGGGTACTGGGCGCTATTTAGTCGCCTTTTACGACAAGCTAGCGCGACTGCGGTCTATTCTTTTAGCCACCCGGATCCCGCACGGGGCTAGTGAGTTAGATAACATATTGAAGTTTTGAATCAATAATAATTAATTAATAGTACCAAATTGCTAATGGACAGTTCAGTTTGTTGGGAAACTATAAATTATTATCTTAAAATTACATGTGTTCCGGTCATAATGGAAATGTCAATTTTACCGACATGTGAAACAAGTGTTTACAGTAAATATTGTTATAATTGTGTATGAAATCAGTACAGCATCCGAAAGCGCTTGCGATCTTGTAGACAAATAGCTATATATTTTTTATTAATAAGGTACATATATGAATTTTATCTGTTACTTCTTTCATGTGTTTCCACAACATTTTAATCGGTTTTTCAATCGTTATATATGATTCCCAATTGTTTAAATTAAACTGACAAACAGAAAAATGGATGAATCGATGGCTGGATGGATGAATGGGAAGTAAAGTTTTTTATGAAGATGTGTAATGTGTTCACTTATCATGAGTTATTCCTATTGAAGTGTTGTCGGAAAGATTGTAAACACATACGAGACTACTAAAACTCAAATTGGCTTAAAATATCATTGAATGATACAAGTTAATTTTTTGTAATATATGCTCTAATGTATCTTTTAAAATATTAAAAGCAAATGAAGACCAGATTTATCATGCATATAAAATGATGAGCTTCTAATTTCTACGTTTAGTGCCTTGTCGCATAAATTGTTTCTTGCAATGATGCCCTCCTCATTCAGATTGCGATGCAAGCTGATTTGCACTATCCCAGCTGAAAATTTAAATTTCAATTTAAAAAATATTTAGTTTATTATAAAAGGAGATAAACCAAATTTTGTTTCTATCGTTGAAGTATTCTTATAATAATGTCATATCGGAATGTTTTTACAAGAATAAATATAGAAATAGATTGTTATCTACAGTACTTTAGCTTACAGACGCAACACTTTCAGCTATGAGTTAGAAGTAACCGATCACTCGTCAATAAGTTTCGGATCGGTAACTAATAAGTAAGAACAGTAAAAAGAAAGCAACACTTTCAGCAATCAGTTAGTGGTTACCGATTACTCATCAATCAGTTTCCGATCGGTTACCAATTAATCAGATCAGTTTTATGGTTCATAATCCGTCATATGACTCCTAATCCGTTCGATCGTCAATTGACGGATACAATACAGTCTTTCTGATCCGATCGCTTAATTCAATCAGTCAAATCGTACCAGTCTGTAAAATTGGCGGATACATAAAAACTCAAAACTGAAACAAATTAAAAGATGTTTTATGTATTCTTACTAATTATATGATAACATAATTTTTACAGACCTCACGCTATTTGCTGGTTTCTTTATTCATTTTAAATTATGTTATGTTAAACACTATAATTGACCTAAAATAATTTTAATAATTATATATCAGAACCACAAACTCTATAACGTGTATCATTATATTAAAAATGGCAAATAAATTATTATGCTTTGGTTTATGACAAAAATGCTGAAAAGCAAAGTGATTTATGTATAAGTGCGTACAACATCATTTAGTTTATATATGAATGAAACGAACAATTACAATTAAACAAATAAAAATCATTTTAGAATTTTAAAAAAAATTGAAAAAAAACTTATTGAAGGAAACAAAGTAGTACATTAATCACTTTCTTTAACCTAGCTTTGAACACATTCTTTTTGGCAACACATATCCATTTATCAACACTCAAAATGTAGGGTAACTTGTTTAGCTATTTCACACATGGTTTAAAGATAATACAATTGCCAATACATTTCAATGAAAGTGCATCTTATATGTAATATACGTAACAAAAACATATTTATAAAAATAATATATAAAATATTATATACCATGGATTTTTTTATTCGTCAAAAAAGACCGATCTATGAATATAATTACCGGATTTATTTTAGATCGAACTATCTGTAATGATTAATGCCGGTTAACAAGGATACCAAGAGATGCAAGCTTTTTGAAAAATTCATTATCGATCATTCACCGATTAGTCGGCAGTCGGTGAATATCAATCCATCATTACTGACCAATCAGTCAAAGTATTACTGCGAATGAATAAATTAAATAGGTTATAAAAAGCTTTAAATTTTAATCTAGTAAACTTTTATCAGACTTGACCGGAACATTATTACTAATTATTATTATTTCATCTATTTTTAGAGTATAAACTCAAAGTAGTTGTTGGCAAGTTATTGTCTTAACAACACGAAAATATGTGGGTTTAATACAGCACTGTCATGAAATGAAATACAAAATTTCAACTACTCCTACCTCATTCCAGCTCAAACAACGAGAAGTAACAAGAATCTGTAATTACCGTATTGAACTCATGATGTCAATATAAATTAAAATAATAACATTGTGAATATAAAACTTCAGTTTGGAAGATACAAAAAGACAGTTTAAAATCTTTTCATACAGTTACTGAAATGACAAAATATTGCACAAATGGTTATACAAATTTTCTTTTAAGTGTTTTTTACTTAAATTCACAAACATATCCAACGTCTTACGAATCACTTCTTGCATTAAAAAGTCATTTGCAAGTGTCGTAAAAATTGGATCCGCATTTCCAAAGTTCAGAATGAAATTTATCTGCGAATGTCGTTTGAGACGCTAAAAAATATTTCGATTTGAAGTACAGATAAAATTAAAACGCATATACACACGAAAAATTATAAACAAAGAGAAGAAACTATTATTTAATTTATTTCTTTATTAAATGCAAATTAACAATCATTTATATATATATATATTGAATACAATATAAAATATACATTGCTGTCATTGGCCATTCGTCGTCGAACATATATAGACAGAGATTTGAGGATCTAATTGTAAAGTATACTTTGATTATTTAATAAAATTTAAAAGATATACATTTTATTATAAAATTTCTAGTATACATTTTTCACATTATTTATTAAAGACTTATTATTTTAGTGCTTACAGCAGAAAAGTAGTTTCTATCTCACACAGTCTGTTGTTTTAGTGCTTACAGCAGAACAGTAGTTTCTATCTCACACAGTGTGATGTTTTAGTGCTTACAGCAGAACAGTAGTTTCTATCTCACACAGTGTATTGTTTTAGTGCTTACAGCAGAAAAGTAGTTTCTATCTCACACAGTGTGTTGTTTTTGTGCATACAGCAGAAAAGTAGTTTCTATCTCACACAGTGTGTTGTTTTAGTGCTTACAGCAGAACAGTAGTTTCTACCTCACACAGTGTGTTGTTTTAGTGCATACAGCAGAACAGTAGTTTCTATCTCACACAGTGTGTTGTTTTAGTGCTTACAGAAGAACAGTAGTTTCTACCTCACACAGTGTGTTGTTTTAGTGGTTACAGCAGAACAGTAGTTTCTATCTCACACAGTGTGTTGTTTTAGTGCTTACAGCAGAAAAGTAGTTTCTATCTCACACAGTGTGTTGTTTTAGTGCATACAGCAGAAAAGTAGTTTCTATCTCACACAGTGTGATATTTTAGTGCTTACAGCAGAAAAGTAGTTTCTATCTCACACAGTGTGTTGTTTTAGTGCATACAGCAGAAAAGTAGTTTCTACCTCACACAGTGTGTTGTTTTAGTGCATACAGCAGAACAGTAGTTTCTACCTCACACAGTGTGTTGTTTTAGTGCATACAGCAGAACAGTAGTTTCTATCTCACACAGTGTGTTGTTTTAGTGCTTACAGCAGAAAAGTAGTTTCTATCTCACACAGTGTGTTGTTTTAGTGCATACAGCAGAAAAGTAGTTTCTATCTCACACAGTGTTATGTTTCAGTGCTTACAGCAGAAAAGTAGTTTCTATCTCACACAGTGTGTTGTTTTAGTGCATACAGCAGAACAGTAGTTTCTATCTCACACAGTGTGATGTTTTAGTGCTTACAGCAGAACAGTAGTTTCTATCTCACACAGTGTGTTGTTTTAGTGCATACAGCAGAAAAGTAGTTTCTACCTCACACAGTGTGTTGTTTTAGTGCATACAGCAGAACAGTAGTTTCTATCTCACACAGTGTGTTGTTTTAGTGCATACAGCAGAACAGTAGTTTCTATCTCACACAGTGTGTTGTTTTAGTGCTTACAGCAGAACAGTAGTTTCTATCTCACACAGTGTGTTGTTTTAGTGCATACAGCAGAAAAGTAGTTTCTACCTCACACAGTGTGTTGTTTTAGTGCATACAGCAGAACAGTAGTTTCTATCTCACACAGTGTGTTGTTTTAGTGCTTACAGCAGAAAAGTAGTTTCTATCTCACACAGTGTGTTGTTTTAGTGCATACAGCAGAAAAGTAGTTTCTATCTCACACAGTGTGATGTTTTAGTGCTTACAGCAGAAAAGTAGTTTCTATCTCACACAGTGTGTTGTTTTAGTGCTTACAGCAGAAAAGTAGTTTCTATCTCACACAGTGTGATGTTTTAGTGCTTAAAGCAGAAAAGTAGTTTCTATCTCACACAGTGTGTTGTTTTAGTGCATACAGCAGAACAGTAGTTTCTATCTCACACAGTGTGTTGTTTTAGTGCTTACAGCAGAACAGTAGTTTCTATCTCACACAGTGTGTTGTTTTAGTGCTTACAGCAGAAAAGTAGTTTATCTCACACAGTGTGTTGTTTTAGTGCATACAGCAGAACAGTAGTTTCTATCTCACACAGTGTGTTGTTTTAGTGCTAACAGCAGAACAGTAGTTTCTATCTCACACAGTGTGATGTTTTAGTACTTACAGCAGAACAGTAGTTTCTATCTCACACAGTGTGATGTTTTAGTGCTTACAGCAGAAAAGTAGTTTCTATCTCACACAGTGTGATGTTTTAGTGCTTACAGCAGAACAGTAGTTTCTATCTCACACAGTGTGTTGTTTTAGTGCTTACAGCAGAACAGTAGTTTCTATCTCACACAGTGTGTTGTTTTAGTGCTTACAGCAGAACAGTAGTTTCTATCTCACACAGTGTGTTGTTTTAGTGCATACAGCAGAACAGTAGTTTCTATCTCACACAGTGTGTTGTTTTAGTGCTTACAGCAGAACAGTAGTTTCTATCTCACACAGTGTGATGTTTTAGTACTTACAGCAGAAAAGTAGTTTCTATCTCACACAGTGTGTTGTTTTAGTGCTTACAGCAGAAAAGTAGTTTCTACCTCACACAGTGTGATGTTTTAGTGCTTACAGCAGAACAGTAGTTTCTATCTCACACAGTGTGTTGTTTTAGTGCTTACAGCAGAACAGTAGTTTCTATCTCACACAGTGTGTTGTTTTAGTGCATACAGCAGAACAGTAGTTTCTATCTCACACAGTGTGTTGTTTTAGTGCATACAGCAGAACAGTAGTTTCTATCTCACACAGTGTGATGTTTTAGTACTTACAGCAGAAAAGTAGTTTCTATCTCACACAGTGTATTGTTTTAGTGCTTACAGCAGAAAAGTAGTTTCTATCTCACACAGTGTGATTTCGATATATACAATAAATGTTCTTGGATACAGAGTAAATGAGTAATTTTAGTTCATTAATATGTTTGGTAAATCTGTTAATATTGAAAAGTTAACAACATTGACATCACAAAATAAAATAATATGTTGAACTATTATTCAATCTATTTTAAGAAATAAAAAGGTGAAAAACCCAAAATATGTATAAATTCATAAATTCAAGCTCGTTTCTCTTGGTAATAATTATACACATTCGTACATTTATATTTAAAGAAGTTAAATACGCGTGCATGTATTTTATTTTAATGCCGCCTCGACAACATATCAGGGCTTTAAGATTGAACAGCATATGTCTGTCTAAACGTCCCAAGAATTTAAACATTAACATTTCTGGGTTATTTGAAAGCCTTATGGTTTAATACAGTTTATTTACATTTAAAGGCCATTTATAGATCAATACATTGCTCATATTTTTACTATGTTGGTTATCTTTTTAATTCCTCTTTTCAAATATGCATTGCATGTATGTGTTCATGGCAGTAAATATGTATCCATCTCTGACCTAACTGACAAAACTCACTGGACAATAGAATTCTAAATCGACGTCTAAATTACTGAAACATAAATATTATATTTAAAATATACGCAAGCACAATAAACATACACGGATCAGTAAAAAAGGGAATGCTTAAATCAGAATAAAGCCATAATTCGAATTTTATATTTTATCAGGCAGTATTTCTGATGTCAAATCAAATTGGTAAAGTATGCTGCTTCATGACGCATAATGATCAGCATGATTGCACTGACTACTGTTTTTCTGATCAACCGATTTCGCGCTATATCTTGCAATGTTAAAAGGATGTTTTGTAGCCACCCCAGTGAAATCTCGCCCTTTTTATCCTCTTATTGCTGGATTACGTTTTTGCAAACCTGACATGCTGTCATTACCGTATTTCCGTATTTCAAGCAAGTCGACATAATACACAATGGCTAACTGATTCTTATGTAATTCTATTCTATGACAACGTTTGTTATTCCAGCAGGAGTTTAAACAAGGGCATATATAAAAAGACTTATTTGACTTTGTAATGAAGTTAGAAGTGATATTTTAATCATATCGAATGCTTGAGTCTTTATTTGCATGACTAGATTTAGCGCTAAGAACCCCAAAGTAATTTAACACGGGATATAAATCTGCTTTTAAAAGCAGCAGGTTCTTATATTCATAGAATTATTGTAAAAAAACCACTATGTTGTGTTAAAAGTATATTTCCTTGTCTTAGAATTTTTGTTTTTTGTTGCATTTCAGTAGATTAATTGATACCAAGTTGTACATATGTTTTCATATAAAATGTCATCAAGGATACCAAGGTTAATACAGTTTTTATTATGAATTTACAAATTATAAGTACTCTGATAACGATATGATAAATCTGTCCAAAATCTTGTATATCACTAGATTTTTTTGTTTACTAACTAAATTGTTTTGCAGATGTGGTCGAGAGGTCTAAGGAGCGTGATATTGAGTAGACAAATGGGTGTCATATTTTGAGCTTATGTGTGATAAATGATATTAAAATGAATATTTGGTTATTTTCATGACACAGAACTAATGAAACAACGAAATGAAAAATATAAATTTGTGAAAAACATTAGGCAACATTACCAAAACACAAAAAAATAATAAAAAATCACATCGAACATGATAGCAAACGAAATGCACTTTTACATAATTACCCGCCAAAATTACATCCAGCGTGCAATTATAGGTAGAGACACTTCTGACAAATACAGATTCAAAACGATGTCCATTTAAAGGAACGTCTCATCATCGTGGATTTACTTACTTATTAGGAAGGAAGGAAGGTTAAAATACTGTTAGGGTAAAAACCCTTTTATAAATGACTTCATAAAAGAAAGCATCTTCAATAGAATCATACACTTGAAGCTTTGAGATAATGCAACTGTAAATAAGAACTTTTTCGACAACTGTAGCAAGGTTTTATCGGAAACTTTAATCGTGTAGTATATCAATAACTTATATTTGGCGTTTTTCAGCCTTGTTTGATCGTTGTCAATAAAACGTATAGTTAATCATCTCTGACTGAATTATCTTTATTACTATGAATAATTTTAATATTTAGTAATTTTGACTTCAAAAAAGGTATGACCAATAATGGTTTTGGTTTTCTTAATTTACCGACTTAAATGCATATTGTAAATAGCCCTCTTGTATAAGTACTTGCGTACATAATCTTGTCTATTAATTATCTAATGCTATTTAAGTTGCTTGTTTATATCAAAAATATAATAAACGAATTTGATACTACTGTTATTTTAATATAATGATTAACCAATTACCAAACGCATAATGCTTGAAATTTAATTTGTAGTTTAAGTGTTACAAACGGTTTATTCCCCGAACGCCTACTGGATTAAAAAAACATCTAATTAATGTATGGGATTAGGGGGCCTTCTAAAGGGTGTTTAAATAAGTGTCACCTGTTTTTAGCAAAGGTAAAATATCAAATAAGAAAAGTATTAGGAATTTCATAATAATAGTATAGGTATTAACATATTTGAATAATTTTTAATTTTTCACATGTGAAATATATATAGGTTTTTATGTTTTTAGTTTTTTTATAGTTGGAATATTGTAGCAGACAAATGTAAGGTTGAAAACAAATTCTAACTAAAGAAAATACTTTATTCATACATTTTATTAAATTAAATTAAATTCATTACATCTATTTCATGATATAGCACTATATATCTAATAATGTAATAATAATAATTAAGTAACAAAAAACACAAAACAGAGCACTAAACTAAACAGTCATTTTGTTACTTATTCGAGATGGAGGAGCTCTGATGCTGAGTCGGCGTAAGTCGTTAAAACAATGATGCCTATCTGGTAACGTTCCTTGAGTGTAGTGAGTCTGCGGTCGATGTGGAGGTTTTTCTTGGCATGGGGTCGAGTTGTTCTACCAGCCTGTCTCTGTACCCGGGTAATGTCGTTGTGGTTCTGTATATCTTTAAACATCTGGATTGAAGCGAATATGTTGGGATGTGCGTGCTGTGTTATCTTCGTCAGTTTGCTGTGCCATCCCTCAATGTTGTTGGTAGTCCTGGGTCCTTGTGTTCCAAAGTGGTTCCACACGGTTTTATTAATAGATTGTCTGTTGGTGATGAATTTCACATTCATTTGAGCATTGGCCATATTGGCTTAGAATGGGGGTTTTGACTTTTCATCCATTTTTATACTATTTCTTAGCTTGCAATGTTCAAAGGTTTGACATGTGAACACTATTAATTGGTAATGGTACAAGCTCATCATCTCAATCTCTTTTAAATCTTCTTTGAAGCTTAATATATTGGCTTTGGACATTTTTATGAAGACAAGTTTATTTTATTGACAAATAATGTATGTTTTGTAACATTTTAGTCAATTTTTTAATTTAATTTTAATTAATTTGAAACCATCCATTCTTTTTTTATATTTTATTTTGATATTTTTCTAGTCAATTCAGTTTCTCAATGTCTACTATACTTTATTATAATAATCAAGGTAAATACAGGTAAACTAATTATGACATTCACCTTGATAGGCCCCTTAATCCCCCTACCTAATGAGGTGTTGTTTTTATCTAGTAGGCGTTCGGGGAACACACCTTCCAAACAAATTAATAGTTGATCATTATATATTGCTGTAATACTATAAAACTATTAACTATCAGAGTTTTGCAGTGATATTAAAAATAAAACCGATTGACAGCTCTAGAGATAAAAAGATAATAAATGGTTGACAATTGACCTCGTAGTAATTGAGTTTATTATTTTTACATTGTCACGTTTATATAAAGTGTTTATGGTAGATGTCTTATATAATGGTGTGCTTTGGAAACCATTAATTACATAAAAGTTCAGCAAAATTAATACAAGGTATTAACCTCCAACGTTTTTAAAATTATTTGTGCGGTTTTTATTGTCAAGTATAAGCTTTATTGAGTATATTGAGTATTAAAGTCTTATTTGAGCCTCAATTTTAAACGCAATTAATTAGTCAACAATTCATTAGATTCAATTATTTACTAAATACATTTTAGGCTTCTAAGGGTATTTACTCAAGTATTTAAAACCGCTCAACTGAAGTTTCCGACAAGATAATTGATTGAATTAATGTTTGCCTAATATACAGTGAACAGTATTTCTGCTATATGCAGGATGAGAACACGTTAACACAAAAACAGAAAGTACAATTTTGTCTGAACAGAAAAAGTATGGAGTAATGTATAGGGCACAATTCAACGTACACCCTTTCGAATTAGGATGCAAAGAGCGTGGCAATCCCAACGAGAAGGTTTCTCCTATCCAACACCTAGAAACGCGTTGGGCAATTTGTTGTTCGAGCACTGGGAATCCTCTCAGTTTAGTCCTAGAATTTGAGAACTATAAACTCACTAAGCATTTTATATTTAGTTGTCTTTAAATTTAAACAGTTTCAACGGTTACTGAGCATACAACTATATGTGATTATGATAGTTAATTATTCACTACAAAATCAATGCGTACATTTATTACTAGACAATTATGTATGGATTCGTTCAGCGTTCAAAGGCATTTAAGTTGGTTATTAACATCCATAATGATAATCGAAACATATTTACATTACCGCAGTTTGACATTATTTAAAGCTTATAACAAAAATACTACATTAATGCCGGACGTAGTAGAAGCTGTGGTCACTATAATAATTGAGGAATTGATGTTTAGTTGTACCGAAATGCATTAAAAAGATGAAATATTTCAACAAGTATAATTGACCTATTACCTTCTGTAAAAAGCATGTTCCACCTAATTTTGAAAATCATAAATTAATTACTTTAACACAGCTGTAAGATAGATGTAGTAGAAGCGTAATTTCAATACAACTCCAATTAAATATAAAAAAAGTTATTAGTTCTGTTCATGTTAAACGTTTTTCTGCATCACGAACAAGCTTAACATTCGCTTTGTGTCAGCATATATCTCATGTATTAAAACCTATAACATCGACATCAATCAGAGGTAAGAAAATAACAGAAATTGGTTTCAGAAAATAAATCAGACAGGATTTCAACATTAATTTCGTCATTGGCGTTTACAACCAAAAAAACATAAGAATCCAAAAAATAAGATATTAAAGAGCTTTTGTTACAAAAATTCATCTATACCCTGTGACTTGGACGATTTACCCGCAAATCTACTATCTTTATTACCTTTACCTTTATGTTCTTGAATGAAATCTCTCTTGGTTAGTATATTTGCTATTTGTTAACATTTATCAAACTAATACAAATTAGAATTAGTAAAGAATATGAGGTCGTTAATATAAATTAGAATTGAATTAGATAACAACATTTTTAAAGAACCAGACGTTGCACATAAGGGACATTTAAAGTTGTGTTTTAGTTTGCAAGGCACCAAATACTGTACATTAGCAGTTCTAAGTTTGCATTTACAAAACTACTGACAATAGTACGAAAGCCCAGAAGGCTCATTCGAGATTCCAGAATCGAAATTCGAAATTCGAGATTCGAGATTCGACATTCGAAATTCGAAATTCAATATAGTTATAACCAATCAGATTGCGTGTGACATAATCGTCTACCAATCAGAATAGTTCTTATATATTCGAGATTCGAAATTCGAAATTCAATATAGTTTTAGCCAATCAGATTGCGTGTGACATAATCTCTACCAATCAGAATTCCTTGCTTATATCGCAACTACATAAAATTTGGTTGAGTAGTTTTAGGGCAGTTAAAGCGAAAACCATGATTATTGAGGATTACTGAAAATTTCTAAGTTCAAATAGCCATAACTACCATATAAATTTAGGAATCAACAATTCCTGATAATATGCACAACTAAAACATATATGGTGTACTAGTTACATACCAAGTTTCGTAAAATTTTGTATAGTACTGAGTAGTTCCAGAGGATTTGTGCTGATAAGATAATTAATGGGTATTTTCAGCACATTTCTAAGTTCAAAGGGCCAAAATAAGCCAGTGGCGGATCCAGAAATTTCGAAAGGGGGGGGGGGGGCACTGACTGGCCAAGGCGGGCCCACTTTTGTCATGCTTCAATGATTTCCTATATATCCAACCAAATTTTTCCGTCAAAGGGGAGGGCCCCCTCTGGATCCACCCCTGATAGCCCACACAAAATTTGAGGACCAAAATGCCCTGGTAATATGCACAACTAAATATGTTGTACCTACTATATACCAAGTTTTGTAAAACTCCATACAGTAGTTTCAAAGGAGTAGCTCCGACAAGATGATAAATGAGTATTTTTAGCAAATTTTAAGTTCAAAGGGTCATAACTCCCACGAAAATTTGAAGATCAAAATTCCCTGGTAACATGCACAACTACATATGGTGTACTTCCTACACACCAAGTTTTGTTGAATTACGTTTTACAGGTACATTCTTGTTCTTGATTTGTAAAATCAAGATGTTATTGTGAACTGAATTAATTTGATTAAAAAACAACTAAAGCTTATAAATTTTATTTTTTTTAACAAAACCATGTTGAACACATTCATTCTTTGACAAATATGTCGACGGTTAAAACCCATTCTGATTGGTAGACGATTATGTCACACACAATCTGATTGGTTATAACTATATTGAATTTCGAATCTCGAATCTCGAGTTTCGAATCTCGAATCTCGAATTTCGAATCTCGAATCTCGAATTTCGAATCTCGAATTTCGAGTTTCGAATCTCGAATCTCGAATTTCGAATATCGAATGAGCCTTCTGGGCTTTCGTACAATAGAGCTATTGTTTCAAATAAAAAAATTCGGAGAAGTGTTCTTTGGGCATGTTTGCTTAAGTGTATCTTACTTCCCAAGATTTAAATACCACAAATAGGCCTAGGGGTAGCCAACTTCTTTATAAAACTCTACCAAATTTAATTTAAAGCAGTCACATTTTACCTTCAGAACTAACACTGGGTAACCAATGATTGGTAATCAGATGTGAATCCTCACATCTAGTATCCTTCATTTTAAACTCACTTTTATACCATATGCAGATTTATTTTGAATCAGTTTTTATAATATTTTACCAATAATGTTATTGATCAAAAACATCAGTATTTTAAAAATACCAGCTGATTATTTTTTGTTAAATGTAAGAAGTTATTCAAAACATATAAGAAAAAAGAAAACTTACCTGAAACAGAAACTGATACTAAAAACACATAAGGATAAGCGTGTGAAAAGTGAAGAAGAAGAGGGGTTGTACAATAATTTGAATGAAAATAACATTTCAGCTTATTTAGGACGAAGAGTACTCAAATCTTTAAATAGTACTTTCAGGGGAGTAAATACTAAGGTCATTTAAAGTTTTCGTCTAGCTAATCATTAGTTTTCTGTGTTTGTTACCATAGTTTTTGTGTTCACCTGTTTTGTTATGTTTTATGACCATATGCTTGTATTCCATGTTTTGATCCTTTTTTGTTATCTTATGCTTTTCTTATATATTGATGGTTTTTTATTAATGCTTTTACTAAACGCAGAATTTCAAACATGCCACCCCTTTCGCCTACATGCAATATTTTCTTAATTGGATGCGATTAAATGTCCAATTTGGACATTTTTGTATACTTTTTCATTTTTTAAGTCATCATTGAATGCCAGCTATACATAAACAAAAAGAAAATTAAATTGACGATGATCAATGACGTGACATGTACACTTCTGCTTATCTTTGCAAAACTTTTTTCATACGTTAGATCCGAGATGGACCAAGTCCATCATGAAACTATTCAGATTGGGAATACTGTTTTGCTTTAAACGTTTTGCGTTTTTTACTTCCACGTTTTGAAACAAAGTTATGCAGAAGTACAGGACATATTATTCGAAACAATATTCAATGAGTGTCTAATTAGAGGCAATGCTGGTTCGGTCGGTTTTCTTGTTTAAATTTTCTAGCTCAACAATATGATGTCATTAATGTGGCAACGGCTATAATTAATGTGCAAAGCCTTAAAAATGCTTGAAAACTTAAACAAAAATTACATTAATGTTTGAAATATATTAGAGCTATTTAGAAGTTAAATGCCTGCACAAGTTTATAAATATATTGGTTTCCTTTCGTATAAGCTTTTTATAAATAATGCGGAAAACCGGCATGTTTTTTTTGTAAAATCTACGTATAACTATGTAACTTTTTTAGACCTACTAGTTTGTCTGCATACAACAAAGAAGTTAAACATTCTTTCTATCATGGAAGAAAACTTAAAGTTTTGTGAAATGCGTCAAGTTTTTAACCACAATCATTTGATCGCTTCCATACCTGTCAATTCTCATATTGATACAGAGCAATAAAAGATGTTATATATCTATCTCACAATCAATGTCATAAAATTCAAAGACAGTCTGCGATTATGTGAGGCTACAACCTTTTATCCTTATTAAGTTCCTTTAACAACGGCAATCTTATAAACATGCATCCTAAACAAAACATATTTATATGTATCTAAAGAAAAACTAAAAGAGGAAACCCATAAATGTATACAGCATATTTGTCACAGGCAATGGTATAAGTT
Organism: Limnoperna fortunei; assembly: GCA_944474755.1. Classification (NCBI taxonomy): domain Eukaryota; kingdom Metazoa; phylum Mollusca; class Bivalvia; order Mytilida; family Modiolidae; genus Limnoperna; species Limnoperna fortunei. Next base: position 40,843,821 of record OX104121.1, on the reverse strand, counting down.
CGTATAGTACTTGTGGCCCATGTAGAGCTACTCAAACCTCTCAAACTGTAAGTCGCAAATGCCGTTCTAGGTGTGGTATTCACAGACAATATGTAGATGTATCACCAAGTCATGCGACCTACAAAATAATAAATTTTTCAATACTCAAAACCAGCATGGCGTGTAAACCCCAATGATATGATCCTTCTGACATGTGGTTTCACTTTGACAACTGCGAACAACCTATTACAGTCCATGGAACGTTTAAGCTAACAATTTTGTCGTTCGTACATCGTGCGTTTATCGTTCGAACAACGTCCGTATATCATGCATCGTTTTCTCCAGCGTACATCGTTTGGTGGATTGTTTGTTCTATCGTTCATCGTACGGTTTTCCGTTTATATTAGCGTATATCGTATGGTTTATCGTTTGTGTTATCGTTCGCCGTATGGTTTTTCTGTTGTATTAGCGTACATCGTATATTGCTTGGGAAATTTGATTTTAAATGTAAATAGTTATTTACTTTTAATAAACTGCAACATTAAATAACATCTTTCTGCTCTAAGGATAATAACTGTGCATTAATAGTTTTTAAATAACTTAATGAATCATTGACGTAAACAAGTTCCTATACGTTGATACAATATTGCATTAAACAGGATCTGAATATTTTTACATAATATAAACTGTAATTTAGTATTTAGTTAAAAGGTCACAATAAATAAATAAATAAATAAATAAATAAATAAATAAATAAATAAATAAATAAATAAATAAATAAATAAATAAATAAATAAATAAATAAATTAATTAATTAATTAATTAATTAACAAATAAATAAATAAATAAATAAAAATAAATATTTTTAAGTCGATACGAATACATCGGAACATACAAAAAGTTTTTTATTTAAAGTAGATATGGTTTACAAGAAAAGAACACCAGCTATCTCATGAGCTTTTTTACCGACATTGTCCTAGGCAACATGTCCATTTATGTGTAGTTTATACTTGCACTTAAATGATACAAGTAATAAACAAGTACACTGAACAGGAGATATTATACCGTTTTTTTAAATTAAATAAATGCATTGATAAATTATGAATAAAATATTTATAGCAGATATTACAGATACAAAAACAGTAACCGCTACACTTGTGTACAATAGCTACAGTAATGTAGCTCCGCCGAGATAAAACAATGTTCAAAGAAGTTACATTAATGTAGCCTTTGTGAGTAATTGCATGTACGAGACACTCCTAATTCAAATTGATTTTATACTTTTTTTATATGTAATATTTGATTTTGAGCTGTCTAATGGATGAGTATTTGTACATATATGTGGGAACTCGGGTTTTGCATACGCATGTAACAAGAGTGACTAGTAAATTATGTTTGTTAAAAAATAAGGATTTTTTTCATAAGTACCTATGTTAGTTTGTTATTAAACGACAACTTGATGTATTTATTCGAACTTTGAATATGACCGCTTGCATCCTAATTGAGTCTAAATTATAACATTTATCTACAAGTTTTACTCGTATGTCTAATAACATTTTATCAAAACGATGAAAATTTAAATACCGGCAATAAAGATGTTTTCTTTGTCTTCACTAACAGATATATCTATAAGAAATACATGTATCTCCACTATTTCATCAACTAAATATGATGCTGGCCGTATAACATCGTTACTTCAAAATTAGAGTAATTATCAAAAGATGACCAAGTTGTTATAAAAATTACACTGTAATAAAATCACTTCAAAAGGACACGTCATCCTCTATTAAACGTGGAGGATGAAGTGGTCTCCCTTTGGTAATTGCAGGATGTTTACATCGGTCCTAGGAAAATGTGATTTAAACAAAGTTCGATAGTTCGAAAGCGAGGAAAGTTATGTTCCATAGTTATGGTAACACTAGATGGCATCACCGGACGGTTCACAACAACCAAAAAAAGAAGAAAAAGTGTAATAAAAGTAAAAAAGAAGAACAATATCAACAGGGTGTGTTCGATTGTCCCATCATCCCCAAACCACAACAATCAATGAATTTTAACATGAATAGCCAGCCGTACATGTACAATATGAGCAGTAACATGCAAAATATGCCCATGTCAATGATGGCATCTCCTTTAGTCATTTCACCTACCCAGCAAATGCAGTATGGTGGTTCCGGATTTATACCTTTCGCTACAAGCGCACAACCAAGCACACCTAACCCACCGCAATGGGCAAGTGAATTGTCCAAATTCGAGGCAATGTCCTTAAAAATTAATTCTATTGATGAGATTAAATGGTCAGTCATCAGTATTGACTCGAAAATGTCTGAAATGAAAAGTGATATAACTGTTTTGTCGAATCGAGTCACGGAGGTTGAAAACAGTCAGTCGTTTATTTCGAAATCATTTGATGAAAATATGAAAAAGACAGAAAAAACGAGTAAAACTTTACAATCTCAAATGAAGAAAATACAGTCGGAATACGAGGCGTTGCGCACTGACATTGCATCAATGAAGGCAGAAACAAAATCCATAACCGAGTCAAAACTCGATATTAATAAAATTGTGAAAGCAAATGAAAAATTAAGTAGCGACATTGAGGTTATGCAGAACGAGTTAATGCGTGACAATTTACTTTTTCACGGTATAAAAGAAGCTGCTGATGAAGACTGTATCGCTATTGTTAAGCAGATTAGCAACGATGTCCTCGAGATTGGCGATCTTGGTATTAAAACCGCATTTCGTCTTGGCATAACAAAACGGCCGGAAAATACACAGGCGTCTGAAAATAAAATAAAGATTTCATCCGACCGATTCTAGTAAAATTTGCGAAGATGCAGAAACGCGACGAGGTTCGAAAAAATAGTTCCAAACTGAAAAACACAGCCATCTCGATTACTGATCCCGAGATCTGTGGTGGAAAAACGCCGAGTACTTATCCCGTTATTGAAGAAAGCCGGAGAGGCCGATGTTAAGGCTGTTCTGATTCGTGATAAATTATTCGTTGGAGGGGTCGCTTATACAGGTGGTTCGATTGATGATGCTATTGCGCAGGCGAAAATTCGAAAAGCAGAAGCTGAAACTCGCAAGAAACATTCGAATGAAAATATCAGTGCTGAAGGTGGATTCGATGATGATGTTATGGCGTAGGATACGTAGAAATTAGCTGTTACAAATCTCAAGTGTTTTGCTTGGAATATAATGGTGGTTTTAAAAATAAAGTAAATGATACTAAGTTCAAACATTTTATTACCACTAATGATATTGCGTTTCTATCTGAATGCTGGATTAATAATACATGTGATGTAGAAATTGATAATTTCAATTGTAAAACAATCCCATTGTCCAGAAAAAAGTACAAACAAGGTTGTGGTTTATATGTTATGATTAAAAATTCAATTGAAAAACATATGAAAGTACTTGAAACTTCTTATGAAACTATTGTATGGCTGAGAGTGTCCAAAGAGCTAACAGGATGTGGAACTGATTATCTGATAGCTTTCGTCTATATACCCCCACAAAATTCATCATTCTTCAAGATACACGATGTTGATTTGTTTTATGAATTAGAAACTCAGGTAGCCAAATATGCTAATGACTATCCAAATATATTTATAATTGGTGATTGTAACTCTAGAACTGGTAATTTGTATGATTATGTTAATAATGATGTATTACATGATAGTGTTTTAGATAGGGTTGGTGAATATTTTACTTATGTTACTGACGAGATTCTAACTGTCAGAGGAAATCTGGATACTGCGACCAACGACTATGGTTTGAAGATTATTGACTTATGTAAAAGCAGTGGCTTGCGAATCTTAAATGGTGGCGGCATCCAGATGGTATGGCAAGTGATTTTAAATACAGTGGTCCGAGAGGTATGAGTGTTATAGACTATGTTATATCTAAACCGTGTAACTTCGAATTAGTTTCAAAGTTTATAACTAGTAACTTTACAACGTACAGTGATCATGCACCCTTACATATTCAGTTTAAAATCAATTATTCTACTAAAAGTGTTAACCAAAAATCGAGTAATATGAAAACGGGAGATAAGTCTTCATTCTTTAAATGGGACAATGATTTCAAGGATTTGTGTTATAACGCCTTGTTGGTAAACGCAGATACCTTGAGTGCAACAATTGAACACACTGACATTTCATGCCAAGATCGAATGGACTCTATGGTAAATAATTTTTCCAAAGCGTTCATTAATATAATGGCTCCATTTTATAAGCAAGACAAGCGTCATAATAAAAGCCGCATTGTAAATAACAAAACATATGATAAACCGTGGTTCGAACTTAAATGTAAAGAACTGTATTCTAACTATCGTAATGCATTGATGAAATTTAACAGGGACAAAACTCGAGTAAACCACAGCGAGTTAAACTGTACTAAAAGTGAATACAAGGTCTATGAGCGCAAATGTAATCGTATTTATAAACGCCAAAAAGGTGATATGTTGTGCAAATTACGTACTGACTATCCAAAACTGTTTTATGCAAAATTCAGGAAAAAAGGAGTATGAACTGTGATTTGAATGCATCTGATTTTTTCGATTATTTTAAAACTCTAGTCTCAGATGTGCCGGTACGAAATGTAAATCCAGTATTGCCCGATAATGACAGTGTGTTTGAAGATTTGGATCTAGAAATCACGTCTGATGAGATTGTGAATGTCATTCGTCGACTTAAACGCGAAAAAAGTTACGGACCTGACTGTTTTTTAAATGAGTTCTTTATTGAGTTTAAAGGCTTTATATTGCCTTAGGCTTTATATTGCCTTTTCTATGTACTATGGCCCCGTGCGGGATCCGGGTGGCCAAAAGAATAGACCGCAGTCGCGCTAGCTTGTCGTAAAAGGCGACTAAATAGCGCCCAGTACCCTGACCGGCGTGTCAGGTCGGTTTGCCTAAAGACCGACTGTAATGTGTGCCCCAGGTGGTTGAATGGGGTACCCCTGGCAAGCTGGGGTTGTCAGGCCATAATACGGAAAACCTGACCGCAAACCATATTAGTGCACAGTGTTGGGAAAAATGCCACGTTCCTCGCACGTTAAAGAACGCTGCTGTAGTATTCGCTATGAGTAGGGATTTCGATCCCGCTACAGGAGGCTGAATTGCCCGACCCTATCCATCCTCCCATTTGCCAGTGGCAATCTAAAATCCGTTATTTTTCCTTGTGTCCCATCCCATTTTCATTCATCATCATTTCATGTTCATTTTATCATCCATTTCATGTTCATCGCCTGAATATAGCTGAAATAATGCTGCTCGGGCGCTAAACACCATTAATCAATCAATCAATCTATGTACTATGTTCAATGCTGTCTTGGATTCAGGCTATTTTCCGTCATCATGAACTGATGCTATTCTCGTACCAGTGTTTAAGTCGGGTGATGTCAACGACCCAGGGAACTGTGGTGGAATTAGTCTCGTCAGTAACCTAGGTAAATTGTTTACAACAATATTGAATCTTAGATTATTAACATGGGCATCTAGTAACAATGTATTAACTGATGCACAATTTGGTTTTCGTAATGGTTACAGTACGGTTGATGCAATTTTTTGTGTTTATTCTGTTATACAAAATACTTTATGTAAAGTTACAAGATTGTATTGTTGTTTCGTAGATTACAAGAAGGCGTTCGATTCTATAGATCGTACGTGTTTGTGGTATAAGTTAGCAAAAATAGGAATTAGAGGGAAATTATTATCAGTTTTGAAGTCTATGTATGATAATGTTAGAACTTGTATACGTTTCAATGGTGTTAACTCTGAATATTTCAGTAATAACTTAGGTGTCATGCAAGGCGAAGTCCTTTCACCTATTTTATTCTCATTTTATGTTAATGATTTTGAATTAGAATTCATTTCAAAAGGTAATTGTTCTCTTGAATTTCAAGACATAGCATTATATTTATTAATGTATGCTGACGATATGATTTTGTTTGCTGAAACTGTTGAAGAATTTACAAAATATGCTAAATACATTGTCTAATTATACAGAAGAATGGGGTTTGTCTGTTAATGTAAAGAAAACAAAAATTGTTGTATTTTGAAAAGGTGGAACAATTAAGGCACTCGAAGAATGGTTTTTCAAGGGTAGAAAACTATATATTGTTGATCAGTTTTGTTATTTAGGTGTTTTATTACATTATAATTGTAAATTTTTGTTAATACAGAGACATTGTGCAGAACAAGGTAGGAAAGCAATGTTTGGCTTGAGAAGAAATACATCTCTCTTTTTAAATATATTTACAATGTTAAGTTTATTTAACACTTATGTAGTAAGTGTGTTAATGTATGGATGTGAAATATGGGGTGCTCATAAAGCACCTATGGTTGAAAAGGTACAAACAGATTATTGTAAGATGTTACTTGGTGTTAAAAGGTCAACTAGTAATGTAATGTTATACTATGAGCTTGGTAGATTGCCATTTCAATATGAAAGATATTTCAGAATGATTAAATTTTGGATTAAAATTTTGAATTGTAATAATTGTATTTTACATTCATGTTACAAAGAATTGGTAGATAACTGTTTGAGTTGTAATAACTGGGCTTCATGTATTAGGAAAATATTGTATGATTTAGGTATGAATTATTTGTGGGACAGTCAGTTTATGTTAAATTTAGATAACTCTTGTCTTAAGACTATCAGACAACGATTGAATGATCAAGCAAACAAGAACTCCATTTCGTATTGGATGCATCTAAAAAATGTCGGCGGTTATATAAATATGTAGTTTCTAATATTGAACTTCAATTTTATTTACAAAAATGTATTCCTGTTGTATATCGTAAATTTATAACTAAGATTAGATTATCTTCTCACAATCTATATATTGAAACTGGACGTTATCTTGGCGTTGACAGAAATGATAGATATTGTTATATGTGCAGTATGAATGTTTTAGAGGACGAGTTTCATTTCATTCTACAATGTAATTGTTATGCTTTACTACGTAAAAAATATATGAAGAAGTATTATTGGTTTATGCCTTCCGCCTTTAAACTGGTTCAATTGCGTCAAAGAGTTGTGTAATTTAGGAAAGTTTTATTAAATGCCTTTAAGATAAGAAATAATGTTTAGCTCTTATTTAACAATAATTTCTGACGTATTACTACATATTTTGAATGTTATACTGCTATATCACTGTCTTATGTACTCTGTACTATTATACTGATAAACTGTATAGTTTAAAGTTAATAAAGAATTATTGAATTATTGAATTACTGTGGTGATTGCAATTAACATATTAACAATTAATGTCTCTTACTAGTGCAACTTTGCACCCCAGGTAGCTACACGTAAATGACATGTATACATAAAATAAAGAAAAAAATTTTATACATAGTAACAATCATTACAATAAAATTACGTTTTCGTATTTTCAGCTAACTTTATAGTGCATTACGATTCACGCGTCTCTTGCTTATTTTTAGAATGTTATTTTATATTGAAATTTATTTTGAAAAAACGTATGTTTGGAATACAAAATGAATCTATGGTCTGGTATTATTGAAGTGCTGTGAAGAAATATTCAAACACTGTGCAACTAACTAAACTAACTAAAAAGTGTGTGCTCGACTTAAGTGCTGAAATTGGCTTAAAACTTCAAACAAGAAATCAAATTATTTTTCAGATAATCAAAATCTTTGTCATGTACTTGCACAAGATCGGTTATTCTCTGTGTCGTCCTATGTAAAGATTTAAAGCGTTCGATTTTAAAGCTAGTTAATTTGGTATACTTTCGACAATAAAGAAGATTCTGAAATAACCTTTACAACGCTACATACAGTTTTCCGATGTTTACAATTTGCAGATGGCTCCACAGCTGAATTACTTTGATCTTTATATTTGGATTCTTTAATTTCATTTGTAAGATTTCAGTATAATTTTGGGTCATTGTCTTGTAAAGATTCTAATTGACTTAAGATAGATTCTTTATATTGTCTATATTTATGTTTTCTCAATTTTTTATACTCCCTATAATTTATAAAAATGATTTTTTACAGAGTTATCTTTTAGAAATCTGGAGTATATCTGACCATAACTAATCAAGTTACTTTTTGATGTTTTTAAATCCTTATCAAACCATTTCTTGTTGGCTGATTTTTTGGTTTTTTTGACGACCCTTATTTTTAAAGATTTGTTGGCTGCATTTAATAGAATTTGATTTAATTCAGCTGCAGAGTCATCCACTGAAACAATATCATTATTATTAAAATTTGACAATTTTATTTTCACATCCTCCGTATCCAATGCAAGTTGGAAAAGTTCTGCTGAGTCTTTTGCCCATATAAAATTTTGGGAAATCCGGTAGATTTCTGCATTTTCCTGATTTTTTTTTTAGGCATTAAAGTGAGCAGACATTGTCCATTCCAACTTACAGTGAGTATTAGACAATGTTGGAATAAATTCAGAAACTTTAAAATGCAAGGCCCGATCTAAAATATTTTCAGAAACTATGACATAGTCAACAAACTAGCTCCGTTTGGAATGACCGAACATATCCCCAAGGGTGCACCATTAAGAATTTTCAGTTGATTACCTACACACATAGCTATTAATTCTTTACCTCTATGATCTATATTTACATCTGGACTTTTTCTTTCAAGTAATTTTTTATCTGTCTGGTAGTCATTCGGCATTGGTAGATAGTTGTTATCATCTTGAATTATAAAATCTTTCACTTCCCCAACCCTTGCATTAAAGTCACCCCAAAGAAGAATGTTCCCCTTTTCTTTGAATTTACAGATGTCAATTTCAATTGAATCAAGAATGTCTTTTTGTAACCCTTGAGTATATGTTGAGCCACTAGGAGGATTGTATACAAGACATATGAATAAATCCCTGTCAAAATTAAAATACTCTTTTTTGAATTTGACCCATTGTTCAAAATTTGGATATGGCAAGTCCACCAAAGAATCTATTGTTTCTTTTTGAAACATTTCTACATAAAAAATGACAGTTAAATGGACCTATATTTTGTATATTGTTACCATCTCCAAAGTGTGTTTCAGCTAGAAAAACTATGTCATATTTATTTATTTCTTTTAAAAATAAGGGTTCAGTGGTTTTGTCATAATGTCTTGTTTTTAAGCCCCCAATGTTCCAAAAACACATCTTAATTAAAGATCTTGTGCCTGTTACAGTTATTATATTGACAGTGTATATATGTATATATACTACAATGAAATGTATAATGTATATCTATATAATGAGTGTTTTTACAATAATTCTATTCATGCTGTAATTTATTTATATTAAGTGCTTTGATTGGATAAAAACATTTAAATGGCGTCATCTCAGATAATTTATATATCGATATTTCCTCTGAGCGGACTACTTTCAGTATCCAATGTAAACAAGATGGCGTCCTCCTAGCGTATCGTTAGGGAGAGGGGACGATGTTTTCTCTCCCGCAATTATTTCCAATTAAATCGACTGAGATTTCAAATAAAATATAATATATATACAATTTAGTGTTTCATTTTTTTTTTTTTTTTTATTAATATCTACAGAACCGCGATTCTTTTGGTACTATGTTTTGCATATCCCTACGCTTTCCGGCCTAGGTACATTTTAAGGTCTAGATGGATTTCGGTAACTGTTTTTGCTGTTTTAAAAATCGCAACGATTATTTCACAGAATTATAAGGATTAAACACTGGGTTTTAGGAAATTATCAATATGTAAACTCCGGCGACTCCCTCACAAACTTGACATAAAGTCCGAATCCTTCGGACTTTATTTAGTTTGTGAGTGAGTCGCCGGAGTTTACACATTGATAATTTCCTAAAATCATTCGGACTTTATTTAGTTTGTGAGTGAGTCGCCGGAGTTTACACATTGATAATTTCCTAAAACCCTGTGTTTAATCCTGTAATAGCTTAAGCTAACCTATAAGACTGAATTGAATATTTAAGTAAACTTTAAAGAAGCAAAATATAGTAAAAAAAAATAGAAAAAAGTTTCAATGAAATTCACAGAGCAATTGTCTCTTAGTCTTAATGCACTTCAAAAGATTTTCTGTTACTTTATTATAAAGCTTGATTTATAAATATTTTTTTTAGATAATTTTATATTCAAAATATCTTTTTTTTTCTTTCTTAAGATAAGAAGGTATGATTTATATTAACAATAATATAGAATGTGAAAAGAATATATAAGTTATTCTTTGTGTTACAAATTTTTCATATTTTTTCACGCCGCCTGAAAGGACGCTGCCATTTGCAATCAGGGGAGGTATGTTAGATACCATGTACATGCCTTACTTTTATTGTTACAAATTGTAAATTGGAGAAGACTTCATAAGTATGTATTTACTTGTGTCTTATCCTTTTTGTTGTTTTATCACAAATAAAATATGTTTAAACTAAATATAGTTCTGCGAAATACTGCGCAAACGCATGCGCTACTGCTTCGGGAGAATCATATACACTGTCTTGGAAGTTAATTTCTGGGTAGAATTTCGAAACGATTGGTTTGGATTTCTTGACTAACTTCCAGAATAAACGCATATCGCAGCCAGCTGCGTTATTCAGATCATCATAGCATGTTTGTAAATATTGTTCGTTAGCAAGAAGCTGCATACGCCTAAATATATAAATATATATGCCTCGGCTGATGTTTTTCCATTTGCAACATTAGTATTTTTTTAATATATAAAGTAAAATCATCAATCTTTTTCAAGATCTTATAATTACTTTCTTAAAAAAAACACACATCTGATCAACTGTTGATATCATGTCAAATTTTTATACATGAATTAGAAAAAAATTTTTAATTTGAACTTTTGTTGGACAGAAAACAATTCACTCAAGATAATATCGCAAATCATGCCGCCATTAACGTTATTTCCAAAATTCTGTTTGTTTCAACAATTTTTCTGCTTATACCATCAATTGTTATTTATTTCTTTCTGTAAAATGATTTTTGTTTTCGTAAATATGCTTTTCAATGGTTATTCTTTATAACACTATATTGCTTTAACGTGAAGTACCCACCGAACTGAAGTTACACACCCGGCAACCCTTCCCTCCACACATACATACTAATGTAAGTTGCTTCCTATCTGAGTGTCTGTGTGCTTGTCTGCATGAACTATTTCTTATAATCCTAATATTTACCAAAAAGAAATAACAACAAATCGCCAAAAATATCGTAAATGAATTTAAAGAAAGACAAAAATCAAGTACCTAAATTACACTAACTCCTTGTAACATACATTTTCCATTGGGTTTAAAAATATTAATGGTTCCGAACATCGCTATTGTTCATAGTTGTGTCTTAAGGGATTCGGGACGCATGCTCTGAACAAAAGTTGTCAATGAATTTTCCTCAAACCTGCAATTCTTAGTTTTTTATACAAGTTATCATAATTCAAATTTAAAAATAGTATTCTCATAACGTTTAGCGCCGAAATGTCAATTTTTTTTAATAGATTGGACAGTAGTGAGAATAAAAAAGCGCTTCAATAATCGAAGTACACAAGATTTTTCAATGATTTGTGTTATAATGTTAAAGTAATTGGCATTCATTTTTGTGTTTGAAATAAAAGTAGAGATCTCAGAGTTTGTGTCTATTGGAAAATAACTAGTGAAGAAGCACTAACAATTGGTATTTTAAGACAGAATTATCTAGTCCCTGGTAAATATTGCATTTTAATTATTCTGCCTGTATTTAACTCGTTTTAGCTACAACTTTGAATTTTACCATGACTAATTTTGTATTAAATAGGTTTAAGTCTTTCACTAATATTTTTAATTTTGTATTATTTAATGACAGCAAGTAATATTTATTCCAATATGTTGGCCTAATATCGTTAACATACCCGCTGAATATCCACCTTTAACGCGTGCGTATTCTGTGGTGTATCTTTTGCGAAACATCATATAAAACCATGCCAAACATTAATAATATAGGGTTATTGCATAAAATTTTGGGAAATATTTGCCGAACAAGATGCTATATTGCACGAGCTTGCGAGTGCAGTGCAATGTAACATCTTGCGAGGGACAATATTTCACAATATTCATGTGATAACCTTTTTATTATATAGTAATAATTTTTGGAGAGCTTTCAAGTGATTATTCATTATCTTTGCTATTTTGTAATATTTTACTAGGTCCAATATTATCATATTTTCGCTTGGTCAATATTTCGTTATATACAGTTTACAGTCGATTTTTACCTTTTGTTGGTCTATGAATTCTTTAACTTTACTCTAATCGGTAATCGGATTCACTTCCATTTGTTCAGTTTCAAGCGGTTTTGCTAATTCTCCACTCGAGAGCAGATCATGTTTGTCATTTTCGGCGATGTTTGTTTAATAAAAACAATAGTAAAAATATAAAGCCGATGTTCGGAACACATTTGTACTTTTCACGGAAATTACATAAAAGACCGAGACGCAGTGTAAAATATAAAAGCATATTGCACGTTATTCCTATATGAAATAAAATGGGGAAAAAGTATTACTATATCATAACAGCTTTTTACTATGCAAGTACACATCGTCTCCACATGAGCTGTTCCAGAAAAACTCCCTCGTAAAAGTATATGAATGAATGAGTGCGTATAGAGTACTTCCGTTTTAGAACATTAAAAATCATCCACGACCTTTTTTTTAGGTTTTGCTGTGTTAAAAATCATTACTAACTGTATAAATATCTTAAAATAGTTTAATCATACAACAACTAAAAAGGCTTAATATTTTAATATTCAAACATAACCAAATATGTGGGAGTTACATGAATACCGTTAAAACAATGAGGCGTACTAAGAACGAACGAACCAAAAAGTTGATGTTTTTTCCTGTAGAATAGAAATAATTCATGTTTTGTATGGTGTTGTGCTCTTTACACACCGGGCCAGTCGCTCGGTATAAAATAATCGAATATAAACCCCCACCGGTTTTGTACATGGGTACAACACCATCCACTCTATTATGAGTTATAACTTAATTCTAATATGACGTCCTATTATCGTTAACTAATAAATAATTCGATATATCAATCTTTAACACATGCGTATTTTTTTTCAAAAGCTCTAGCGTCTACAAATTATCCTAAACCTTATTTCTACAGTAACTATTTTTATTTCCTTGGAGATTATTTGAAACCATGTCAAACAATAACAACATGAGTACAACACCACACCCTCCATGAGTTATTTCTGAGTAATAAACTTAGTTAAATATCATGAATTAAAACAGGCACACACAGGTATGCATACAAAATAAAGTGCCACCAATGATATTAGACTTGATTACATAAAACGAGCGTTTGACGTTGTTAATTAAAATATTGAGATCTGGCGCTAAAATATTTGGAAGGCCAAATACTTAAAATGTTGAAAAGACGCATCAATTTATTAAAAAATATATACTAAATCCCGCTAAGGCCAATACGCCAGAAATAAAAAAAAATCATAAGACGGTAATATTTTCGAAATATATGGGCAGTTTAGAAAATGACTTTATCCATGAATGACTCGGTGATATTCATGTCAGCACCAAAATGTGACTTCTTATTTCGACTTTTAACTTTACCTATTGGATTTGTTTTTTGCTAAGCAATAGAAATTCCTAGGGCCTCGGTGACCAAGTTAGACATCTACTATTGATTACCGGCGTGTCAACCCTTAGGTTGCGAGTTCGAGTAGGATTTCAGGCAGGGTGTGATAAAAGTGGCATAAAAGATTGAATCATAACAAACAATATATTTTGCGAATTAGAATATAAAAGTTTTAACGCGATGTACAAAAGATTCTTTTGATTATCTTTACAATATTTTTAAAGGGTGCCAGAAGCCCTTTTAATGCTATTTTGGATCCAATTCATTCAGGAGTTATAAGGCAACATTTTAATTGATTTTCAAAATGAATTAACTATCTATTAGGCTAAATTTTAAGTCAGTATTCTCGTACAATATATTTATATATAGATTATTACACAAGGTTTTCCATATCAGGTCCCATATCATTCCGAGACTCCAATATTAGGGCGAAGCGACAGCGAGATTTTATATGGGTGGAGGAGCGATATGGGACATAACATGGAAAACACTGTGTCATAATCCTTTTATCATACATTTTCAGCCAAGGTCTGTTCAACGATTTCTATTTTCTTGCATTCACCTACACTTGTTTATGAGTTTTAAACAAACCTTACATCTACAAACACCTCCTCTATCGATACGGCAACATACCGGTCAGTAATTTTGTGAGATGCCAAGGTGCACGCGAGGCGTTGATATGCATATCGTCTGTCGAAATGTGACTAGCACCCTTCCGCCTGTTTCACACCTACAAAATCATCCATATTAATGCTTAATATATTGTTGTGATGTTAATTTTGTACGACTAAATGTTATGACGTGAACTGGAACTTTTGGACGTTTGTGTGGATCACGTGTTCCGTATTGGTGTGTATGCTTATGGTGGGGTCTAGCTTGGCTACGAGAGGTACGGCCACTATAAATGAAAATAATATATATCACTAGAAAGGATCCACAAAGAATTCAACAGCCGAAAATCTTCATTAATTAATAATAATGTCTTATACAATAAATTTTCACAAAATATAACAATATTAATTTTTGTATCCGAAATAAAAACCTCTAAATAACTTTTTTTGTTTTCCCTTTAATTTTAATTCCCTTCAGTTTCTTTAGTTAATTCTTTTTAAATTCATATAGATTTTCTATTTGCCAAATACAGCTGAAATATTTCGACTAATAAATAGATATATTTTTATTAAGTTGAATTTTTGTTTTTATCCCAATTATTTTAGAAATTATATTTTAGTTTAATAATTTAATTTGAGTAGGAAATACATGTTTAAAATAAAATAAAATGTACTCACCTATAAACGAAAAAAGTATATATGACTAGAAAGGATCCACAAAGAATTCAACAGCCGAAAATCAGTTTATTCAGTCGGGTTTTTCTGTTTTATAGTCCCGACTGAGCCGCTCTGGCTTTCAAACTGTTGACCATATTTGGCCATCCATTCTGTGAAGATGAGGTTCTGATATGTTAATTGTATACCTGGCAAAACTACATTTTACCTATTTTTCCAAATTATGCTTATTATTAATTTTTAATTTCTTTTGCGATTTATTTGTTATTCTATTTAATATTAAAAGTACGATATTTATCTTCTAATGTCCCAATGATGTTGATTTGCAATAATATCGTCCTCATCGTAAACTTTGATTTAGTGTATGAGGCATCAACACAATAAAGTATTTGTCGCATTATAAGGTAATATTTCCATTAAGAATTTTATTTGGGAAATTAAATCTTATTTAGTTAAACACATATTAGACCAATATATTTTTAATTATGCAGAATATTCTACGAGAGTACATTAAACAGGGTTTATTCAGGACAAATTAACTGTATTTAAATATATATACATGTACATGTACTAGTATTATAATTGTTTCCAAAACGATTTACATTCTAATATCTTTCTATTTACAACGTGTAGATGGTCCTAGCCAGATAAGTATAACGTTTCAGAGATTTTGATCATAAAAGGTCAGCAATATCTTCCTTATTTGGGTTTTTTTATAATTTGGCGGTTTGAGCGGCACTTATCTTGATAAAACGAAACGCGCGTCTGGCGTAATCAACTGTATAACCTTGGTATCTGACGACATTTCTTTTTCTCTTGTTGTTGCACTAGTTTTTCTACATTTAATTATATAATTGTACTTGTGATATATCCAGGATTAATTGTTTGGTATTAAGGGTATAAAGCATTTTCGTTCTAATAATTCAGGTAACTTATGAGTTCACCATTGAAAGCTTAAATGAAGTTACGAAGATGATACAATTATTTCCCTCAGTATATATCAATTTTGATTTAAGAAAAAATATACCCGGAGATGACAAATTTGGTAATTAACCCTATTAAAAATTTTCCCACACACAATAACATTTGTACCGTTCACTTTTGTTTGAACTATAACACATTAAATACCATAACAACTGGCAACTATGATATTTAAAACCTCGAGGGTTTATAACACATACCTGTATGTCTTCGTTTCTGGGTGCACTAGAATTTTCCTAGGGGGCGATAGGGTCTTTTCCCGCAAGGATTGTTTTGAAAAGAGTTCGATGTGTTAAATCGCGCGATTTATTTTATCAACTGCTTATATTATTTTCTTAAAGAATTACAAGATAGCACAAAATAGATAAAGAAAATGATGTTTCCCATTATGTTATGTTGCAGAAAATTTTCGATCCTGTAATAATCATAAACAATTACTGTTTCTAAACAGTTTTATTTTTTTAAATATACAAGTTATCACCTGTCTGCTTTCAATCGTAGCCAATTAAACAAAGCACGCTGATTCGTCACCTGCATCTAATCGATATGATTCTATAAATACTTATCAAGAGGTACTGATTTGATAACACAGGAAACATTCTGTTTTTCAACCTTGACTGCATTGAAGGTAAGCATGTCATTTTTACACTTATAACCGTAGAGCATCATTACCCACCGTTTCCACTGGGGATATATTCTGATAGTCCACCATTCTACCAATTGACATAAATGGCAGCTAATGTGGGTCTTAAGTTCCTGATTCCGCTAATTATTTATTTATATAGTGATCATAATCTTAATCATGAATATTATTTACAGCATAACATTTTAATGATATAATTTTATGCTGGTCAGTCACATTCATTCATATTTTTGTAAAAGCAAATAAATTTGTCCGAGGGCACTGTCTAACTTTACACACTTAGCTGTCAAAAATATGTCGAAGTTCGGGTGCGATAGCTCTTTCATCCATTTTTTTGGCCTCCGCGTAAGCAGAGATCGACCGCTCTACAGCAAAGCTCGATTCCACTTCTGCTTGATTTGTATTAGTTAGTACAACGTTTGACAAGCGGAAAATTATTCAGACTGTATAGTTTCAAATATTTTGTTTTGAATACCACACTCCTTGTACGTTAGACTCCTTGTGTAGACGTCGAAAAACGAGTAGTCATTGCAGCTGCCATGTAAAAAAACCACGCCATGTAAAACATTCCAGCATAAATAAAAACAAATATCACGCTAACGAGACTTACCATTTGTAGACAGCAGAAATCGCAAGAAAACTATACCCATATCAACCCACAATTCCAGATCGATAATAGTTTTAGTGCAGAAAAACAGAAAAACTTATAATTGCACTTGATCATTCGTTTTTCCTAAGAAAAACGTGTTTAAGCGGTTTCTTTTATTGATGTGAGCAATAAAAATAGCACGTTTTAAGAACATGCAATTCTTATTAATGTGTTCTTTTAAAACTGCATAAATCTTTCTATTTAAATACGGTTGATAATTGTGTTAAGAACATACCCCAAATTCAATTTCGTTTATCCTTCGATACCTTTTTGTATTATTCAACTAAAATGCGAATCATTTCTATTGTTATCAGAATTCATATGATAAGTCATGTCAAACGAATGTAGGTTAGTAGAATTAGTAGGTTGTTTTCGTGAAAATCGACCATTTTAACATGTTTGAATTTAAATATTGTTACATCGGTGATCGGTATCATTTTGATTAATGAAAAAGATAACTTTTTGTTTGGTAAAATAAAATAAGCAGTCTACATCGCAATAATTATAGAATATGAAATTGCATTTTCCATATTGGCCTCTTGATCAGGGCTGATACAAGGGATAATAGGGAACAATGCAGTGTTGTAACCTATTTATGTCTCCACCCACTTCGTGGGGAGACATATTGTTTTTGTCCTGTCGTCTGTCCGTCAAAAAGTTATTCCGTATGTAACAAGTACACCATATGTAGTTGTACATATTACCAGGAAATTCTGATTCTCAAAATTGTGTGGGAGTTATGGCCCTTTGAACATAGAATTTTCCAAAACATTCCTCATAAATCATGGTTTCCGCTCAACTCCTTTGAAACTATTCAACCAAATTTTACAAAACTTAGTACATAAAAAATACAATACACCATATGCAGCTGTGCATATTACCAGGAAATTAGTACCCACAAAATTTAATGGGAGTTATGACTCTTTTCAGAAATTCCTCACAAATCATGGTTTGCGCTCAACTCCTCGGAAATTACTGCACCAAATTGTACGAAACTTAGTATGTAGCAAGTACACCATATTTAGTTGTGCATATTGCCAGGAAATTTTTATCCTCAAATGTTGTAGGAGTTATGAGACTCCGAGCTTATATTTTTGCTTAAAATCCAAATAGGGAACAAGGGGAGACATCGATTTTTGTATGCAAAAACAAACTTTAATTATCACATATTTTAACCAAAATCATTCTTAAACTTAATAAAATAGATGGTTTTTGTAATTTTAATTTATATATGAAAAAAATTATACATTTATGGATACAACATAGTTTCTTTGATCTTCGGCGTCACCATTAACGGCAGACTGGTTTTGCTGACGTTATTACTGATGTATTAGCCCGTCATCGATGGTGACGTCGTCGATACAAGAACACATTACTAAGTTATCGTCATCAATCATTCTTTGTGGTTGACGGTAATGAAATGTGTATAAATGGAGGTATTTTATATAATTGAAACTGGTAATAAAAGTTGATGCTATGTATAGTAGCAAGTTTTCCATTTAGAGAACGTTCCGAAGTCAGAAAACTTAACTTCGTTACGACGGAAGTAAATAAGATAATGTAAACCACAAGACGGTTAAAAAAGAACACTTCATCACAATAAACTATATACGGGTGCTTTTTGCTACCTAAGACCTAGTGCTGTTTTAGTAGATGTAAGCATCAGTCATTCGAACACTATCTTACCACTTAATCTAAAGTTTAAAGTATTTTATGAAATGCTACTAAGACACCTGTTAACTATTGCCAATGTGCGTGAATAAATAGTGTGCACTTGGTAATCTTTTATATCATCTTTTAATTTACTTTTTTACATCACCATATACACTATACTGTATACCTATATTAATGTTCAAACGGATACACACACGCTTTACGAGGCGCTGTTGATCTTCTGACTCTTAGCTGTCACGTGTCTACTCTCTAATATTATTACCAGTTTATTCTTAAATAAGGACCTCGACTTTATCTTATCATATTGATTTTAAATAGTCAGCGTTGCCGTTTGGAGGATCGTTTCTAGTAGAACACAGATAAAATCAGAAAAAGCTCCTATTCGAAGATAAGTAGGTTTTGTTTATTTATCGTTGTTTTAATAACATGTTCATGAAACAATGTATACCTAGTATACCTATTATTTTTATTTTATTTCTAATAAAAGCACAATCTTTTTACGATACATATCAGTGGCGGATCCATAGGGGGGGGGGCGTAAGGGCCTTAGCCCCCGCTTTAAAAAAAGGAAATGAAAAAACAGGGAGGGTAACAACCAGCACCAAAGGCAAAAATGTAATCCCACGCTCGTCCTCGCCATAAATTAATGCATTAACGGTACTGATTCGTTTATTATGATATCTCTGTTGTATACTGTACCAAATAAAGGTTACCGAACACTATACAAACCTTGTGTTAAATTAATTCATTTTGATGCTTGGAAACTGCGAGAATGCAGGATTTTGTACCATTTTTTCGAGAGCCCCAATACACCCTGCGGTAAATGCGCCTCTACGAGGCGCGGGAGGACCACTTCGTAGCCCTCCTTTTCCGATATCCTCTTTTTACGCCCCCCTTTCGAAAATCCTGTATCCGCCCCTGCATATTGTAAATTCCTCTTTTGAAAAATGTTTGGGTTAGAATCAAGTACTTGTCCAACAATTAATTCGCATTTTTTTCATTTCGTTATAATACGTCTTTGTGATTGGGGTTAACCTGTATACCTTTTTGAAAAAAAATTATTTCGTCGAAAATACCTTTCTATACACCTTGTCAAGTCGGCATCTTGTAAAATGGTAAAATATTTTATATTTAGCTTTGTTATGACTTTATTTGTCCGGGTATCAGCCTTTCTTGTAGAAGTGGTCTTGTTTATTTGTTTGTTGTATGTTTTTGAGTTTTTATAGATAGTTTAATCTCATACAGCCCAATAATACAATTGGAACAGAGAATGTAACAATGAACAAACATAACAACAGACTATATGAAATATAAACAAACAAAAAAAAACACGGTTATGCTTAAGCGATAGGTGAACAAGGGTGCAGATATAATCACTTATATGCTTAATACAAATGAACCTCCAACGATTTCTGAGCACAGACTTTCTGTTGCTAAACATTCATTCTAAGCACTTGCGCACATTGTGGTAATTTGAAACGAGTTTTTTACGTTGTTCTGGAAGAGCGCTGCGTTCATAGATAAAACGGTATTCCTTTCCTAATATTTTACTGTCGCATATATGACAGGAACGATTTTATCTTTCGGTATTTTTCCATCTACCAGGTTCTGTTAGCAATAGTGATTTGTTGTACTAAATTGGCATAATTTTACACCATCAGCAAAATTCAAGACATTTAAATTTCGCGAATTCCAATTTTGTTTTTATAATTTTATAGTTTTGTGCTTTTGTGGAAAAAACATTTAGTTTTGTGCAAACTGGTCTGATACCAGTTTTATTACTATATGCACTCAAAAAAATGAAACGCAACATCCGAAAATTTTTTCAAATCATTTTATTGCGGGAAATAACCCATACTAAATGTTGACGTATTTTGGTTATTGTTTTTGCTTGACAAATGAAAACTACTTACCGCGTTTGGTCCAGCTTACGCTCCTTTTGTAGATAAAAAAATGTGTAAATTTAATTCAACACTTACATTTTCCGCTCATTTTTAGCGTTTTGAAATGCGGCGGATTTTTCATTGTGATAGAGCAATTTTCTATAGTAAAGTTGGACCTAAATTACAACGGAAGTGTATATTTGGAAGAGTCCTTTGTTGTCTGTTCTAAATACTTGGGGTAATATCGTTTGCAGTTAAGGCGAGAAAATCCCACTGAACGTTACGAAAGCAGACGATTGTTCTGAAAACAACGCTAGGTCCATTTAGAAACTCAAATGACTGACTTCCTATGTAAAATTCCCGTAGCAAATGTCAAGGACGATTTGGAACTTGTCAACAACAAAGGCATATTATACACTTGGCCAAAAGTTAGGGACCACCAGGTTTGCTTCAAATAATAAAAAAAAAATAATTGTTTCTGTTTCTTTGTACATATGTTATCAACAAAAGCTAGGTTTGTAGTATCTATTGTTAAAATTTTTAAATCGCTAGATTCACGATATAATAACATTAGAGATTTAAAAAACACTACCCTCATCTTTTGAAAACCCAAGTTTGGCGCATTTTTTCATTTCATCATACACGTCTTGAATAGAGTTGAAATATTTTGTATGCTGGGCGTTAAACAACTATCAATCAATCAATCATTTCATCATGTGCACGTGCGTAACAGGTAAAATTTATCCTGTTTTGAAATCATTTCAACATGGTACGTCGAAAACTAGCATAAGCAGAGAGATGGCAAGCAGTTGGTATGATAAGGACTGGAATGACACAGCGGCAAGTTTCAGATAGGTTCAATATTAGCCATTGTGTCTTCAGTAGGCTAATTAGACGATATAATGAAACTGGTATTGATGGGGAAAGGCCAAGATCATGGCGACCTTATACCACTGCAAACAGTTTGCGTCGTCGATGGAATGTCCATCTTAGAATCAGTAGACGGACAGTAAACAGAAGGCTAAACTGCTGAAGACTTCGAGCACGGAGACCAATAAAGCGAGGGGCACTTACACAAAGACATAAGGATGCCCGGCTGCAGTTGGCTCGTGACCATATCGGGTGGAATATTCGCTCTTGGAAAAGAATTCATTGGTTTGACTTTTCCAAAATCCAGTTGATGGTAGGATGCGGGTATGGCGTCAACGCAACACAGCTTTTGACCCTGCACATGTTCTGGGAACTACAGCTTTTGATGGTGGCGGAGTGACAGTTTGGGGCTGCTTCTCGTATGACTGTAAGTTAGACTTGTATCCACTAGATGGCACATTAACTGCTTTGAAATACAAAGACTAGATTCTGGACACCGTATTGTGCCCCATTTTGATGCGCATCCACTTGGAAACAGACCGTGTGGATGGAAGACGACTCAAGACCTCACAGAGCACGCATCGTCAAAGACTATCTTGCAAATGAGGCAATTGAGACATTACCATGGCCTGCCATGTCTCCGGATACGAATCCGACAGAGCATGTTTGGGACTACATCGGCCGGAAAGTGAATGAACGTGACCCTCCATGTCAGAAAATTCAAGAATTGCGTGATACTTTAATTCAGGAGTGGCAGCAATTCCCTCAACGTAAACTTGTCCAGAGCATGAGGAGACGAGTGCAAGAATTGCACCGAAAGCGCGGTGGATACACACGATACTGACTTTTTTTCTTGTGAATAAATGTTTAAAAATGATTTCTTCTTACATTTTAATAACCCTCAACCTGCCAACTCTTTGTATGTAACATTACCAGAAGTTCAAACTGAAATTTTGTTTTGAGTTATGATTTAGCAGTTTTATGGCATATTTGTACAAACGATATCTTGTTGGTCTTTTCTATACATTTTGAATATTAAAATCATACACTTCTTTAAAAAAGTCGATTATTTTAAACGAAACGTGATATGAACAATAGATGGTTATATATTGATAAATATTTGTTTAAAAAAATCACCTCCGCTAAAATCCTGGTGGTCCCTAACTTATGGCCAAGTGTATGTAAAATATGGACGTGTTATCGTGTAGAATTATTTAAATTGGTTTTTGACACTACAAAGATACAATATGGAATAATACAAAATGCAAGCAAAACACTGAGCGTAACTGGGTGTAACTTTTAGTATATAAATATTCAAATATATTTACACAAAATCATAACTACACCTTAATTAAAGGTTTCCAGGTGAAAGCATTTAAGTTCATCCACCGTGAACGACAGTGGTCGAAATCTACAATATGAATTACGCATTGCTAAAAACAGGGTCGACTTTCACGTGCAAATCATGGGTATATTTTTTAACCCAGACAATCGGTATAAAACACCGCTATTTCTTTTCTTTACTGCATTAATAAAATAAAATTCTGATGAGGTGACGTAATGCCAAGGTGAGATGCTGCTACCCTGAATATCGCTATCGGTCGAATCCAGGCCGCGGAATCACGTTTGCTGTTGCCAGAACGTGGAATGCTCATCGTAGCACAATTTCACGCCTTTTGGAGACGCTACCAGCAGCTTAGCACTACGACAGACCGACTTCGTTCAGGGCGTACGCGCGTTACAACTCGGGTGCAGGTTCGTTACATTAGATTATTCCATCTACTGAACAGGACTATTGCTGCAACAGAAACAGCTGTAAACGTCCTTAGGTTGCGCCGTATATCACCACAGACAGCACGCAATCGGTTACGCTTTAATGGATTGCGGGCAAGAAGACCTTACGTCGGAGCAACACTGATACGCCAACACCGCCGAGCAAGGGTTAGATGGTGTACTACCGTTCGTGTTTGGAATTTACAGAACTGGAGAAGAGTGTGGTTCAGCGATGAGTCACGTTTTCAGCTTGAAAAGCGAGATGGTCGCAAACGGGTGTACATGCGCCGAAATAAACGTTTTGCGCAAAACTGTGTTGCAGAAAGAGACAATTTTGGCGGAGGAAGTGTCATGATGTGGGCCGCTAGAAAACACACAGGTGATACATATCCAAGGCGAAAATTATATGTCCGCATTTATTGCCCGTAATTAACATTCAAAGAGAAATTTTTCAATACGACAATGCCCGACCACATACAGCACGTGTAACAGTAGATTTTTTAGAGCAACAGAATGTCAATGTGATCCGTTTGCCATCACGATCTCCGGATCTTGACCCAATGGAACATCTGTGGAATGAACTGAATCGGCGCGTGCGCCAACGACAACCACCACCACAAAATCTGCAACAACTAGAGCAGGCACAGTATGAGTGGCAAAGGATACCGTGTGTTCGTACTCAACGTTTTATTAAATCCATGCCAAGAAGAGTAAAGGCTGTGTTACAAGCAAATGGTGGGTACAACAGATACTGACAATTTAGTTCACTGTTATGTGAAACAATAAACAAATTATATGAAATGAATGTTAAAAAACAAAAACTCTCAGCATCAAGGTAATATGAGTTTAAAATCGATTTAACTTTATAAGGCTGAAAAGCTAGACAGCGCTTGCTTCCATAAATAAAGCTACATGCAACAAGTAATATAAAGAAATCGCAACATATAAAATGTGCTTCAGTCAACCGTTTGACCCCCCAAATCTAAAATTCAATTCTTATATGACAAAGTCTACCAAATGATAAAATTTCCATGATTGGAAATACATGCAAAATGCTGATAACCCCAGTTCCATAAAGATCGTCTATGTCTGATAATGCATCGAATAAATTGATAGACAATGTCTTAAACATTACATAGGTATAGACAGTACTAATTAAGAAGATTTTACAAATTCTTATTGGTATACATATATATTAATCATCTGGAGCTTCTGTATCCGAGTGCAGGTGGTCATCTATTTTCGATCACGTGCCTGTCAACACTGAGGTTGTGGGTTCGAGTATCACTATGGGCAGGTACTTGACTCCAATCTTAATTGTCAAGGATTGCCAGTTTTTCTACCGCATTATAGAGATACAATCCGTTTACTTTGGATTCCTCCCCAATAGAAACTGTACGCCATGATATAGCTAAAAAAATTAGTGAAAGTGCACCATTAAAACAAAGAAATTCAAAAGTCAATTGATAAAAAAAAATTCCATTAATTTTACTATAAATGAAGTATGTATTCTACGTTTATGTTAAAGCACTGTAGTCGTATATCATGATAATGTTGCTGGCTTAAGATTAAGCAATCAAACCAAAATAAATACATTATATTTCAACATGAACGCATGGTTGTTTTTCAGTATAAACCTAAATAGAAACTGAAGTAATTTGGGCCAAATATATTTTGGATTGTAATCTTTGTTTAAATTTGTGTTTTTGAAACACCGTTGTCTAAATTTGAAATGAAAATCAAGCAGAGAGCGTCTCTGATTAAAGAGTCAGTTCTCCCAAAAATAAATTGAAGAAACATTTTCGTTTCATGAAAGACAAAATAGATCGTCTGTGACAAAGTATCTTTGCTGGACGTTAAGTGTAAAAAAAATCAATAAATCAACCGAAAGTATATAAAAACAAAGTCTCGATCTCGTCGCACACTTGTCCAGTAACATCACATTATAATACAGTGTTTTATGATTTACTGACAGAAATTGGTTGAATGCGAAGTGTTAGATGCGGGATGCTTCTCGTTTGGATGGGTGGCGTTGTTATGTTATGATATGAAAAGCCTGACCGCGGAAAATGGTGTGTAACATGTCTGGAGACTGCAAACTCCTTTCACGTACTTCCATGTTAATAAGAATGGACGATAAACACAATGTATCTTCAGAACATACACAAAAACCCTTCTTCTATCTCGTACAAGTAAACTACTTTCACGTGACATTTATATTGTATATGAATATCTTATGATTATACCGCTTTAGTCCCGAACAATTGATTTGATATAAAAAATGGAAATCAAATGTCGACTCATTTGAATAGAAGATCGACCATTGTGTGCCACTTGTAATTAACGCATTCTCTCCTCTGCCACGCCATTAGTTGACGCCTCTCTCATGGGGGATAATCCTCGCCTACAAGTGCAGGACTTTTATGATGTAAAACCATATGAAAAGTGTATAAGTAAAGTTGAAAAATATAAATAAGATCTTTTTTTACAAACACCGTCTTTTTTGCTAACAAACGGAACGGGCAGAGCAGTACCACAGTAAATCGGATGACGTGTGGGAACTAGTTATGTTCTCTGTAGCGGATGTAAGAAAAATGTCTGCGCATTCGGGTGCAGTTGAACTGATTTAGAAATAATTCGTTCGGAATCATAAGAGAAAACGGTTTCATAACTCCTGAGAGTTGAAAATTACTTTACCTCACTCGCTTTATGTGATACCAATGTAATTACAAGCTCGTTTAATGCTTCCTTGTTATAACATTGATATTACACAGAGAGTTGCTACAAAGCGATTTTCAAATCCCACTCATTATGAAAGAAACCTGTAAGTAACACTAGGACTAAGTCATGTATTCACATGTCTGGCAAACTAATAAAAAATTAAAATTCCTTTATATTGTGTCAACACTTGTAAGGTAATGTATTAAATACTTGAATAGAAATACATAAACTACTTTACTTATATAACATTATTTAAATATTCAATTTCATAAGAAAGAAGATATGTTAGACGAAGATTTGATTGTTTCGTGTAATAAAACAGCTACTGACTTTGTTATGCTGTTGGTATTTCTCAACCCTTAAAATGTATATTCAACTCGCCTTATTACTTTGATACATGTCGCTATCAGCCAGAATAAATGTAATATTCACTGAGCCGCAAGGCAGTTATGACAAACAGGCTTAAACTGGAATCCAATATTGACCTGGTTTTGACCAGTTAAACCTGTTTTTTTATATAATTTTAGTACTGTTGTAATTTATCGTGACCCGAAAGCTGTTTTAGAACAATAAAAAACATGCAAAATTCTATTCATGTAATGATAAGTTTTCTTTGCTTGAAAAATATCGATAGCGACCTATATCAAAAGACAGTAATTTTATAGTTATTACATGAATAGAGTTTTGCGTGTTTTGATTGGCCTCAAAACTACTTTCGGGCCATGTTATATCGCAACAGCACTTCCAATAAATTCTATATGCTTATTTGAGTATACTGTGGTCAAGCGGAATCTAATTTTGACTTGTTTTCTGATATGATTCATTTATGTGTTTGTAACACAAAAATCTTTGTCAAGCGGTCAAGCAAAATCTAATATTGACTTGTTTTCTGATTGGACAGAATTTGTTTATTCATGTAATAAAACCGTTACTGAGTTCGATATTCAGTAGATATGGTGATTTCCGTAATTTTCGAAAATGTATATGCACCTCGCCTAGCGTCGGTGAATATAGCATATTCTGTGGTTGAGTATCCCAATAGGACATAGATTAAATTCAGTAATTGTATAATATTTTATGATTTTTATTCATGTAATAAAACCGTTACTGAGTTCGATATTCAGTAGATATGGTGATTTCCGTAATTTTCGAAAATGTATATGCACCTCGCCTAGCGTCGGTGAATATAGCATATTCTGTGGTTGAGTATCCCGATAGGACATAGATTAAATTCAGTAATTGTATAATATTTTATGATTTTTATTGCTGAACCGACAGTTGAGGTCATAATACATTTTTATGTGAACAGAAGCGTGAAATTTTTATCTCGCAAGACCATTGCTTGCTGGGCGTAAAACAACAATCAACCAATCAATCTCACAAAACCAACGAGGAAAGTATGGTACCATGTCAATTATATCGTTCGAATGACGTTAATTTATTTGTACATTCTGGAGGCATACTGAAAATTACCGTTGGAAACCAACCTGGTAAGTCTCATTAGTGGAATCAAAATTTCTTTGCTTTTAACAATTTAAGCTTACCTTGTTCCGGACGTCTTGACAGCAAATACCATTTTTAATACACGCTATTTCGGCCTGTTGAACATTAATAGAAACTTGGCTTGTGATGAATCTTCGACGATTATTATTACTACTACAGTATGTTTTTTTTGTTTCTCGAGAAGACTTCAAAAAACTTTTGTCCTTTCCGTCTGGTTTTTTTCTCGGACATCATGCTTAAAATAAGGGTCGTAGTCAATATTTTTAAAATGAAATCTTCCACATAACCCATAATGTTATTGTCGCACCATAAAGATTTAACAACATCCAATTGCAGATCATTTCAGACTGACCTCTTGTACTGAACAATCAAAAATCAGCTTTGTCAAACTGCATATTGTTTGGGAATCATCTATTTGCCGAAACGAACCATTTATAAACCGAAGTTAAGATAACAGATTAATTTGATTGGCAACTTTTGTAGGGATATCTCAGATTGACCTTTTGTATTGATCAAAATCGGCTTTGTCAACCTTTGATGTTCGGGTATCCTCTGTTATTATTCTGCATCTCTGTGCTTTTTGCTAAAACTAGTCATTGTACCATTTATCCCTTTTCTCTCACTTACACTAAGTCAATCGTCATAGCATTTCTTCTTTTTTGGGGGTTTTATTTCTGGTATAAAACATTACCAAGTCCGTGGATAAAGAAATCGGTTCACATGCTTTGTTGTAGTGCGGAAGTCCAAATATGGGATATTTTTGCAAATGCGCCATTAGATTAGGAAGACTTCTTATGGTCCTCATATTCATCTCAATGTTGGAATTTAATCGTCTTTATCCTTTAGCTTCGACTTCCTTGGAACTGGAACTAAATCAGTTAGCATATCTATCTTTGGCGTTAGTATCTAACAAAACTGTCTGACATCTACTGTGATGGTATTCATAAGGATTCATTGACATTTTTGATAAAACTAAAATTTAAATATTTATGAAAAAACTTATCTTCGAAAAACCCAAACTATGGTATTCGATCTATACTATAACAGGGATAAACTGAGGACCATGCTGGTTGCAATATTTAAAATGTTCCATGATTCTGCATCGTAAATCCCATTATTAGACTTTTTACAGCAGCTTTGGAGGTAATATATATAATGATTGTTTCAGCAATTTTAACTTGTGTCTTGTTATTTAAAAAAAATTTAATTCTGGTTTTAGAAAATAATGAGAATTAAAAACTCAGAACTTAGGAATCATCTATATGACGATTTTAAACAACAGAACATCATGCATTCAATGCAATATTTTTGCTTGAAGATAGTGGTTATCCATTTTGTAACAAAATAATATTTTTGTAAATATCCAGGAACACATTTTTTGTTTATAAATACGTGATATTCGTATCCGAACAAGTATATCGGTGTTTTAAAGAAAAAGAAAGGATTCAATGTTTGTTTATAATTTTTTCGGAGATGTTTTCAGACGTAATCACTTTTACGAAATGAATTAAATGTCATTTGTAATGGAAGAGACGCAACTCCAATTTCTCGAAGGCCTATGTGGCAGTGTAACAGCAGGGGTGGATACAGGATTTTCGAAAGGGGGGGGGGGCGTAAAAGGGGATATCGGAAAAGGAAGGCCACGAACAAGGTTTTTATAGTGTTAAGTAACCTTCATTTGGTAAAGTATATACAGTATATACGCCCCCCCTGGATCCGCCCCTGAGTGTTTGCTAGAATCTAATCTATATTGATGCACATATCTTGAAGGTTTTATATACTGAAAACTATTGTTCCACATCGTTTTATTTCTAATGATTTAGGAAAGTAAAAGACAATATAAGAAAAAACATCTTATGTGATGACTTCAGTTCAAAACATATCAACTATGTTAGATAATGTAGCCAAAGCGATCCTTTAGAAAATCATTATCGATCTGTAATATATCTTTGTATATCTTTATTGTATACATATCGGGACGAAAATTGGAATTCCACTATCATGTTCACATATCGGTATCTATCCTTGTTTGCCATGTTGGTGATAATCTTTTGATATTTTAATTTACATTAAACCTTCGCAAGACAGGAACAATTCTGGTACTTCTCAATTATACAAGGAAACAAATTGTGTTAGGTTTGTACACAAGCGAAAAAAAATAAACTAAAAGATAGTTCAATCGTTCAACCGAACGATTGAAATGCTTTTTTGAACAGTTAATAAAACTAAGACTTGACATTAACCTCTTACATTGCGATATTGACCATGCTAAAGACCAACAACGAACAACATTAAAATCATATCTGACTATCTGTTATAGTTATTGATATATTTTTATTAACAATACATTTCATTGATCTAGGGAGATAAATCTTACAAATTGTCATTTAAAATGTATGACTAGTAAAGACCTTAAGGGGATCTACATTTTGGTCTTTGGTTGAATTCTGTATTTCTTGTGGTTAAGAAATCAGAATATAATATCAAACATTATAAGATGATCTCAACCTTTGACCTTAGGATATTTTTCAATGCGAATGCCAATGATCAATCAATACTGTTTGTTTGTCAATTAAGATTGGGGTCGTGCCAGCATGAAGATTCGAACCCGCAACCTCAGTGTTTACAGACACGTGATCAATAGTAGACGAACTACCTTAACCACTCGGCCACTGATGCCCCGACCAATTTTGAAGATCATATGTCAATGCATGTATCTGTTTATAGTAACTGAGATAAAAAATACATTTACTTGATCTAGGGGAAGCAACTCTTATACGAGGTCAATGAAAATATATGAAATAAAAGACCTGAACAGCATTTACGTTTTGGTCAGTTTTTCGGTTTTTAATCGTTTATGGTTACGAAAGATATCTGCACACAACTCAATTACAACAGTTAGAATTTGACCTTGACATTAGACCTCGTGACCTTTTTAAAAGTCGAATTCAATTATGACAAACAGTGTAAACCCCAAGTCTCTATCAAATCTAGTTCATGAGTTGCACTATCATCTCGCAATAAATAGAGGGATATAAATTATACAAGGAGTCGTCAAGATCATTGCACGGTATGTATAACTGACAATGTTAGAACAAATTTCATTCTGACATCTTTGACGGTTTTTTTAAAGTTTATCTGCATACAGGGTTTTACTTGTCAGAGGAGATAATTCTACGAAAAAAATGGGGTTCGGTATGCCATGGTGAACTGCAAAAGCGAAATGTTTAGCCGGTTCATGGTACAAAATGTCACAAAACAAAATTTTGGTAACACTCAGAAGGTGTAAAGCCTTAATAAATCAATTGCTCTAAAAAATTGGTTTGGGAGGCAAATATATCGAATCGAATTATATAGTATGGAAAATAATGTGTTGCTTCCTTCAGCACTTCAACTTAAACAAGGAAAAAAATTCAATATCATGGACTGGTTCGCAGAATAAAACTAACCGAAAACAGTAGTATTTCGCGTCAAAATATTTGACATTGGAAATTACCTTGATTTAAATCCGAGTTTTCTATACAACTTTGATTTTAAATTTAATCACAGTTTTGGTAGAAGTAATGTGACTAGTTGCAGCACGTCTGACTTGGTAGTGTGTTTTAAGGATCTCTGTATTTATTCATATTGATAAAATATTTTACATTTATTAAATAAACATTTTATTTGGCTTGAAAAGCTATAAAGAATATTTCCCGATGTGGCATCAAATGGAAAAAGTACAGTGTGGAAAGATAATACAATCGATGTCAAGAGGTGCTCGCTGTTCAGTTAAGAAATAATTCACGGAGGCTGTGGTTTATCATTGTTTTACCACGGGGTGACCGTTTATGTCGTATTATTTTAAATTTAATCCCAGTTTTGGTAGAAGTAATGTGACTGGTTGCAGCACGTCTGACTTGGTAGTGTGTTATAAGGATCTCTGTATTTATTCATCCCGTGGTAAAACAATGATAAATCACAGCCTACGTGAATTATTTCTATTCTAAGACCATTAGAGTACATTTATAATATTTTCGTACCTATAAAAAACATCATTTCCGCCATAAACTGGCTGTTCCGTCAATGTAACACACAATATATTGCAACGGATAATTATAGCGCGTGTCGCTATTTATAAGATTTATACGTCATATGCAATTATAGCTTTCCGGTGGGAGTTACAGTTTTGTATTTGGAACAGCCATTTAAAACACGCCCTTCTCAGCGCGTGTTGGTCATAGATAAATCATTTTTTACCACAGTTGTGGTCTCAAAGCCTTTAAAGCACGTCATATTAGAATAACGGTATTACTATATTGAACAAATTTTGAAATTATATAATGAAGATATGATGGTCAAGATATAGTAAAGTAACAATCAATTTCGTTGTATAGACCGCGCGACAATTAATCTCAGAGACCTCGACAGCCGTGCGAGTGACGAAGTAAGTCATCTGCCTTACTGTGGGCAGGGCGTGTTCGACTCCAACTTTAATTGAAAAGGTGCCGACTATCGGAGGTTTTCACTTGATAGTTCGGCTGTATACCGCAACAAAAACTGAAGGACATACTTTTGCTGAAATATGACTAAAATTGCTTTAAACCAATTTAGACGAACACAAATAATATGCACATATAAACTTCATGGTTTTAAACACACGTTCCATATGCTTCCAGACGTTAACAGGTCAATTTCACACGTCTCAACAACAAAAACAGAAAATAAAAATAAACGTCCGGTTATAACAGGTCAACAATTGTCAAGAAGTGTATCAAATACTTGAATACAAACGGTGTATAATCTTTTCAACAGATATATTATCTTAGTATTAATGTATATAAGGAAGATGGTGTGTATTATGCCGTATTTATCTTGTTGGTTTATTTTTTTTGACATGTAGATCATCTCATTTGTTTACAATTATCCGTTTGTTTTAGCTTGTTAATGATAACATAGTGATATTTGCGACGATAAGAAATTACTGAAATATTTTGTAGTTTTAATTGTGTCTTATTCTAATGCAAGTATTTCTTTCAATTATTTAGAAATATGAAAAAATGTCCGTCTTTATGTATCATTCATAACCATATTTAAGATAAATCCAAGCTTTTGTTTTCTACAAACTACACAATTAAGAAGATCAATCATATCTTTTTAAAAGCATATGTAAATTTGACAATCAACACAACAATAACGTAATACGCGTGTCTATGTTTTGTTTGGTTGATATGTTGATGGGTATTAAGTCAGGTATATTCAGGGCGAGAACAAGTTAACAAGCAATAAATTAATTGTGGGAACAAGAGATGAACATATATGACATTTATTTTTTTCCGACACCTATAAAGACGGCCTTTAATTAGAACTGTTCTTTTGAATTAGTTGCTAAATAATTATAACTTACTTGATTCAGGCATTTTGCAATACCCAGTAGCCCCTGCAGATTAAATAATTGTTTTTGTAACTATGTTATACTACATGTATGTTACACCAAGAAATTTGACAACTCTACTTATTGTTTCAAAAATATTAACATGTTTAAAAATTAGTCGATTTTCTATACCTTTCTTTTAACTGAGCTGAAAATGTATCTTGGGTGCTGATGTTTCAGATCGCTGCACACTAAATTGCATGATATACAAATAAACCTGCCTGTGAAGTTTGAAACAACTTTGGTGTGGGTTACTGCAATAAACCCGAGCAACTACAGCTAGAGGCTACTCGAATTGTTACAGGCCTACTAATACAATTAATATTTATAATCAAACTCGGTGGGAGCCTTTGGCCGAGCGTAGAAAACTAAGAAAGCCACAAATGTTCTATAATATACAACATAGCTCTAAACCAGCATATCTGTGTAATCTAATACCACCAACTATACAAAGCACTTCGGTGTATCCCTTGCGTAACGGTAATAACATTATAACCTATTGTAGAGTGTCACTGACTAACGAATCTTTCATGCCATCAACTATTCGAGAGTGAAACAGTAAAGATATGTCAATCCGTAATGTCGATTCTTTAACTTAAAATCCGAACTAAAAACATGAACCCATGTAGAAATGTTCCGAAGCATTATGACTATGGACAGCGCAAATTCAATATTATCCTAGCCGAGCTAAAATACTTAGTTTCATGTTTTAACTATGACATTTACAGAGTTAATATTATTTCTGATCCATCCTGTGGTTGTGGATCTAACCGTGAAGATTCGTATCATATTTTCTACATATTTTAAATATACTAACATTACAGACAGATTATCTAGAACTTTTAACATCTGATTAACAGCAGAACGAACAAATTTTTAAACATATATTTGAGTATACCAAATGGTCAGTTTTATTGTGTGTTACCAAGTGTACTTACTACTCGATATATTTGATTGTTTGTTTGTTTTGATGTTTAACGCCACTTTCAGCAATTTGTTCAGTTGTTTCATGGCATCCAGTTTTTATTGGGGAAGCCAGAGTACACGGAGAAAACCCCCGACCTGCGGCAGCAAAATTGGCAATACTTGTCAATTAAGATTAAGGTCGAGTACACCCTGCCCGCAGTGAGACTCGAACCCGCAACCGTAGTGTTGACAGACCGCGTGATCAATAGTAGACGAACTACCTTAACTACTCGGTAACCGAGGCCCCTCGATATATTTATCAAGCTAGTAAAAATGTTACATACAAATTGATTTTGTTTGCTGGCGGATTAGTGTTTAATATTTTTTCAGTGAACATTAATTCAAAACAAATATCGATTTAAACCCGGACAAGTTAAAAGATAACACATTAAATTACACAACATTATATTTAGATCTATGTTAGACTGCTCTATGCTGTAACGGGTATTAAGAACGGTCACGAAATATTTTACAAGCATTTTTTCCGTTTTCAAAGCGCGTTATCAAATATCCGCAAGTAAATAAAGCCACCTGCATCTAATCAATAAGATTAAAATGCAGAAATAGAAATGGAAGAGATCCTTGTTCGAAACACAGTTATGAAGGTATGAATTTTATTTATATATTTGTAGCAGCGGCGCATCATTACCAATCATAAATTTTATGTTGGTATAAAAAAAGAAAATATGCACAAGCCTCCAATTCGTTTATAATTTAATCATATTAAAAAAAGCAAATAGATTTGTACTACCGTTCCGCACTGTTTACAGTTACATGTTTAGATATCAAAATGATGTATAAGTGGTCGAGATGCTCGATACAAAGGTTAACGAGTGGTTAAAGAGATAACTTTTTTCAGACCAGCGAAAAATTCAGACTATTGTGTCATTTTGTTACAAATATTTTACGTGCTGAATTTAAGCATACAAAAATATCTAATTCATTACATCTATACATCGTCACTTTCATTATTAAGAAGAATTAACACAAAAAATATATCGTTTTTAAGATAAGAATTGGTTTTTATAGCATGTTCTCTCTAATTTGTATAAGGTTTAATTGTGCCAAATATATTCTGATAACAAAAAAGTTACAATATTTACTCTTAATAAGTCTTACGCAATTAGAAATTTTATGAAGAATTCGTCTGAAGTTTGTTTGTTTGTTTGAATGGTGTTTTAACGCCACTTTCAGCAATTTTTCAGCTATTTCATGGCGTCAAGTTTTTATTGGGGGAGGAAGCCGGAGTACCCAGAGAAAATCCCCGACCTGCGGTAGGAAAACTGGCAATCCTTGTCAATTAAGATTGGAGTCGAGTACACACTGCCTGCAGTGAGAATCGAACCCGCAATCTCAGTGTTGACAGACCACGTGATCAATAGTAGACGAACTACCTTGACCACTCGGACACCGAGGCCCCTTCGTCTGAAGTAAATTTATCCTAAAAGTTTTTAAATACTTTATATTAATATAACAAAAACTCACCAAATAAAGAATATAAAATCTTAAACCACATGTAAAACACGAATGTAGTTATTATGCTCCACGTGGCCTGTTTACATGTGTGTTTATTAATCAATTTCACGTGTCATTATATTTATTCACTCTTTACCGTATATATGTTATGCCGTTATGTTAACCTGCACATTAGGACACTTGAATATCAGGGTACTTTGTCAAAGAAGCGGTAGCTAACAAAAACATTGTAAACAACTTATATCTGCATTGAGAATTTTTATTATGCTTCATGTAAAAAAATTGTGAACAGTCACCGTGTTTTAAAACCAGGTTTACCCACACCATATTTTTTAAATTGGGATCATGTTTGGTTGTTGTTCTCGAGTTTGCCGTAGTCTTGGACTTTGATTTGTTGATTGTCTATTTGACAGTTACTTGATGTTCTGTATTTTGATACTACCTTCATTTAATTTCGACTGATTCCAATTTTAGTCCCGCCCATTAATGCAACGTACGGGTAACAATTCATCGCGCGTTCATAGTGCGATTGAACTTAGCTGTTAGGGTATATTATCCCACGAAGAAACAATTATCACACTCTATTTCGTCTCGAGTGATTATTTTCCCTTCATGAGATAAACAATATTCATTCATTGTCAGAAAATATAAAATTTATTTGTACAAGCCTTAGAAATAGGTAGAAATGCGAGGCTTTGTCGAGCATTTTTCACTTGTTTCGCGGCGAGTACAAATAAACTTTATATTTTCTGACAATGTGCGAATATTTTTTATGCTGCAACTGTAAAATACATTTTGCACCGATGAAAAACGCGAAAAATGCGCACTTCTTTCCGATCCGTTACTCCGTTACCAGTACCAGTATTTATTCTTTAGGGGGGGGGGGGGGTAAACAGTACGGCCCTTTACAGCATACATGTATTTAAAAAAACATAGATAATTACAGATACTTTATATAAAAAATATATAAATAGTTTTGTATAGCTATGTATACACAAAAATTGTCTAAGCGAATTGCATTTTTTTTTTGGTTTACGTTAGGATTAGTTTTTCTTAAATACTCAAGATTTAATATTTTTAAGAACGCAATTTATTTTGATAAAATGTTAGTGTTTTGTTATATTGTATTGTATGCGGTAGAACGAAAACAAAAATAATATATAATTCTTTTACTTATAGAAGTAATGACTTTTTGGAATAGGTGCATACGATTTATTTTTACAATAAAATATAATCCTACCGCCCTTGAAAGGGTTGTTAGTGTAGATGATTTCATATCAGTAAAATTATGTTTGTTTGAATTGGATAAAACAAAATCAGCTGTTATTAATTAATCTGCAGTAAATTGACACGAGGGCATTATCACGCTATCACGTCGTGGTTATGCCCTGTCCAGTGATTCAGAGATGAATTTAGCATTTGTCATTGAAGAAGACTAAATGATTGATTTACGCATAAAAATCGTACATACTAATCATAAATTTATTTTTTTTCTCAATATACTTGTAGATTACATAAACATTGAGCAATAAATAAATTTTACGAGAATACTGAATTTTGATTGGCTAGAAAATATTTTCTATCCAAGGATGGAAAATCGAAATGGAGACACGCCCACTTTGGGACTACTTTTTTTTCTCAATTTTAGCGACGCCACAATATGTCACAAATTGTGTGTAATTTGTACGGTCAAAACTACAATGTTTCCGGTTCGGTAGCTACGTAAACAAATAGTTGTAAAACGTAAAATATAAACAAAACATCGATAAATATATATGAACTAATGAATTAAATTATGTAAATAAACAAAAAACAAATTAAAAGAATAAGGCTTTGTCATCAAATACGAAATTAAACATTGGGCAAATATACTTTTGTCGTCTGCTTCTTTATATATATGATATTATGGAAGATAACGAGACCTTGCCCGATTTTCAACTTTTAACTGACATGGACGACGAAACAATGGGTATTTTGGAACAGCTGTTTACCAATGAAATAGAGTTTGAGGAGGTTGAGATCCATGCCATTACACAAAATACCACATAGGTACAAAAGCAGATGCTGATCACCCTAAGAATCAAGATCACCACCCAGCAGATGTGGACACACGTCCTTAACCAAGGTTTAAGAGAGTCAGTGATGATGAGTTACAGTGTCTTAAAGATTGTCGCCAATCAGATCCGACAAAAAGAAACACAAAATGGGTCATAAAACTTTTCCAAGGTACAGTTTTGTGGACTACATCTAAACATATTTGACAGATCCCACATCAGTTATTCTATTCTAAAAATATCTTGGAACCTTTCATACATTTCTGCATATCAAAAAATAAATTTAACTTGTTTGTGCCATGAAACTGTGACATTTTATCAATACAATTCAGACCAAGAATCGAACCTGGGACCTCTTAATAAAAATATTAAGTGCTCTACCTCTGAGCTATCTGAATGTTTAACTATAAGCATGTCTAATAATGGCACATTTTCAATTAATGTCACACTTATTATTATTGTTTATAAATTTGTTATCCTCTTTCCTGCCATCAAAAAACATTCCTATTGTTTTTTATTTCTTTCAGATTCTTTTTCTGAATAGCTATAGCTAATCAAATGAACAAATGTAACAATTTGTTTTATGTATTAACTATTTCATAAAATATCTTGTATACAACTAGAACAAATAATCGTACCCTCGCTTTTTTGGCGTTAATACGACAAATCACAAAACTTCGGATTAGAAAGGCAGTAAAATTCTGCCTAGTACACAATCGAAGTTCGGGGTTTTATCTGGATACTCGAGCTGCCTTCTTTAATAAAAACTGAACGCCTCGATATAGCTGAACAATTTCTTAGTTTTATTAAGTACCAGTTAAACAGAATGCAGTAAAGTAGTACTTACCTTTTTCAGATTGGACCAAGGAAGTTCTAGGGGAAACAGTAGATTTTTCAACAATCTCTCCTGAAACTCTTAGTGACAATCTGTCAAAAAAAAAAAGAAAACCACAAAAATTCCTTCAAAAGTATCCGTGCTGGTATTAATAGACACTTGCGGGATCTTGACAGAGATGTTGATATTGTTCGCGATTAAGCATTCCGAAAATCAAATGACATACTGGATGGCAAACTGAAGCAGAATTTACAGAATGGATTATCCAGACCTACTAAACATAAAGATATTATACTGGAATCTGATCTTAAGAAGATTAATTTTTATCTTTTTCCAGAAGAAACTCCTGCGAGGTTGAGGTACCGCGTTTGGTTTCATATTGCTATTCATTTCGTTACGCGTGGTATTGAGTTTCATCAGAAACTTAACCTTCAGTCCTTTGTCTTCAAGCGAGATGAGAATGGCCGTGAATATGCAAGTTTGTGTCATGAAACACGGCAAAATAATTGGCAAGGTGGACTAGACACTAGTGAACCGTCTTCTGACAAGAGAATGTATGCTTACCCTGGCTCTGAGAAATGTCCTGTAAATGATTTGAAGACACTTATCGCAAAAAACTTATCAAACTGCTTCATCCTAGTCCCATAAATAAAACCTCTTATTTCATGTTGATTTTCAACATTTTTTATCGGATATTGATATTTAATGTTTTTAGTGAAATGCGAGGTTTCATCTTTAAACGCATTTTCCCGTGCGCAAATTCCGCAAGAAAATCGTGCGGAATGTTTAAGTTAAGTTTGATATGAAAAAAGTTTGTACAACCATGCAAACTGCGCTAAACTTAAAGAAAAATATTTAAATTTTCAAAAAATTGTCTTACCTTAGTATATCATGGATTTTTTAAGTCCTGTTTGAAGCTTTATTTGAAGCTTTATTCAATGGCTGACCCCAATTAAATCTATCTTATGGATCCGTTTTTGCCGAAACGAATTTTCCATGTGATACAATAGCGACAAATTGTTTTCGTTCCGCCATTAAATATAACTTGATTCCATAATGTTGATAAACTGTTAAATTCAAAATGGCAGTTCGCAGAAAAATGTCGTCTTGATATTTCAAACATGGATTACTTAATTGAACATAGTTTAATCCATTGAAAACAGGTATAGTCTTTGTGTTTATGTTAGTTTCATGATATTTCACATGTAAAAATATGCAGAACTTCTGAAAAAAATTTGCTTCGAGAAAAATCAACTGACAGATAAAACCTCACATTTCAAATAATAATAAAAAATGTAAAAGTCAGATGAAAATGATAAATATAAACGTGAAATGGGAGGTTTTATGTTATAGAACTAAGCTTCATCATTGTTTAATCAATGTTCCAAAGATGCGATGAAATCACCAGAACATGAAATATGGTTTACCGCACAACCACTAAAACCATACGAATTCTCTGGGTTCATGGGTGACATTTCAAGAAATTCGGGGTGCTCCAAACTGTACACAGCGCATTGTTTGCGTGCCACGGCCATCCAGGACCTTAATGATGCAGGATTTGAATTGCGTCACATTATGTACATGAGCGGTCACAAAAACGAAAGTTCCGTTAGGTCGTACAATAATAGTTGTTCTACGATACAAAAATATCACTAAGTGACGCACTTTCATCACTCTCCAATGGAAAATCGTCAGTGTCTAGCTCTGAAAGTGAAATTCAAATGGCATCCGCAAGTCCTTCGAGTGCTAATGTACGCGGATTATACCATGTGCAAAACGGAAATTTTGTTATCCCTCGATGGAGAAAATATTTTTGTAGTTAATCTTTAAACAAAACCATGCAAAACTGAATTTGAAAACCAAACAAACACTTTTTAAATTCTTCAATGAAATAAATAATAGTTGCCTATGGAACGCCCTATCTGTATTTACCTAGCGATTTTGTCTATATTCGGTGGTATTGACATTATATTCGGTAGAAACAGTTTATATTGAGTGCATATGTCTGTTGTATATTGGGTGCTTATGTTTTTATATTGAGTGTTCTTGTCATTATGTTGAGTGGTTTTGGCTGTATAGTCGGTACTCTTAACTCTATGTTGGGTGGGTTTTCCATTATATTCGGTGGTTTTATCATTATATTATGTTGCATCTATATTATATTGCTTGCGTGTCTATATGTTGAGCTCTTTTATTATATTCGGTGGTATCGACATTATATGCGGAAGAAACAAGTTTATATTGAGTGCTTATGTCTTTATATTGATTGCTTGTGTCTTTAAATTGAGTGCATCTGTCTTTATATTGGGTGTAATTGTCGTTGTATTGAGTGGTTTTGACTGTATAGTAGGTACTCTTAACTCTATGTTGGGTGGGTTTTCCATTATATTCGGTGGTTTTATCATTATATTATGTTGCATCTATATTATATTGCTTGCGTGTCTATATGTTGAGCTCTTTTATTATATTCGGTGGTATCGACATTATATGCGGAAGAAACAAGTTTATATTGAGTGCTTATGTCTTTATATTGATTGCTTGTGTCTTTAAATTGAGTGCATCTGTCTTTATATTGGGTGTAATTGTCGTTATATTGAGTGGTTTTGACTGTATAGTAGGTACTCTTAACTCTATGTTGGGTGGGTTTACCATTATAGTCGGTGGTTTTGTCATTATATTATGTTGTAACGATATTATATTGAGTGCTTTTGTCCATATGTTAAGCTCCTTCATTATTATATTCAGTAGACGAATCTATATATTAAGTGTCTTCTTCAATATGTATCGATTGCTGGATTATTGAGGCTTGTTTAGTGTATATTGGGATATGGGATATTCACATATTTTGTTCATGAGATACGGGATATTTAAGGCAAAACTTACTGTGATATGAGATATTTAAATCCATTCTATTTACAGGGATATGGGATATTGGAAAATATAAAATATAAATAATCAGGCTTGTTTAGGGGGTACCAATATCCCGTGTATCATATTCATGATTTATCTTTAGTAAACACAGATGAACCCAAATATGGGTTAAGATTCTAAAATTTCATTTAAACTAAAGGGCCCTATTATTTGATGGCAGTGGCTCCACGTACAAACACTTTGCAGCACTTTAACCTAAATTATCATAAATGCCTTCGTTATTACGAATGTTTTTTTTAAATCAACGAAATGCCCATAAAATATTGAAGTTCACAATTTTATGGTTTATCAATATTATACAAAACTTTAAGACAAAAAACTCTAAAAAATGTATAGATTAATAATCGTTGTTTTGGTGCAGCCTATCCAGTATTGGAATGTGCGTCTTTGCAATGACTATGCATATAAGGGAATGAATATTGTTTTTCGCTCTTCTTTTGAATTAATGGTTTAAACATGTATCAACTTAAAGACAAATGTGTTCGATTATTAACATTAATGCGGAATTGTCATGAACGCAGTATCTTTTTGGTTGAATTTTGCAGTGACAAAATACATGTATTCTTTGAATATATGTTACAAATATGACGAAATTACCACGTATTCTTGAGTGAATCGAGTTTGTCTCCATATGAAGGTCCCGATTATTTCCAATTATTATAATGTACCAGAAAAAATAATAGCAAAGATAACGAATAATGAGAATAATGGGGAAGGGGGTGTGATGAATTGAGTGCTTGTTTATAAATAAGTGATCTTCGTATCCGTTGACTAATATTTTGCTTGCTATTTACATTGTATGTGTATTAACGAAATGATTGAATATTGCTTTCTTTATAATTTTTCTAATATATTCGGAGTTGTTTTAATAATTTGACGTTTCATTAAAGTGTACGAAAAATGTCAGTGCTATGCAAGAGATGCAACTCTTGGGGGCATTGTTTGCCAAGTGGTTAAGGTTTATGTAGTTAATCATCAACTGTTACTAGCACATGTACAAGTAATCACGTGCACGTCGACACTAATGTTGCTGATTCTGGCCTTCCTGTGGGCAGTGTGTTTTCGTATCCAATCTAAGTTGTCAAAAATTGACATTTTTCTACCGACGGTCGAGGACTTCCTCCTAGTACTCTGGTAGCCTCTACAATAAAAAGCATGCTGAAAAACCGCTAAAGGGACATTAAATCACATTGAAACAAAAAAACAACTTTTATTGGGTTTTCATATTGAAATATTAGAGAACTGATGCCAAGGCAAAAGCAGTCAGAATAGAGGGGGGAGTGTACATGATATATTGTCATTCTTACTAGAATTCCTAGTTGGATATATTTAAACATTAATCATTTTTCTTTAACTGATATACTTTAATCGGCAGATACATTCTATGTACTGAAAACTAAATGTATTGATCCAGTTTAAAGCAGATTGGATAATGTCACGAATAATTTAACCGGACAAGACTGGAAAGATCCTAAGAACTCATTATCTATATTATCTGTGGATTGTTGATATGGTTACCGTTGATATAATCTTAGCATTGTTTATGTTATAAGGAAGAAACTTTTAGAAATCTTCATTTGTTAAAATCTCTTAGATATCGGACAAAATTAGAATTCCACCACCACGTTAACATATCGGTAGTTACATGATGTTGCTATTGCTAGTGAAAATATTATGATATTTTACTTACCGGAAGCAAGATAATCCTCTGGTAATTCTAAATGCTACAAGGAACACATTGTATTATGTTTGTTAAAAACATTATTA
The DNA here is from genome assembly GCA_944474755.1 of Limnoperna fortunei. Lineage (NCBI taxonomy): Eukaryota > Metazoa > Mollusca > Bivalvia > Mytilida > Modiolidae > Limnoperna > Limnoperna fortunei. The sequence goes on along the minus strand of OX104121.1, from coordinate 40,800,827 downwards.
CCCGAATAAACCAATCACTCGAAATAAATATGTCGAGACAAATTACACATGATCACATAGATAAATCGCAACAGTTCATACAAACAGGATTATACAAGTCACAGTTTAAACCTGTTTTTCATGACTGTTCCAACATAACTATCAATTTCAATTTTAGTGATCATTAAATCATCTGTAATTATAAAATATAGTGTTAAAAATTGGAAGAATAAAATAATTTTTGTATACTCTTTTCTAATCTGCAAATAATTGTCAAAATGCAGTATTAAAAGAAAATACTAATGGTAAGCAGCAATATAACAATTAAAAAAAGGTAAGCATCCTCTATTTTTCTGATGAAGGATAATGGTGACTTTATTCATGTAATAAAACAATTACTGGCTGATATACAGTCGCTATCAGGATTTTTCAGCCTTCAAAAATGTATATTCACCTCACTTTTTTTCTGGCTGATAAATCCTGATAACGATCTCCCTAAGCGGGATTCGAACTCATACCGTTGTGACACTGTGGCACCAATTCGCGTGCACTATGTCCAGCGGTCTAGAGACCTCGGCCAAATCCGCCATATATATAAACAGATGTGCCGGATGTAACAGAACATTAACACCTGTAGTACGTTAATGTTGCAAATTTGACCATCTAATTATAAAAAACAAATAAAATGCCTTATATTCGGTAAACAATTGTTTGTCAACACAGGCTGTGCGCCGTTTGATGGGAGGGAAAAAAGAAAATCACCATTGAATTGAAAATGTCATGTATTCCTTAAATGACGAAAACACAAATTAAAAATAATCAAACATATAAACATACAATTAGATAGAAATCTTAACTACTATAATAAAGAACACATCCCATCAAAGATGGGGATATTATAGGCCTAACAAGCTTAACAACTTTGTTTTTACAGAACGTAAATTACTTAAATACATAACTTATTCCAAAGTTGGTGATAATACATGCATGAGAAAAAACGGTAGGGTATAAAAAAAATTCAAACAAACCAGAAAACATAATAAATACTTAAGTCCTTCAGATTCATAATTTCCTTTACCAGAACTAAAATTTGGTTAGGGTGGGATGGCGGGTAACTTAAAACTATCTAATCCCAATGCACGTGCCTAAACGTGCAAAGCTTGTGTAGCTGTAATACAATGGAGATACGAGAAACAATTGTCTGGTGGTGTATCAAATACTTGAATGTAAAATGTGTATAATCTATTTATCAGATACCATTATCTAAATATTCATAGAAGAGGGTGTGAAATATCTAGTTATTATCTTGTATGTTTATTTATTCTGAACATGTGGATAATCGAATTTGTTTACGTATATCCGTTTGTTATTGTTTTTTTAGCCTGGTATTGAAAACTATCTGATATCTTAAGCGTTATGTAACGGCTAAATATCTGCGTAGTTTGAATATTCTAATTATCTAACTATTTTATTTAAAACCCCAAAAAATAAAATGGATACAAATATTGTTTAAAAAGACTTCCAACGCCATTTTTAAGCGTTAACGCTGCGCAGATAAACCAATATGAGTTTTCTTAAATCGTTCTAAAACAATTCTACCAAATGTACATATAAAATATTATTATTTGTATGCATCTTAAACATCTCGCAATAAAATAAAGTATAATGATATGAAGTTTTAACCACCAAGTACTATAGTCATGATAAAAAAATTGTTTATTCCCTTGTAATGATGATAATCTTACTTGACAAAAAACCAATTAATTTGTTTTTACAGCCTCTCAAGTAAGCAGATCTATTAATATTTTGTTCGAAGTATTAGTTAATTTGGTCCAACACAAGAATACATTTATTCGCGTGCGTAAGTTTGGGTGGTTGGCTGAATGCGTACGTACGTCTATTCAGGACAAAAAAGTTACCAACAAAATATCTCTTGTAGAAAACAGAGACGGACCGAAATGTCATTTTGACGTTCAAATTCACTCTTCTTCTGATACCTATAAATGAGACCTTAAACTAGAACTAACAATTTTAAATTGATTGTGGAATGACAAATTGAAATTGATCGTCCTTGAAAGTTTTCGTGACAGATTGTAACAACTAAATTTAAATAACTGCAAATTCTTTGAATGAGACGATGATTTACAGTAAATGGAAACATTTGCATTGAAATTCCATGTATAAGTATGTGTAACACATTTTAATATCTGTATATTTATGCTGTGAAGCGTATAAGCACTTAATTGTGCTGGAGCCGCCTTAAGAGGGCACCCTTAAAGCCCTCAATTGATGGCTTTAGGATATTGTAATGTTTTTATTGTTTTGTTGATTTCTTGTTAGCCCTTTACTAAGAACAAAGTTTATGACAGTTTATTCGCATCAAGATTGACGACGTTATTCGCTTATTTATTGCAATGATCCATCTGTAAACTTGTTTAACATAACACTGTGACATTTATTTTTTACTTTTGTACAGTCAATTCGGTAAGTCATGGATTTGAGGACGTCAGAGAAATATTTGCTTTATATTTACCAAATTTTGTGAAAAAATTATTTTGTAATTTAAAATGAATTGGTCACTTTTTAATCAAAGAACACAATATTCAACTACAAGTAAATTTCGAATCAGAACTATTAGTCCTGTCAAAGATCTGTTAGATGAAATTTTCCTTTTTTACTGTATAAATAGTTAAACCTGTTTTTAATTATTGTTCACATGGATCATGAAAGGCGTGTAAAGGAAACTTTTATGTTGTTGGAATTCCTCTGAACAGATTGTAATTTATCAAGATATTCTTATTTGCCAAACATGTATTGATCTGTTGTGTAAATATAAATATCAGTTTATTAGTTTTAACATTAAACCCGCTAACTAATTTGTTATCTCAATAAATCCTTATTTAAACAGCTTCTTGATGTAGTTTGCGACACGATTTAAAACAGATATAGAAGAATGTCGTTTTTGAATACTGTTAATAAACCTGACGATGATATTAAATATTTTTAAATATTTCATGTTTCTGTCGGTGGCTGTTTCAAATTCTAATATCAAAAATCCTGAGAGACCTATAGCTAAACATTACTTGTTGTAATTATTTAAAACGAACTGTAGTTCTTTAGATAATATCCTCATTATCAATCAACTTAATGTCGGTTTAAATAAAGCTGACAAATACCTAAAGACGACTTAATAATGAATAAAGACAAAGCTCACAGTAATACTTCTGATTTCTATCATTTAACATTAAAAGAAGAAAAAACTAAAATCAAAGAGACATATTTTTCGTATTGCTTATTTGCCTTCTTCACGGGGATGTACAACTTGCATTAGTTGCTAATATAAAATTTAAAACACACTGTATTAACCTTTAAGTCGCCTGATGTATTCAATATGGTCACACGTACGCATTATGTATAATGTAAAGACAAAAACTGTCAATATTATACTAATTACGGGATAAAAATCAGACTTTATCAACATTGGTATGACCACCAGAATCCTTAAGATTTAGTTTGTGACAACTTGACGAGATAAATTTGACATAAGGTTCACAATTAGCTGAACGAATAACTATGAGTTGACACGTACTTACCATACCAACTATGTGTAAATAGCTCATAAACGTGTAAACTGCCCGAAAACCAAGTAAATTCATTGATAAATTTAGATGAAGATGTTTCTATACACCGCCCGGAAAATCATGATTTCTATTTAGTGACTCTGGGTATAATGATACCTATCCATTTTAATCAACTAACCAACTCAAATACTACAGTAATAAAAGCGAGAGGTTTGGCATGCCATAAACCTAGTTTAGAAATGTCTGTACCAAGTCAGGATCATTGCTGTAGTTATTATGTTTTTGGCTGTTGGTTCTGGAGTTTTCGGTTTCTCTGACTTTATTTGTGGATAGTCTCTTTTGATTGTTTCATCGGTATTTTGTTAGTAACTTCATTCAAACTAAATGACCTGTTACCCTTTGCACAAAAAACCCGATTGAAATACAATATTCACATTAAACCATATTATTTATCTCTTTTATGTACTTTCTGTATATATCCAGCCAGAAGACTCTTAAATCTCAAACTTATTGATACAAACCTACAGCTATTGGTATTAAAATTGCCCATAAAAACATTTATCTCTTGAAAAACAAAGGTATGGATGCCAGTAATCAATGAAAAATCCTTTAACTCACATCCGAGCACACATACTATAAAAATATTTAAAAGATCGGTTGTTCCCCATTGTTTTACATTCATATACAACACCAATTCACCCTTGGTAACACTACTTAAATACCCACCACGCTATCAGAGAAGGAGATCCATGACAAAAACGAGTCATTGATACATTACTTTGGCATTTTTAATGAACACTAGTAAATTCGAATATATCATTCTTTACTGGATACAAACACTGCACATATGTCTATATAAGAAACGCCATACCGCGCAGTCAGCCCAGTGTTACATCAAACCTGTTTCCAGGCAAATACAATCCGTCCTAACAGTTTTAAAAAATGTTCCAAATTTATAATGTAAAACAGGCTTTTCAAAAAGTGTCCGTAATATGATGGTAATATTTTCCCCATTTTCGCAAAATAGTCTACAAATTAAAATCAACAAACATATAGTATATTCTACTGAATTATCAATTTGTAATTTTTAATATGACGACAAGTAATAAAGTGTAATAGAAATATTTGTAAATTAACAAGTATGATTTTATCACCTTGAGTCTACAAAGTTATCCCAAACCTATCTATCTACATTGTGGAAATTAAAAATCTAATTATGTAAAATAGTATCTTAATTGCAGAGCATACAATATTGTGCGAGATAAACTCTACTGAACAAATATTTAATATTTAATGCGCATAAAGTTTTGCACTTTTCAAAACTATATTGATTTGAACTCGGATACTTTAGTCTTGCAATGCAAATATATGTCAGAAAAAAATAGTGGAAATACAGTACCCAGCGGGCACAACAACGTTGTTTCAACATTGAATCAACGTCCGACTTCAACGTTGAATCAGCATTGAAAAATAGGTTTGATTTGAAAATTGAATTGACGTTGAAAATGTGACGTTGATTCAATGTCGAGATTTCAACGTTGAAATGATGTTGAAAATTGGTTGAATTCTGGTCTGTGCACGTTGTAATGAGGTTGAATTATGGTTAGTGTATGTTGAATTAAGGTTGAATTTTGGTCAGTGTTTGTTGAAATGAGGTTGAATTCTTGTCCTTGTCATTCCCTCAATTCAGGGTTTCTGTGTCCACGAAACATGTGGACACAGAAACCAAGACTTGTGAGGATGTGTCATTGTTTGTTAAATGTTGGTTGATAATAGGCTGAATTTACTTTAAAAGTGATTGAAATACACTTTGCAAATAATAATAGTTTTTCAATCCTACAATGCTATTTTACTATTTCACTAGTTATGACAGAAGTTAAACACATGTGTTACAGGTCAAAATGAAATACCCTTTATATTGGCTAACAAAAGTACAAATACAAGGAAAGAAACTGATTATTTATTAAGAACAATTAATTACTTATAAAATTACAATAACAAAAAAGAATGTTATTTGTCTTTTGAAAGTTCCAGTCTGTATCCCAAAAAGGAATGTCCAAGTAGTATACCTAGTTTCAAAAGTTATGTCTAAAATCACTTCAATTACTAGTCCACTTGTAAGCAATTTTAAATCCAGTAATGTTCTGTTGTAATGAATTATTAAAAAATCAAACAGCTTCACATGGATGTATGTCCTTTATATATATCCTAAGCAAACTTTTTTGTAGACGATAGAATGTTCTGTAACTTTGTAGATTACTATTTCTTGGTTAACAGTTATTGTCTATATGGGCCGAGTCCATTTTTTTTCTGAAAACACCTCCTGTCTTGTTGATAGCACATTTTTAAAATCTTGTACAGTTATCAAACAACACTGATTCCTTGTACTCTTTGCGAGTTCTTTATCACAGCATCTGAAATAAGAGAAAAATTATTTATAATCCTCAAAATTGAAGTTACATACAGTCTTCCAGAACTCTCTCGGTTGCTTATGTGGTATCTTTATATTAATAAATATAATAAATGGGTAACAAATACTAAATGATATGTTGTCAGAAGTTTGTTTGCAGAGCAATTAATGTTAATGGTTGTTTTTTTTTTTCTGGAAATATCCACTGAAATAAAAGATATATTTTAATTTAAACTAAATGTAGGTATAATATGATAAAAAAATCTTCTAATGACTGGAGAAAATTTTGTTAAGCACTTATGTTGGCTACAATCCCAACAGTGTACATAAAGACAATACCAACCTCTTATTTATGGAGAATTGATTCCCCAAATGTTCAACGACAAACTTGTTTCCCCCTTTATGGCTTTAAATTCACCAGACTTGATACTTTATTTGTAGGATATCTGCAAACAAGTGTAAAAGCAAGATTTTAAATACATGTGTACATGCTTATAAATTGATAATGTGCATAATGTTACTGTGCAGGTACACGTTAACGTGTGAGTGGAGCACATCCTATTTATATAGAAATATTTGTATACCAACTGAAAATGTAACATCTATAATTTTCTCAAAAGGGGGGGGGGATCAACACGATTTTCCACTTGTACTCCTTGTTTATTCAGTAATATCATGCATAGATGATGCTATTTTATTATTGAATTGTGTCAATTTTTACATGCTGCTGTGTACAATTTGTCGTTCTGCGTGCTGTTTAACTGCAATACATTTTGAACACGGATCGGTGCAAGTCAAGTCAAGTCAAGTCAAGTAAACTTTATTTAAAGTCGGTAGACATATAACAATAAACATAAGCTCTGTAGATGTGCAGATGTGCTTCTTCAATGTGTCGGTCAAAAGATTTATCATTTGCATGTGTCAGTGTGTATTATATACCTGTTAAAAGTAAACATTATGCTTACTCTGAAGCTGGAACAGGAAGAAGTACACAACAGCTGTAAATCTGACAAGGAAACATCGTAGATCTATATAGGCCGCCAACTTTTAAACAAAAAATGTAAGAACGCATGCGCGACAGAGTATTCCGGTTTGAATGCCGCGAAAATTTAAATACCACACAATGAAAATAATGTATGTAAAAAAATTGTAAAAAGCACAATAAAACCAGGCTGGTAACCGATATGAAGGATATCCCATCCTCTGATTTATTTGCTTTGTTTTTATGTTTAACTCTATTCAAGCTAACCAAGGGGAAGCATTAATTAATTAATTTAATTATTTTACTTTACTTTATCAGAGGCATATAATTATGACATGTAATTATATGTCTCTGACTATATATTGTTTCTTTTATGTTATTTCGAACGTTGAAACACTGACCCCAATTCAACGTTGCTTCAACGTCGGACATGCAACGTTGAAGTCGACGATCTGATTTCAACGTTGGTTCAACGTTGTCATTTCAACGTTGAAACCAGCAACGTTGAATCAACGTTGAATTTAAGTTGTTCAACGTTGCGACAAAAAATCAACATTTTTTCAACGTTGATTCAACGTTGAGTGCCTGCTGGGGTAGTCGGCTGCAACGTAATATATTTTTGGTAATTGATAAAACAATTAATTACTGTTCATACATATTTGTATATACATATACAATAAACAATAACTCTCAATTCGGTTAAAGATATTAACCAATCAAACAACCAACTCTCTCTCAGAAAAGATTAAAACATGAAGTATTTTTAATTATTTATAATAATTCATATTGACAAACATATACAAGACTTATTAAATTAAACATGATATTTTAAGCATCAGATACGCCATGCATGCTAACAGCTACATTCAGTTTAACAAGGTCGGGGTTTGTCTTTGGGTACTCCGGCTTCCTCCCCCAATAAAAACTTGACTCCATGCTATAGCTGAAAAATTCCCGAAAGTGGCCTTAAACCCACAAATAAACAAACAAATAACAAAACAGTTAGAGAAATAAAAGTAAGTCTTACCTTAAAGTATCTATAAAATTTCAAAAGAAGTAAAGTACGTCAATTTCAAAGTGTGTCTGTACAGAAAATGATATTCAAGTGTGGAGTGGGTTGATAGGAAGAAGAAAGGTTTTTTCACTTCCAAAACCGACAAACTGATGGGAAAGTTTTCGATTAAATATCAATACCAAATGGTCAAACTGACCACTACTAACACAGTGAAACCAGAAATATCCATAACTTGTATGTGTACCAACATAGACTGTAAAAAAGTGACTCTTGTATTGTTATAATTTATGTTTAAAATGTGGCTAGATTTGAGTATTTGTCAAGTTGATACGGATCTGTAGTGCAAGTTTAATTATAAGACAATAAAGTGTTTTATTAACTATGTATCGTAATTAATAAGGAAGTAATAATTCTGCGTTGAAGATGGTATTTGACTCTCTATATATAAAGGGAAATATTTTGGAAACAAAAAGAAGAGTTTGCTTTTAACACTACTAACTTTGCATTCAGTAAACTTTGGAGTAAACGAATACATATTAGACTCATGGCAACATTAGTGATATACGAACATATTTATAGAAAAATGAGGTTTCTTTTCACGTTAAATATTACAGCAGTCTACTGTCAACTCATTATTACTCAATGATTGTCCGAATGACTTAAGCGAAGGCATACTAGATGGTTTGACGTCAATGTAGGTCAAGGTAATATCTTATGTTCGCTTTTCCTTTTGTGGATGGACTATATTTGGAAATTTGTCCAAGATTTCATTTTCCGTAGGCAAAAGTAAACTGCTTCAACATTTTTTCCAATAAAGACTATGGTGTGAGGTTCCCCTAGGTTATACAGCTAATCAGCTGGATATATGGTTTTAAACGACGTGTCATTGACCGATCAACTTCGACAAAAATACAGAGATACCTAAATTTGTTACTACCTAAAGATAATACGGTAATGTTGACGCTAAAATATAGTTCCTCGTCAAATCCTGTTTAGTGCCCAATACTTAGTACTTTTCTACTGAACATCTTATATTATTTTATCTTAATAGGTTTAATTACATATATTTTTGAACTTCAGTCAATTTGATACATGTTCTCGGGAAATTTAACCTACGAGAAACAAACTAACATTGAATGGTCATGAAGAAAAAGACGTATTCATGCTCCTTTAACATTCTCTTTATTTTAATTTAATCACCATATATGATATGTCGTTATTTTATGTCCAAACGGAAATTACTGGTACAAACGGTAATACATAACAAACGAGTTGTCTCCTGTCTTTACGCCAATTATCGAATTTAATGTAGCACAATAAACCCACCCATATCTTATCAACAATATTTAAATAGCAAGCGTTGTCTTTAAGAATAGAGTTGCCTGTAACATCGCAATTAAATCAGAGGTGTTCCACGTTCGGAGATAAGTATGTTTATGTTCTTATTCTTAGTTTAGATAATACTTTTTATACAAACTATATTATTATTATTATTAGTAGTAGTAGTAGTAGTAGTATTTTATAATTATTGTTATCATTATAGTTTTAATTACTTTATAAGTACGCACAATCTTATTCTAATATAAACTACTCGTTCATCGTCTTTAAACATGCATTATCTAGCGATTACGTCATTTTTGACAATTCATTTGTAGTATGAAAGTATGAAAGCAGAGGCTTTTTAATCACAAGTTATATTGAATTTGATTTTACTTTAATGGATGATTTAGGGCGAAAATAGACCCTACCATATGTTTTTGTTAAATAATATTTAACATTACACGGTCTTATACCTTGTTCATTAATTTGCCGCTACTTTTCTTAAGCTCAATAAAAGAAATTCAGTATAATATAATTATAATATTTTGGTGATTTACTATAGAACGCAACGATTTTCATAATAGAGACGCTCCAATTGCTCATTTTCTATTAATCTCTGGCTTGACTGGTAACAAAATCGTAACGAAACTTCTAGCAGAATTTATTAAACGTTTCTTGTTTAAAAATTTACATGAATGTTGTATAATAATATAATACATAACACACGTCCATATATTTTCATCATTTAAAAAGTAATTATAGTTTTAACATATTTTTGTATTGACTGACTCACATTACTCAATTATTGCTTCACCTTAATTTATAAAGGATATTTTGTAAAGAAAGTTTATATTTTAGGTATAATAATTATATTTTGATATAATCGTGCAACTTTGAATCATGCTTTGTTACAGCTACTGTTGAAGAATTTAATGTTTTGCAAGTATGTACTAGGAACATTTATTTTCGCAACCAAATAGACGGTCAGAATATATGGATTTAATATTTTATCATGAAGTATATGATAATTTTTGTTGTAATTCTCCTATTTGTTCTGTTTTTAAAACGTGTCAGATTAATTCAGGACCAACGTAGTGCGTTATTAAAACAATATATAAATATTGATCACCCTTGAGTTTGCTATGAGGTACCATATAAAGTAGTATTTTATCAGTTTACTTATTGTTATGTATTCTGATACATGAATCGAAGTTATTTCGCCTTATCATTGTTTGCAATGGTCCCTGAGAAGGCTCCTGAACTTTGAATTTGATTCAATGAAATTTCCAAAGAGACATAGTACTTAAATAGTTGCAATGAGGCTAAGTGTCGAATACTGGCACTCGTATGCCTTTTTCAGCAAGGTCAATAAGAGTAGTCTGTAGAGTTTTAATTTGTAAACACAATTGAGTGGTTTTTTTGGATCCTTTTGTTATTTTGATCAATGAACAATCTTACTTCTTTGAAAAACCTCCCCTCCCCCTAAATAGGAGTTTTTATGTTTTAGTATTTTATGAACGCTTGACAATCTCAAATACGCAATAATATACGCATAGCGTTATTTAAAAGAAACTGAATATTAACAATGAAAACATTGTATTGGGTGCTTACGCCAAGAACATTTCCCGAAATAAACAATTATGCGACCCTAAACAAGAAGCACTTTGTTATTTAAAGTAAAACGATGTCAGTAACTCGAACCCACGTTAAATATGGGTGCACACTTAATCTGCACAGCAATATATATATATTATTCAATTATCTAGTGCAATAAAGAATGGTTTAAAAATATATATTTTTATAAGTTTTTAAATTAAATTCCTTGAATTTAGCAAGAATTTGTTGAACATTGCATTCTTTAAATAATATAAAAAGTTGAGCTGAAAAACACTACTTTTGTTATGTCCCGCCAATGAAAGTTGAAGAACATACAGATTTTCGGTCTGTTTGTTCGTTTGTCTGTCTGATCTTTGGTTCGTTCTTATGTACCAACGCAGGTTAAGCTTTGCGTTAAAGCCTTTCTTATGAAGATGACATCTCATGAAACGTAATACACAGCTACAACTTGATGAGGTCTCTTCACTAGGAAAATTCTCTAGGGCTGTGCCAACTATTTTTAGCTTGAGTGAACATAGAAAACGGAGTGTTTACCAATATGTGCCAATCTAGATATCAGATAACACATTTTCTTGTTAAATACTGAAATTTAGAAGGAGTAGAGTAGTGACTGTTAAAATTTGTGCATTGTTATAATGTACATGTAACTGTATTATAACTGTGAAACATTCAAATAGTTGAAATTGTTTTTCTAAATTCATAACCACAACATACACCTTGGGATCCTGTAAGTTTAAATAAGAAGTGTACCACTTTAAAAAAGAAATAAGAAAAACCTCAGACTCAGATTTTGCATACAAATGGTTGTTTTTCTATTTTTAAATATTTATAACATTTAAGTTAGAATTGACCACTACGTGATGAGCTTTAAGCAATGTCCCTTGTTAAGGATAAAACCTGATTTTTAACGTTTTTCGTATCAATTTCTAATTTTCAAAACTTTTGACGTGTCTTGAATGTCTGATTTAACGTTTTCTACAGTTATGTGTTAGAATATATTATATGTATAATGAAATGTTAGACTTCTTCCGTCTTAAGTTATTAGATAGTGCGGGAACATTTTTTTCTATTTTGTCCTGATATCACGTTCGTTTCATATTTGTTTGTGCTATAGAGGTTATCTTAATTTTGAAAATACTTATTTGGTTAATTTAAGTGACAAAAAGACCTGACCATATGGTTTCGTTAAATATTTTGAACACTTCACTATTCCATGTTTTAAAATGAAACCTGATAACTCAACTTGATAACAGAAAAAAAATGATAGCTAAATAGAAAACATTTTAACAAACAATAAACAATGCATGCAAATAGTTTTTCAAAAATCTTTTTCTCAGTACTATTGTATGATAGTGAAGAAGACAATTTTATAAGACATCCAATTTGCATTCATACCATTTTGGTGATAATTGGAATTCCTGCCCAATTAAGATGTTCTGCATCAATATTGCAATATGACCTATACAGGCAATTTCAATATCTAACCATATTGGCGTTGTGGATCTGATTGTGAAGATAAAAATAATTACTTGTTTTTTAATGTTTGAAGTATGCTAACATCAGAAACAGGTTATTTGAAAACCGTGAGTAGTTTCTGTCCAGTAAATATAGAACTTCTTACTAGTTGTAATCTGTTATTGACCAACAAGCAGAACAAATACGTGTTTATGCATGTATTTAGCATATGAAAGGGTAAGACCATTTCCCATTTCTTACAAGGATTTTAAAGCACATCTATATTCACATCTATTTTTCTATCTATTCCGTTTTTCTTGTTTTTTCTTTAATATTTGTCATCTATAATATTTGTTGTTTTTTTAATCTCTTATGACTCAAATCTAACGAATATAATATAATTGGTATTGTATTACAATGTACATTGCTCCATCAGTATTTTTGTAAAATACTTTAAGCAAGTTTGATTAACATGTGTCATTTCCTGTTTGCATATTTGAGGAAATAAAATATATTTAGTCTACGTTAGATTCCTTTATTATGTTAGCATACAATCATTTTTCTGTGTTTGCATCTGTCATGTCTGTGTATGCTGTTTAATTTAGGTAGTAAAGGTTTTTTAAGAAATTATTTAAATGATAAAAATAAGACAAAATTTTCAGATGTTGAAGTAAGTCTTTCTAATATATGCTTTATAGAAAAAGATTTTAATATTGAAAATAAGTCACTTTTCTAAACATGGCTGATATCTAACCTTAGGCAAAATATATACCGTAGAATTTTTAATTAAGACTTATACTCACGTCCGTACGGTAGGAATACGGACAGTAGTTAGTCAGGATACCTAATGAATACTGAACATATATATTTCAATATTTTACCCAGCAAAAAACTAAAGCTGAAAAAGGAAACTAATAAGAATTTGTCTTTATTTAATTTTTCAAGATATTGAACACAATAAAAAAGTTCTCTAGTACATGAGAATGATTACACATTGAAAGTGTTGCTATTTTCTTTAAATACTTCAGATTTTTATTGAAGGGATGCATTTTAAGCGTTGAAAACACTACAAGAATAGGTAGATTTCGCAATTGATTGATATTCTTGAACGCTCTCCAGACTCCAAGAAAGCTATTATTACATGTACTCAAAGAAAACAACAGTGATCATGATTCGTCTGTGAGACAAACACTTCTTTGTTGGAAATCATTTTTGATGGTAATCATCTTTTTACTATTCGCAAGCCATTACATTGACATATAGTATGGCATTAAAAATGTCATCGTTTAAAGATTTATAACATCGTTTCCCATGACTTTAATTCAATGGTTCGGAAAATGAAAGAGGTTTTTTATTTGATATTTTGCCGGCCTTGTTTCTACAACAATAGTTTGTTATGTTCGGGTATCAATCTGTACGTATTTATCGCTCAATATACGACTGGAAATAAAATGTCGATGAATTAATTTGAAAGCGCACCAAGAATGACAGATAGTGTATCAAGTATTTTAACAGACAAAACAAGAAATCAGTACCTTCATGATGTTTACGTAATAAGGAAGAAGCTTGTATGCAAGATTGGTATAAACCACACGCCTATTGGAGGAAATTAAAATTCTGTATAAATATATTGAAAGTAGTAGAAAACTGATAAAATTCTTCTTCAAACTATCATTTATATTGAAGAAAAAATAGTAGCGACTTTTAAGATAAAATTCTTGCTAAATAAAAAAAATTTAATTGTAAAAAATGGTTTACCAATAATATCAAAATAATATATCGAATCTTATTAGAATGCATATGGTACAACATATATTTAGTTTAAAAAGGTTTTATCAATCACCGGTGTTAATTGGGCTTTTAAGACATTTCACTTTGATTTAAAAAAATAAAATATTTTTTGTTATCAACATCTTAAAATATTGTAGATAATTTCTGCTGTCTTTTTATCCTGATTAATAGAAATGCAATTTAAAATTTTTGCTTTGAGACATTTTGACTCTAAATTAAAATAAAACAGTTATGAGTAACGACTCATTTAGATACATTCTAAGTTAAAAGGAACTATATCATTCTGTATACTACATGATCTTGACCGCAAATGTTAACTCAGTGATTACATTTCACAACTCATGCGTTATGCTGAACTTGCGCTCGGTATTCCGATTTTCTAGACTGGACGCTAATGTTGATCAGTAAGTTAATGTAAAGCTTTTTGGTCCGCATTTTCAACGCTCTGAAGATAGTTATGTAATGGAGATGCATCAAAGTGACCTAATAATAATAATTTGTCTTATAAGACTTTTATAAACAACTCTGACCCTTAATTCAATTCGTTTCCGTCAACATTATTTAATTTAGAAAATTTAGACAAATGTTTCCGTCGACATTATGTTTTTTAAAAAGGAATCCCCAGAGTTTTTGTCGGTGAGGAAACCGAATCATAAAGTTGGTTTCCAATTACGCTTTGTTATTTGATACAATTGAAGATATTTTAACAATTATTTGTCTTTTATTATTTTAACTATTATAACCTGTTCAATAAATATTATCTTAGTTAACTCATTCTTACGGATAGCCAGTCTGAAATATGTTTGGTACATTTTTAGCTTTGTCATTATTTGCCTTGGTCTCCAGAAGGGCTCTTGACTTTAAATTGCACAGTTAAAATAGTAGCGAATGACAAACAACAGTGAAAGGCTGATACTTGTGCGATCTCAGCAAGAGTATCTTGAAGGCGGTACGCTATACAATTTTTCATTGTTTCTTTGTTTGTTGTCTTATTTTTGGTTGTCAATAACCAATCCCGTCCCTGGGTTGTGGAACAAATCGCTGTATCCTGGATGTCTAAATCAGCGTAAACTAATTGTTAAGCAATAAATGCTGGCACCGCTATATGCGTAATATCTACATCTAGGTCCATTGTTATTGATATCACAAAGCGATAGTTTATTTCAACAAACGAATTTTCCTTCAATGGTTTTTACTTGCAATCTCTTGTTTTATTGTTTGACTTATTTCCATTATAGATTTCCTCAGTACAAAATGAAACAACTCGTGGTGCTTTCGTGTTTTATATTTTGCTTGGTACAGGTCGGTATATTTTAAAATGTTTTCATAATTATATTATATTTGAGATTTTATATTTAATATGTATGATGGCTATTTTCATTTATTTACTTATAAGCGAATTTGCAAACAATGTTCTGGGTCCTTTGGATGCAAATTACATTACGATAAAATGTCTTAGTGTTTGATTAATATTTAGTCAAAAACAAAAGCTGCTTACTCCTTTAGCCTAAAAACTTACGTATTATTTTAAAAAGTTGAATAATTTTGACCAATTTCTTTTCCATGCAATTAGTTACTTGTCTATTTTGTCTATTTTTGTGCTATTAGATTCCCATTGGATATAGTCATTATTATTTTCTATTTATGATGTATGTAGAAGAACACGTGGTCATCAGTTCGATACATATTTAGTTAATCATTTACGCAAATATATTATCGGGCCCTACGTTTTTATTATTCCATTTTAGTATGATATGATTTTACAAAAAGCTTCAATTTTTCAGATTATGGTTATTATTTTTAACTAAATTTTGATCGATAAATTAAGAAGGATATTTTTAGGTTTTAAACTTTTTTGACTATATATTCTTCCTTTTGCAGGTCTATGCCGTATTAGCAAACGACGACACTATGTTTAGTGAGTTTCTAGAAAGATTTACTTTAAAATTATTGATGTATATAGTACTAAAATTGCATGTTAAATAATAACAGCATCTATCTAAATTAAGCATGTATTTTGTCAAAATCTTAGAATTAGCGATTGATACAACCTTACTGATGAAAACCTTGTATCATCTATATAGGTGCTACAAGATGTACTTTTGTCAGAACTATTGACATCATAATGAATAGTATAACCAATGATTCTATATGAAAGCGATGATGAATAAATGAAATGTTACGTCATAACACCGGTGACATTAGGGACTAAATTTATGTTTCGTTGAATATTAAATTTTAAACTTGAAACATTCAGTTTTGCCTTTTTTATAACCTTTAATTTTAGATAAACTTATTAATAACAGTTAAGTGTAGTTACACCTACCTGTATTAGGTATCGAGTTGCATACATTCCATATCAGAAATCGACGCCACGCGTCTCGTACATGTAGAATGTACACAACTGTCTCGATGTGATACAGGTAGTTGTACCTACAAGTGTATTTATATATATCAAGCATAACCGAATACTTGTATTAGATCAAAATTGAAGAAATCTAATAAGTTATTGGATGTGTAGGCAACTTTGTAAGGGACAATTTAATTACCATGCATATACATGTGGCTTTAACTGGCTTTGGAGTTTCTGTGATATCTGAAAGTCAAACATGTATTTTTTTATTTAGAAGATTGAGAAAAATCAGTTATTTTATTCCTGTTAAGTTAGAAATCATCTTACACCCGAAAGATATCAATAGTTTACCCTTTATGACAATTGTCCTTGTCACTTGTCCGAACGAACAGGTAGGTTAGACAGCAGTCACAGTCCAAATTGCTGAATCCAGCTTCTTTATGTGCGAACGGACAAGTTGGCTCAAAAAAAGAGTCAAACCGGATTGAGCAAATAAAAAATTAACTGTATGAACATACGCTGTATTTATTCCTTTTTCTTTTATCGCTTTTTTACTTTTGTGTTTTCGCTTTTTTGCGTTTATTTCGACATTTTGTTCTTCCGACTCTTTTAAATTCCAAGACGAAAATGTAAAAAATCGAAACGACTGCATTTAGCTTTAATTCGAAATTGATATTTTAGCAAACACAATTACATTTCCATGTATATTGTGTAAAATATTAATTGTCTTAGGCGTATCTTCGATGCATAATTGAAGGCTTGGTAGTTTGTAAATTCCTAATTTTCATTCACTCGCTGAAATTTCACATTGTTGATCTGTACATTGGAATTTTTCAGAGTGTAACCAAAGTGATAATAGTGTCATTCTTAGTGGGGATTTAAAAAACGTCACAGTGATAATGGATAATGGAACATATTGTAAGCCGACAACAGTAACGCTTGAAAACTGTCATCTACAGGTTAGGTTTAAATGAACTATAGCAAGATTCTTGCTGGAATTAACTCATGTCGCTGGACATTGTGTCAAACCGTTTTTAGAAATTGGTTTATTGATTATGAGGATAAAAGTATTTGTATTTATTAAACTTAATATAATCTACACATTAAATTTCTTATAAATAATTAATTGACAGAGCTTTTGAAATAACTGTATTCGGTTTCTGTGAGGTGACAAATCTGATTGACGGTAGCATGTTCATTGACAACTCTGAATGTTTTTCTCGTGATTTAGATTTAAAGATTTATTTTAAATTTCGGTCGTTTTGTTATCGAACATTGTAAAATTATTGCCTAATTAAAATCGTTAGATATAAATTAATTCGAAGTTTACTCAAATAAATATGAACTTGCTTGTTTCATTAAAGAACCGATCTAGTATTCACGTACAGTACACAGAAGCGCACAATATACTTGCTGGACACCTGCCACGTTTTGAATTCACCTGTGTGGACAAGAAACAAATATTTAAGCCAATCTACAAGAATATACAAATTACAGCGTACGTAACTGAATGTTGATGTTAACTGGAGTGTATGCATGTAAATTAGATACTGACATAAGTAAACAAAACAAATCAGTATGTCGATTTCCGTAGAATTAAGGTCAAAATTACGCAATAAAGAATTCACTATGTTGATATAATTAAAACTCGACAGTTTAGCCTGTTCCCCCTTTTGTCAATTGTTCGAGCTATACAATGTACTTGTGGTCTCTTAATGCTTTATTATTGTTTTCGGGTTCACATCAATATATGTCAAATAAACTCGCTGCGATATAGTTCATTTTTGTAAGTAATATCGTATATTAATGAAATGTTTATTTTCAAAGATTCAGATTAACAAAAATTGTATATTGATGTGCGCGTTACCACTTTTACGTTCGCTTGATCACTTCAATATAACTTCTTGCAACATTTCAGAATGTATCGGTTATGAAAGCCCAGAAGGCTCATTCGAAATTCACCTGCTAATGACAACAGTACGACGAGTTGCAATTCAATAAGCGCTTTTTTATTTAATTTTATCTATTTTTACTTATAGTCCAGAAAATCTTTGTATTAACATCAATCCATTACTTTTCATGATTGATAATGTGTTATGTGCCCCTCTTACAACAAACACAATGTCACTAAGAAACCAAGTGACACTGAGTTTTCAAAAAGGTCAATAGTATAAATTGTAACCGAGTGGTTAGGGTATTTAGTCATCGACGATAAGTCACCGGTGAGTAAATACAAACGTTGCGTGTTTGGGCTTCCAGGATGCGCTCTGATCTTATTTAAACCACTGGTCTTTGAATTAGAAAGCTAAAAACAATTATATTATATTTTCAGTTATCTATCATTGTGGAGTGTACAAAACTCGCCATCGTCACAGGCTTTTGGCATGTTTGTTTTTTAATGCGGGTTAAGATTATTATAGTGACTTCTTCAAAAACCCCAAGGATTACCAGCTTTTCCTACCGAAGGTCGCGGGTTTCTCCAGGTACTCTGCCTTCCTCCCCCAATAAAAACTGGACGCCATGTTATAGCTCAAAAATTGCTGAAAGTGGCGTTTAACAATATTCAAACAAAAACAAAAAGTAGATTAATTGAAATGAAACCCGGCAAAATACTGTTGTCATTATGTATATGCATATGAAATCGTTGATGGTGAGGTGCTACGTAATATAACAAGCGATAAATGCCTTTTTATTATCTGGTCATCTATATTTATAACCTGTAACGTGATACTTATCATACCATTTACATTTAGAAATAATTCGAAGTTATCAGGGCATTCAAGAGAACATGAAAGTGATCAAGCGCAGGTCAATATACAATTTTACACATCTGCCATTCTTCTCGAAAAAATGTATTTTAACTCGGCGTATTGAACATTGAAATTAGAAGGACTCACAATCTAAAAGTGAAAAGAATCATCATACAGTAACCTGTTCAACCCTGCCACCTGTTTTGTGTAACTGTGCCTAGCTAGTTGTTTATGCTTTCATATTTGTCCTTCTTTCTATTATTTATTTGTTTATTTATTTATTTATTTATTTATTTATTTATTTATTTATTTATTTATTTATTTATTTATTTATTTATTTACTTATTTATTTATTTATTTATTTATTTATTTTTGCTAATTTTGGTAATCTGTTGGGTTCATTTTGTCTTAGTGATTATAATTGAATTGTCATGTGTGTGTTTGGTTTATTTCCTCATAAGATATAAATCTAAAACTACAACATGTGTGATCTAAAAAAGTTAGCGTTATCCAACACATTTTCACATTTTCTTTAAGTCAATTTGGAACAGAGACAGAGAAAACTATTGAAGCTTTGAAAGAATTTTGTTTTGTCACTAATGAGACAGCGTGGTACCTATTTTTAGCCGGTGGTGAGATAAGAATTTCACGCACCTTTTTCCGTAAACTGTATTGTGACGTCAACTGTCGGTTCAGCAATAACAATTATGAAATTTTTGCTTTTGTTGTGTTGCTTCACTATGCGTTTTTAAATATTAACATGAAAACAACATATCTGAGCTTCCATGAACCAATTTATGCCACAATATGATGGCGGTAAAAACATCAAAGCAAACACGGTGACGCAACATGTGTACACTGGAGATTACGATCAGGGTAGATAACTCTATATGTTGCCATCTCTCAATAGAACAGAACCGGATTTTATTTTAACGAATTAGTGAGAAATAGAATCAAACACCGGTGGTTGGGCAAGACGGGAAAATCTCAGACACCCGCGTGAAAGATTTCTTTTGGTCTCCAAATCGGAAGAGCCTCGTTGAAGACCAGAAATCTTTTCACTTGGGTGTCCGAGATTTTCCCGTCTTGCCCTCCCACCGGTGTTAGATCCTATATTTCTTCCGAAACAACAGTTAACTTTTTATCTGGAGATTCTAAGCATGCTTTTGTTGTTGTTCTGTATTTTAAATTATCTGTGATATCTAGAATTAAGAAACGCGAATAATTTTACTAAACATTAAACATTAGAAAAGTTTGGACATAAATGGACTTTACATGGTTGTATACCTATTAAAATTCATATTGTAGAACTTCACCAAGTTACACAGCAAAGTCAATACCAAATGAACAATCTGTCGCATTAGATATACTACGGAAAGGATCACCTCTTGGAAACACGGCTGTGCACATTGGCGAACAACTGACGCTAGTAATAAATGGGTCTGGTAAATATACATTTTAAAAATATAAATTTATAATTAATCTTGTACTGAATAATTACTAGTACGTGTATACCCAAAAAGGGCAAGCCAAAAAGTGTATTAAAATTTGGAGTCCCATCACTGTAAAAATTTAAATTTTACAATTGGCTAACAATTAACAATCTTATCAGACATAATAAGTACAACTTCGCAAGGTTTTATAATGGAAGAAACCGTAATATGAAAAGCAGAAGATGATATTCCAGGTCTATTACTGTTTTTAAATTTTGAAACGACATTGACAAGTAAAGATGAAGCCCTTAAATTATTAAAACAATCACATGAGTTCAATTTTAGTATATAAACTTCAAAATGTAGACAATGCGCATAAAGTACTTACCAGATAGCCGGGTGAATATTACATTTGGTGGGAGGCATATTTTAGTTAGATGTCCTGCAGACTCTTTGAAAACAAAGTCCATGTAAATATTCAATAATTACAATATGTATGCATTTAAAAAAAAAATCCTTTTTGGTAGATCAAATTCGGTCACGTGGTCATATAACACGTGATCTTTCAATTCCCTATGAAACATTTAAACCAGTTCAACATATGAACGTCAATAACATTACACTGGGTGGTAATATATCGAAACACAAAGGGACATTTACTTAAATTTTGTCACGAAATCCCCCATTTATTGATATAAAATGAAATTTTAAGTCGAATTCTCTTCGTATGACAGCGTTGGCCATGCGCCATTTCATATACAACTATTAGCGACATCACGTGACTTCTGTGACGTATTTTTGTCAGCCATATTGGATTTTTCACTCCATAGAAAATCAATGGGACGATTTAAAAAACGCCGATATCTTGTTAAATAAATAAAATATATATGTTTTGCACATTGTTCCCAGTTCTACAGTCTCTTATCTTTCGAATGATATGAATTTTATCAGTTTAAATTACTTGCAAAATACTTCCCATTTTGTTTGAAAAAAAGCCTTATTTTCTGCCTTCTGGTTACATTGTTTCAATGGGAAATAGTCAATTGTGCTTCACTTCTTAAATTTATGCAAATTGCATAAATACAGTTCGTATAAACATAGTTTTGCACATATATACAAATAGCAGACATATTGATGTATTTAATTTTCACATTTTTAACACTTTAATTTTTGATCTTCATACTTCCCATTTCATTTGAAATTAGCTCATTTTACAATTTTTAACATGGCGGAGTGCAGACCACGTGGTTCAGACAAGGGACAGGGATGTGTGGTATTTTTATGGTTTAATTATATCTCAGAAATTTGTAACATGTTTAAACAAAAAAAACTTTAAGAGTATTTGGCAAACACAATAATTGTCTTTAGAAAAAAAAACTTACTGCAATTGCATTGTCTTGAATTGAAAATGTGGTAATGAACTTTGTGATAAACATTTATAAAGTATTTATGTAAAAGATAATTACAAAAATATCCCCATTTTTCTCAGGCAAATAGGTAGTCAAAATTCAAGTTTTAAGGAATAAGCTGTTCAATAAACATCCTGTACAGATAATACAAGTTTATGGCAGTACAAGCTTTATCAGGAAGACACAGCATGGGTTAAATTTCAATACATTAAAGGTGTTCTAAATAACACATCTGTCACAAATGTTTATTAGGTAACCATAATTCATTAATAATTTTATTAAATAATGAACAATAGTAGTAGTTTTTGAGTATAAAAAAATAATGATGCCACGGGGAAACAACAATAAACGAGGAACACCATAAATGATAAAAAATAAAAGTATATATAAAAAATAAAAAAAAATTGTTAAATATTAATAATATGTTTAAAACACATAAAATAATTTTATTAATAATAACAGCAATTTGATATATTATAAAAGTTTGGTGTTAATGGTACATACAGTCGTTCATTGATAACAAAGAGTTATCGAACCTAATTATGACAGTAATAGTTGCATATGTCATCATGAAGCACTAAATTTAAAATATGCTTCGGTCAACGCTATCATACGTCAAATAAACTAAAAAGATATTTACTCAATTCTTAATAAAATATTGACCCGTGTGTATATATTATGTTAATTTTATTTTGATATTAGTTTTATAACAAAACACGTCCAAACGGCAATATTTGGTGCCAGTTTCGACCTGCGGAGCTCAAACAACATCATAATCACATTTCTACGTGTGCATTGAAATAAATTCAGATACGTTTTACCAACATGCTGACCTCTTCACTTCTGTTGCCATGTTCTTGCATCTAACGTACAATTCCGTTGTTTGTTATTATATATATTTTTAATGTTAAAATAAATTGTTAAAAAGTAATGCTCACAAAAATATTAATAAGCATAGTATAATGTCTGTCCCTAGCTGAATAATCAATAATGTATCGGCAGCTATGAATACTTTCCTAACATACATGTACATCAAAAACTTTCTGCAAATATTTACACTTAGTTTAAAAAATTTTTGTTTAGAGAATCATAAAATAAAACCTGAAAACTGCACTGCAAGAGCTGGAACAAATAACTACACATTCTGGTAAGTCTTTTAAACATGCTTAATTTTTTATTTAAGAGTAAAATAAATTTTATAGTGCTTTATGTCATGTATTGTTGACGCACCATCGTCACTACAAGCTATATAAACTACAATATTAATTAATACAATCATTCATGCCTACATGGGAGAGGTATCCTATAATTGGTCATCACATTACTTTTATTAATAATACGAAAGCATTCAACTAGCGACAATAGGTTACGGGAGATGTGCATCCCAGAAGGGACTAAGTTAAATTTTTGTTTAACATAGAGAAGAACGCGTATATCCTATATACCTACTTTTTATTACACATTTGTTCTTTATTTAAAAAACCAACAGCAAAAGTGGTAATGTTTGTTTGTTTGTTTGTTTTGATGATGTTTAACGCCACTTTCAGAAATTTTTCAGCTATATCATGGCGTCCAGTTTTTATTGGGGAGGTAGCCGGAGAACCCCGACCTGCGGTAGGAAAACTGGCAATCCTTGTCAATTAAGATTGGAGTCGATTACACCCTGCCTGCAATGAGAATCGAACCCGCAAACTCAGTGTTGACAGACCATGTGATCAATATTGACCTTGACCACTCAGCCACCGAGGCCCCAAAAGTGGTAATGAAATCAGTCTTTAATATAATGTACCACTTTTTAAAACACAGTTAAACATTCCTTCCGAACGGCACATGTAATATGTTTAATTTGTAAGATATTGTATGATCATTAGCATTAACAACAGTGATTTAAAGAAAGACAACACAGCATTACAATTCTTGGATAACTGTGATAATATGTACGTATGTATTTCAGGTCATGTAGTAATTATTTTGACTCGGCTATAATTAAACAGAATTGGACAGAAAATCAACATAATCTCTCCAATGACTTGTTTGCTTTCCGTTTCATCGACTCAACAACAGTTGATATTGAGTGTTATGTATCAGTTTGTCCACAAAACAGTATGGAGTGCAACACTCAGGTGAATCATACTGTTTTCATTGTTTTAGGAATTAAACATGTATACTTTTTGCAGCTTGTGAGATTCTGTTATTAGATTTAACAAAAGGTAACTTATAAAGAGTCATACCAAGTTCCTTAAATAGATACAAACTGTTGAAAACTGCCAAAATCAATTGCTCGACAAAAATAAAATTTCGTTCTAGAATTATATAACGTTACATAAATTAAACATTGCTCTACAGAATATATGATTCATACCTTTAAGTATGACATGTTTGAAATTTTGAATCTATGCAAAAGAAAAACATTTACCTGTATATTAGAACATGCTCAAACAAAAAAAAAAAAATTCCCAACACACACTTTGACTTGCACGACATTCACTTATTAAACATTTCAACAAGTACATGTATCATTTTGTTGACAGTGCTCGTCAGCCAGAAAGAGGAGACGACGCAATTCTAATGGTTTGGTTATCAACCATACACCATCAGCTACGGAAGCTGTTGTATCTGCGTCCTTTAATGTCTTCAGCGAAGAGGTAGCTAACAGATCTCCAGGTAAAACATTTGTAAACGTTCTTGTGTTGACGAATCTGGGTGCCGTTTCATAAAGCGATCGCTAATTAACGTGCTCGTTATCCCATGCAATTTAAATGGGATAACGTGCACGTTAAGCTAACGATCGCTTTATGAAACGGCACCCTGGCCTATTACATTAAATAACAATATTTTTTTTAAAAAGGTTATAACAATAGGCTTTCCCCTTTTTATGCCCCGAAATGAAAAGTCCGGACGGCGGCATATTAGTTGAACGTGTTTTGGTTTTAACTCTTTTTAATTACTATTATTATACTTTACGATGGTACAATGTAACCAGTACTAAAAGAAATTAGATGTTTCGAGCAATAACTTCTTTTTCTCGCTCAAAACTGCGCATGGATAAAATAACTGTCTGGGAATTTACACGTATACAAAATAATTAGTTATTTGTTCGACGTGCCAGAGGGCGCTAAATGTGAAAAAGGGAAATTACTAGTTTTTTATCGAGGTGCAAAAGCGCGCTAAATTTATAAGGGTTACTCAGTTACGACTTCACAGCCCCCTTGTTCTTGTTTGTGTTTAGTTCAGTATAAGAATACAGTTATGGCCTTTAATTGACTTCAGGTAATATCCAAATTATTAAATCTCGAAAGAGTTTTTTTCCTTTATCCTGCGTACCTCGGAAAAATAACTCTTTCTTGATTTAATAATTATGCATATTACCTTCGTTCAAGGCCATAATTGTATATTGTTGTAGTATGTTTAAGTTATATCTCTATATTGTTTTTTTCATAAACAAAACACATATTTAGAGTCTGATTTACTAACACGTCAAATCTATTTGTTTTGTATATTTCAGGACTATATGTCGACGGTGTATTATATGGTATTGCGGCTGTATTTGCCCTTTGTCTCTTCAAGTGAGAACTACAGATTGTGTCTTAAGTGGATGTTTTACTAAACATTTGTCTACAAAATCAACATTACTTTAAAGTTGTTTTCTTTTTTAATGTTCAAATGTAACGTGATCAGCTAATTAAGGGTACTGACTAATTATGGTATGAAAAGCTGTAATGAAATCCTTTACTTGAAATATTATAGGCTTTTAAAAAGTTGTTGTATTGTGTAATGAAACCTCTAACGACAAAAGTTTGTAGCAAGATATAAGAATAATATATAACTATTTCTGTCAAAATCCAATACTGAATCAACGTACCCTTTCAGTTATTTGTATGCCTTACTATGAACAATTATCCATATGTTTCTACTGGCAATCAAAACTGAATGCATTTATTATTTCGCTAAATGCATTTTCAAAACCATGAACTTTATACAATATTGACATGTTTGTATATATTTATTGCAATTTATAGCTACACACTGGTCTTCATTTTTATATTAAAACAGTCTAAGGTAATAAATAGTACACGGTCACACATAAATCTATTACACAAATCGACAAATCAATGTCGGTCATTTCTGGTGTTTTTGCGGATGTGTATTTAGAAAAAAATGAACAAGTAACAATATAAAAGTTCGCGTATTCAGTCGCGATGGAAATATCAGTTGGTACTTGACAATTAAGATTGGAGTCGATTACAATCCTGCCAGCAGCGAGACTCGAACCAGCATCTTCAGTGCCGACATGCATGGTATTAATAATGGACTGTTCTATCTATCTACCTTATAAACTGGACAACCGAGGCAATGATGCTTTGTAGTAGACTACTAACTAGTTTGACATTTGTCAACCAAGGCCTCCAGAAGAATTTTGCGCATGTCGTATATTATAAAGAATGTGTGTTTATTTAAATACAACTTTTCAATGCAGATCACATAAATACTATTGGATTCAAGATGGTTTTGCTTGCAATCCGAAGAAGTACCAATTCAAGCACGGGAAATGAAATACATGCAAAACTGCGTCAAGACACCGACTGAAACCAATGATTTATATTGGCATACTAGTATGCAGGTACTGATAAGAATCCCTGTATTATATCGTATATAACGGGAAAATATAAAACGATCCAAGGCATAGGTAACGTTATACATAGCCGTGTAATCTTCTACATGTATATTAAGGTGTCAAACTGGGTAAAATCAAATTTTATTTTACAAAAAAATATCTATTTGGCATTCAGGACAGCTTTTTCAACAAACTACTTTTCCCGACTTTGCCAAATTTAACTGAATTCTGTCAAAAGATGAATTAAATTATTTTCCTATCTACACTTGATCTGAACCAAATCTATATGTATTATACTGGAAAGTCATTTTTCGAAACTATTCAGATAGCCCTACTTTGTATTCAACACGACCGATTTAACTAACAATGTATTGATATGCTTAATCCTCTTTTTTTAAAATGATGTCTAATTCGAGAAATTAAAAACGAATTAAAAGAAGTATTTTAACCTTTTATATTTAAATGCTATACTGAAAAGCTATATCAGCCAATATCGACGAAAATCGTTACCGTTGTTTAAACCAACGAGACAATTTTTAAGCGCGCTTGATATTGAAGAAGACTTTGGAAGACATTTTTCGACAGTTCTTTCGGTGTTAACACAAATTTTTAAAAGCCATATTTCACGGTTTTCAATAAAATGCGTTTAAGTTTGACCATTTTTCGTTTGGAAAACCATTTTGCTTCCAAGTCATTTGCTTCAAAGTCATTCAGGTAAGCGAATACATGCTTCTATGAACCTGTGGTTCCGATTTTAAATTTGTTAACAAAACCTACATCAGTATAGTAGTACTTGATCCCAATGTCCGTTAAACAATGAAAAGCCTCTGAAACGCATATACGTTTTTCGACTTTACGAAATGAATTTCGAAATGCATCGTTAGAAATTATTATCACACAATTTAATTGGATGACTCGAAATACGAAATCCTCCGTTTTAGACTTTTGATTAACCCACAATTTAATTGACTCGAAATGTATGATTGAAATG
Source organism: Limnoperna fortunei (assembly GCA_944474755.1). Taxonomy (NCBI): domain Eukaryota; kingdom Metazoa; phylum Mollusca; class Bivalvia; order Mytilida; family Modiolidae; genus Limnoperna; species Limnoperna fortunei. The sequence continues at coordinate 40,773,126 of OX104121.1, read as the reverse complement.
TCACTATACTTGAACGTATTGTTTTAAAAAAAAATGTGTTATTAAAAAATCACCAGCGTCATAAAAAATGGATATTAAATATTGATTACGATGTTTGGCGATTCTGCAAATGAAACAAGGCTACCAAAGTCTATTGCAGCGTTAGTGTTACATGGGATGCGATAAGATGAATTTTCTACATATCTCTTTCTGTATTTCATACGTATTCTGTCAGCTGTCCCTCTGTCAAAATTTGGACTGTTTATTTAAAATATATTTACCTTATTTGCAACAAAGCACAGAGAAATATATGGACATGTATGATTTGTGAAAACAACCAAATCAACCATAGTGTTGACAATTTCTTATACATTGTGGAACACTTATAACGAATAATTTTTAAAAGTTGTCTAAATCTAATTTATTTAATCGTTTAAGATCATATATTCACGATTATGAATTCAATATAAAGAAACAGTATACCTTTGTTTATTATTTGAGATCTTTACAATGAAACATTTAAAACTCGAATGTGTCAAATGTCTATAGCAACAATACCTATCAATGGTCAAAACTCAACCCATTTTGGCAGCCTCAAACTGTAATCGATTTGAATCTTCGCCATTTCTTAAAACTTTTTTTATCCTTCTCAAATTTTCTTAACAAATCGCCATCTTGATTGAAAAATAATATTTCAAATAAGGATTGCAGATTTTTATTACAGACACATAATAAGAACGACAACTCTAATAAGTTACTATAAAACTGCGGACGCGGGACCGATGGGTAATTTTCAACATTAAATATTGTATATTTAACATTGTCCATAACATGCTTATGTACATTTCATGAAAATTAAGGAGACCAGTGAGGTCTTCATGTTTTAAAAAAAGGTAAAAAGAAAATATTTTAGTTTTAAAGTACATGTAGTATATATTAATATATACTACAGCTTCGGAGGAGATGTGAATTGGAATTAGTTTGCCTTCTAAGTATCTAAGTATCTACATGAGTTTTCTCTCTTTCATTGGAATTCGAGAAATGTCGTTGTCGTATTTATAGAATAATTGGAAACTAAAAAATTATCTAATAAATATTGTCAGCACCGAGCTATGGTGTTTGAAACACTGCTGGCAGAATGTGTTCGACTGCTCCAATTTAAATTGACGAGAATTGTTAGTTTTCCTATCGAAAGTTGAGGCTATTCACTGGGTACTCTGTCTTCCTCAACTTAAGTTGGAAAATCACCAGTTAAAAATAGAACTCCTTTATTTCCAAGCTCATCAAATGAAATACAATCTTACATTCAATGGAATCCAAGACAGAAGAAGTAGAGACGAAAAAAAGCTAAAGAGTATCATTAAATTACTGTTAGGAATTCACGAAGACATCTTATTTCTAAACGTCAACAGACTGAGGTACATGAAGATAGGAAACAACTTAGTATTCTTGCTATGTTCTTGCGATATGTTGAACATCAGAAAGTCCTCAACGTAGCATTGGAGGGGCTAAAAGAACTACGAACCTTTTTTCAGAGTTTCCACAGTATCCGATTGAAATAATTAATAGCAGAAGAAACTGCTGGCAAAAATGCATGAATTCTTGGGTGAGGACCGGCGTGACGTCTTTAGTGAGGCTGGTAAACTTAACATGGGGAACCATCTTTATAACACGAGAGCTCCTCCTCAACAAAACGTTCCTCCTACGATAATTACTTCCGGCCAAACACATCCCTTATAAGGACGGCAGTATTCATGTCTCATCACTTCTACAGTGCAAACACTCGTGTATGGCTTAGCAACATTTCTGTGCTGAGCCCTCAAATAGGTTTGCCGAGGTTTCCGTGGGCCCAACCGCTACCCCCTCTCCCTTCCGACACCCACCACTGCCAACTCGTTAGGTAGGACAGCGTAAATAAGGAAACTGACATTCGGAAAGTTAACATTGAAAACAATAACAATGACTTGAAATAAGTGTGTATTAACGTTTGTCATCTTCATTGTAAACTAAATTGATTGTCTAAAATTGTATACTTTTATACAAAATAATGATATACTATTTTTTTTAAGAATCAAAACCAGTGATCTGGATATTTGAGTTTATACCAATCGGTTACTGTTATCACGCCAAACATAAGGATAATACGACGGCCTATTCGTGCCAAACAACAAAAAAAATTATTTCGTTTGTACGGTTTATTAAATCGTTTGTACGATTTATTAATCCGTTTGTAGGGTTTATTAAATCGTTTGTACGGTTTATTAAATCGTTTGTACGATTTATGAAATCGTTTGTACGGTTTATGAAATCGTTTGTACGATTTATTAATCCGTTTGTACGGTTTATTAAATCGTTTGTACGGTTTATTCAATCTAACAGGTTTAATAAGGATTTATATGGGGATAGCTCTCCGCTACCGGATTTATCCTTAGATCAGCCGGCAATGTGGGAGGATAGTTTGGGTGAGGTTGCCTATTCAAAAACACTGGCATTGCAACCCGTTAGAAGAAAACAATTAGAGTTTAAGATACTTGTGCACAGGGCACATATTTTTAAGGAGCTGGTGAATCTATTCAAATGTAACCCAGATGTAATTTTCGATCATGACATAATAACAGCCCATATCATTCTTCCAAGAAGCTATGGATAATGGTGGAGTTATGAGGGATATTCTAACTGAATTTTGGGATACGTTTTACGAGCAATGTACAACTGGAAATTCGTTGAAAGTTCCTTACTTAAGACATGATTTTGAATTTCAAGACTGGAAAAGCATAGCTAAAATTTTGTCAATGGGTTGGATTCTTCAAAAAGTTTTACCTGTTCGGTTAGTTCCAAGCTTTTTGAACTCGTGTTTACATGGAATCACATCGGACGGTCTCAGGGAGGAATTTCTTTCTTATGTTACCGATAGTGAGCGTAAAGTTTTAACTACTGCTATTGAAAACTTCGATCAGATTGACAACGAGGAATTATCCAGCCACGAATGTAAGGTTTTGGTATCCAAGGAAACTATTGCAACTGTCGTTGATCAAATCGCTCAAAAAGAACCAGCATTCATCAGAGAATGTTTTTTCGAAGTTCTTATAGCATATGGTTTTAATATTGATGTTAAGTGTGAATTTGAAAAAATTGTACCTACAGCCAAAAAACTGTTATCCATTCTGGACTGCCAAGAACCTGATGTTGAAAGCTTCAGATATTTAAAAAGGTATTGTGATGAAAAGATGTTAAGAAACCTTCTTCGCTTCATTACAGCAAGCGATCTGCTACTTTACAACTCCGAGGGAAATTATTATAGGATAACTGTACGCATTGTAGATTTGAAAGCATCGAAAGGAGGGTTATGGTCCATACCTGTATGCGAACATTGGAACTCCCAAGGGTATATGAAAACTATCCGATGTTTAAATTAGAATTAAACAATCTACTGAGCAGCAACATTCGGATTATGGACATAGTTTAAACTTCTTAAGGAATAAAGAAGGTTTGTTTTGTTTGTTTGAATAATGCTTAACGCAACTTTCAGCAATTTTTCAGCTATATCATGGGGTCCAGTTTTTATTGGGGAGGAAGCCGCAGTACCCGGAGAAAACCCCCGACCTTCGGTAGGAAGACTGGCAATCCTTGTCAATTAAGATTGGAGTCGAGTACATCCTGCCCGCAGTGAGAAACGAACCCGCAACCTCAGTGTTGACAGACCACGTGATCAATAGTAGACGAACTACCTTAACCACTCGGCCACCGAGGCCCCGAATAAATGCGTCATGTATACCAGTTAGATGTTGCAGTCAGCTGCTGAAATGTTACTAGTTAGGTAACGTATCCCCAATATTTTCAGAACACGGTTGGGATAACTACCGATAATTAATATTCTGACTTTTATGTGAACTTATATTTTCTGAAAAGTGTTTAGGAGGTCGAGCTGTTGTCATGTGACTAAACATACATTAATCAAAACACTCTTTGTTTAATAATATAAAATTAGATTGTGATGATTTTCATAATCTTTCTGATGAACAGCTTTTTTAGCTCGCCTGGCAATTTGAGCGTTTGCCTACATTTACGTAAGTTGTCTTCTGAATTTTGTTTTTACTCCTCTGAGACTAATTGACGATATGGAACAAAACTTGACGTGATTAATTGTTCCTTTTGGGCATCCTTAACAATTCTATTGTTTGAGATTTTTGATTGGTTGAAAAACATGGCTGCCGTATCTAAAAATAGACCATAGTTGTCAAATGAAAGTTGTATTGCAAAAATCTCTAATACCGTTAGGTTTAGGCTAAATCTGAAATTTAAGTTAAGCATTTTGAGATCTACCTGTATACAAATTCTCGTGAAAATACGTTCACCCATGTGTTATTGCCCTTTTTTTACCAATTTTTCATATTTCTATTTTATTTTAAAAATCTTCTCTGAAACTACTGAGCAGAATTATACAAAGAACAGTATATGGCAAAACATGTATCACATGCAGTATTAACCCTCAACCTATATCATCCCTCGGGCCTGCGGCCCTCAGGTTGATATAGTATATTCAGTTGGTACTGCATGTGATACATATTTTGCCATGTATTCTTCTCTTTGTAAAATTGTATATTTGTTCTTTATACTTTGTACTACATCGCAAATGGTTAATAGTTTCTGGTCCTTCGGGCAAATGTCTGTATACTCCTCATTTTGTTAGGTCTTGGTTAAGATTTCGGATTTGCGAACTATCTTAGAGTACTTGAGGTGCATCCCTTGTCTCAAAGACGAAGTTTCAAGTTTAAAAATTGGCAATTATATGAGGATGTCACGGATGTGGTTTCCATATTTAAATATTTAAATTTGCTTCAAAATCAGCTGGCTCTTCTAAAGTTGAAAAAAAAACTCGAAAATAATTCTTGTACTGATCTGGATGGAACTATGCATAATAATTTAGGATGTGCTTCACTTTTTTAAATATTGTAAATTGATACAAAAACATCGAAATAAATCACTAAACACAAAATTACAACAAAGTTCCAGGCCAAAAAACTGAGAGATCATAGTTATTACTTTTTTTGCTATTGCATTTGTTTACATGATGCGCAAATACAAATTTAGAAGTTTTTGAAACAATTGTCCTATTGTCATTAATTTTTTATTTCAGGTCTTGTTCAAAACAGATTTACAACCTTGAGGTACAAGGGCTTGGCAAGAGAGCCGGACACAAGAGACTTTAAGCAAGAGGAGCTTTTGTTTGTTCTTTGTTCTTGTTTTTGTTGTCTAATTTGAATTAAAAACTAATTGAATTAATCGAAACCTTAACGGTATATAACATGTTATAATCGATGCCCATGGTGTTTCCGTGTAAATAGTTTTAGGTGACTATCCCTCCAAGATCTTACAACCACCTGGAAATCGGGTGAGTTCCTACCGAGCTGGTATTTTCAGTGTCATACTCCATAGAGAATTGACAGAGTAAGAGATATTCTACCGAATCACTAGTATCCCAATGGTCCTGACTTGGTGCAGGTATTTCAATAGAAATGGGGGTTTCACGGCTCCGAACCTCCCACTTTCATTGCGACACAATTACCCGGCAGTAAAAACACAGCACGCGGCTGTGGTACACAATTGGAAAAACAAAGTTATCATCTCAGTACAATTAAAACTTAAACCAGAACAGCTATACCGATTTAAAATTTCCAGAGAAACTTTTAATTTTTCTAAAAGAGACTGGCATTGAAAGAAAACTTTTCATATTGGGAAATCGATAAATTTAAAATTGAAATCGTCTCTTTAGTCATAAATTTTTGAACTGAGATGACCACTCGTGTCGAATTCGAGGTGTAAGTCTAAGAAAGATGTACAGCAAGCTGTATCAGTGTTTTTTTAAATCTCCAGCTCTGGTGGATATACTGATGTAATCCATTCAGCAAACGATGGTTTGTTTATAGATAGAACATCATCAATATAGCTATAAGTGAGATAAAATAATCTTTTTTTAGCTCGCTTGGCTAAAGGCCATGTAAGCTTATGCCATCAATATGAGTTCGTCGTCCGTTATCAATTTAAAAAATCTTCTCCTCTAAAACCACTAAACCAGTTTGACTGCAACCTTGCAAGAATGATTTATGGCATGTTGCCAAAAACGATCTTCATTTTGAGTGGATACGATAAAACAACATGGCCACCGTTGCTAAAAATAGAACAGGGGGCGGTCAGACTACATTTTTTGGTTGTAAATCAAAAGGTATAAAAGATAGAGAAAATCTGATGCAACATCCCTTCTTCAGCATCAAAAGCCCTGCGAATGTCTTCAATGGGTTGATGTTATCACATGACTCCTTATAGATGTTATGGCCCTTTAAAGGTAAAAAATAGTTTTTTTTTCATGTTTTTGGCCTATAGAATGAAAACTCTTGAATATAGAGAAAAGCTTTTGCTTGCTGTAATATTCAGCTAATCGAGCTCTTAGAGTATTCTTTGGATGGAAGTTTTCAGATAACCCCTTATACCAGTAATGGCCCCTTAATTTTTTGCCGTAAAGATTGTGAAAAATATAAGATAGGGAAAGCGTTTGTTTGCTTCAATGCTGAGCTGTTTGAGCTCTACAAAAACAAACTCTTAATGTGGCAGATGTCCATTATAATGTATTTGGCAATTGAAGTCAGGTGAGCGACTCGCGCAGGGAGCCTCTGTTTTTATCTTCTTATTTCTTATTCTTTCACCGCATGTTTTCAGGAAAAAAAATTTACAATATTTGACTGCCAAATATTTCTTTAGGAAACTGGAAAAATCTATTAAAAAAGACAAAAACTGTATTTCATCAGAAACGGTATGCTTTTTATGGTACTATTTTTTTGCGGATGATCAAATCTCCTATAATTGAAGGTGACATGTATAATTTATTTTGCAGTGAAAGTTTCAAGCTTACAGTAGAAATACCACATACATATATTATAGAAAATTTGCATAGCTTTTACTGTGCAAATAAGATCGAGACATCATATGACTTCTATGAGTTAAAATGTACTATATATATTTTATATTGGACTTAATGTTCATAGGTTTTTCAAAATATCTTGTCTTAAGACGCGGTATAATTCACGCATATCATCTGGATGTTGGGGCACACTGTCAAAATTGTTTTCCTCCATTATGCAACTACACAATTCCGATATTAACTCACCACACCGAGATTCATCGAAAGGTTCCAATTCATTTTCACATAACATTACGTCGTTTTCATCAAACCGTAAGCCATAGTTAACTGTGTCAAAAGTCATAGGCATGAAATAAAGTTGAAATGGTCTCCCGCTTCTTGCTATTCTTTGTCTGTATTGTCTTATTCTGTGTCTATTCCAAACCAAGACAATTCATCCAACATATCCTGTGTAAAATGTGATATTTATAATTATTAAATAATACAGCCCTAATATGTCAAAATTTGCATGCTCAATATCTTAGTTACTAACTCAAGATTGAAATTCCGTTTAATACTTTTTTCCATACGGTCCGGAGGGCAATATTGATTTCCATACGGACCCACTGTACGGACTGGCTAGTCATACGGACCGGTCATACGGACTGGTGATACAAAGTGATTTAATTATTTAATAAAAATATTACGAACTGGCTGATTCTGTTTTAGCCTGTATTGATTCTCAATCAGATGCATTGTCCCTCGACCATACGGGCCAATACAGCAAACCTCGAATCAATACCATGGCCAATACAGAATCAGCCAGTTAGTAACACTATAGTATTAACATCTGTGTATGATTTATCTTTGAAGTATGCTACAGTTTAAATCATTACTAATCTAGCACACAGGCGCTTGGGTACAAAATTGTGTTTTTTCGGCCTGTTCATTATTCTTGGCTGGTTTTTATCTAGACCATCTCTGTGCCTCATAAAAAGCTTATATACGCATGTCTAACTATGTTTTCAATGTTTAGCCAACACTGATATCTCCCTTTATTCTAAAACGTGTTTTCAATGTTTAGCCAACACTGATATCTCCCATTTATTCTACAAACGTGTTTTCAATGTTTAGCCAACACTGATATCTCCCCCTTATTCTAAATGTGGTTTTCAGAATAAGAGGGAGACATGCGTATATACGCTTGCTATGAGGCACAGCTTAACTTTGAAAATAGGTTAAATAAGACGATTTACCCCTCTAAAACCTATATAAATATTAGTAGTACCTGAATTGCCTTTAAAAAGCAAAATCTAGGGAGTTCTTGGTCGACGAATCCTCCATCATGTAAACCTGATTCAGAGAGGTCTTGAAAAACGTTCATCCAGTACTGAACCCCTTGGCGGCGTACCATAGCCCATAAACATTCGATCCTTTGGTTACTGGTACTCTTTCCATAAAGGAAACTTCTGTCGCCTGCATATTCATCCCTATGGTTTCTTCTTAAAAATTTCTGTAGGGCTTCAACGTGAACATTTTCTGTACCGCAGTCAGCTCGAACTCCTTTTGGACATAAACCAATATTTTTAATGTTATGTTGATAATACCAAGCAATAGTATTAGGGTTTTTATTGGATACTCCAGCTTTGAGCCAGATGATTTGTCGGGAAAATCCATCAATGCAACCATGAATTTTGATTTCAAATCTTGATAGTTTGTCATAGACATCAATGTGCCACACTGCATTTGGACCAGGAACTGCATAGACGCGTCTTCGAAGCCGCCTTTGTTTTCTTACTGCAATGCCATCTGGATCTATAATATGTAACAAAATTCTAACTGTTTCAGCATCAACTACTAGTCCCTTTTCTAAACATTTCAAATGCATCCAGCGGTAGCCATTCATTTGACCGTGTCGTTCGCACTGGTCCAAAAGAAAACACGCTATTTCCACAATGTCACTTTTGAATTTCCTTCGGTAAAGTCCTAAGTTTCTTATAATTCTTTTAAATGTCCGAATGCTCATTTTATATCCATGGAGCAAATTCCAAACAGCTCACAATATCTCTGTATTTCAAACCTAATTTGAAATATTCACAAATTAAATCGCTTCGCTCCGTATTGGCTAAACAGTGAAAATATAGGTTAGACATGAGTGTGTAGGCTTTTTAAGAGGCACAGAGAGGGATGAAAACAGAAAGGGGAGTGAAATATAGAAGTCGGAAATTCCGAGATTAAAGTCGGAAATTCCGAGAATAAAGTCGGTAATTCCGAGATTAAAGTCGGAAATTCCGAGATTAAAGTCGATAATTCCGAGATAAAAGTCGATAATTCCAAGAATAAAGTTGACAATTAGCAAAAAAAAATTGGTGGCCCTAATACGCTTCCGTAGTTTTCAACTGCTTATTTTTATATAAAAGTTTGATTAGTGGTTATCAAATATGTAATAAACAGATTATGATCATTTTCCATATCGTCCTTTATATTAAGCTCTCCGGCTTAATGGGACATGGGAGTCTCGGGCTGATGTCAGGGCCGATATGGAAAATGCCATGTAATAATCTATAAATCTCCTAAAAAAAATATGTATCACTTAACGTAAAAGCTCATAACAGTTATTAGCATGCTTGTGATATCAACATACATTAGTGTTAAAAAATCAGTAAGTATTATATACGTACTATTTTTAATGAAGACGAAAAGCACAGAATTATGAAAATATCATTAGAACAGGGAAACAAAAACATTGGGGTGATGGATGAAATGTAAAAATTAAAAAATATTTTTTTAGACAAGTGATAAATCGTTTGTATTGAACAATAAATTTCTGGATTTTAAAAAAGTTATCTTTGTTCTCTGCTGTATTTAGTAGAATTTAACCTAAAACGTAAAAGGTGGGAATTGAAAACGAGATTGAAAAGAGTAGTTTCCTAATGGTATCATACCTACAATACACTCAGGTCAGTCTCTTACTTAGACCTACTTATAGAAATAGACTCAGGAAAAATACCAACTAGACACTACGACAAACGTGATACTTCAACTTTCCAATTGTCAACTTCCCGTTCATCGAAAGCAACATTCCAACAGCTCCAACGTATAATGTGTACATTTCGCAAATTTTGCCTTATTCTAGATCATGCGATCGATATTCCAATTTTCTAGACCGATCACTGCTGTTGATGGCTAAATTATTCAAACAAAGGTTTATTTACCTAGGTTGATGGTTTCTCTCCAGAAGTTCTATGGGGTGTCCATTACTTAATTGCTCGTTATGGAAAATCAATCTCTCAAATCTGATCGGACATTTTCGTTGAGTCACAGGCAGTGTTTCCTATTTCTAGATTAGACATGACAATGAGTAAGTCAATTGATGTCTAATTACAGGCAGGCACTGCTTACTCGTCCGGAGCACCTGAGTGCACCCATGGTTTTTATTGGGTTCGGGTTACTCTCTTTCTGTTTTTGTGTTGCTTTGTGTATGTTTGTCTATATCCGGATTTGTAACTGTCCCTTGACTTTTGGCTCTTGTTGTTCGGTCGGCTTTCTTTGCTATTTTGTGTACAGTTTAAAAGGAAATATGAAAAGGTTTAATTCAACTTGGCCGCATGTGCAGTTTAGAGAGTCCACCAGAGTTCGTACGTAGAGATGCTAATTTAGCAAGCTAATCCGCTACGTAGTAATAATCTGTAGGCTTTATGACATGTTTACTTATTCGTTGTTTGCAGATATTTAACGACGTAGAATTTCGTGACTTCCAAAAACTCGTCCAGCATGGTAGATCATTGAGTGGTCACTTGTATTCTATATTCAAGGTTGTTTTTCAACTTTCAACCATATTTACTTAGATTAGTGAAGGGGGGGGGTTGAAAGTATACTTGCAAATTGAGAACATGTAATATAAAATTCCCGATAAAAACGGGCAGATGGCGCTTTATAAGGCAAATTGATCGGATATGTAGTCTCTAAACTCTTACCTCAGAGACGAGTTTCACTATCTGCAGCTATTCTAAATGTAAAGAGCTATCCCCGAGTTTAGTACATACCCGAATAGCAATAAATCTTTCATGCTTAAACAGTGTAATGTACATGTACTTACACGCCTCGCTATCTTTATCCGATATGTGGAAACAGTGTAATACGAATGGCGCCTACTTGATCTTTAAAACAAAGGTGATCCAGCTGGTTGGATACATGCACAAGGGTGTACTTGATTCATTCATTATCGCCGCCCAGGAGGGCGGTGATATATTTGTATTCACTTTCGTTGCTAACGATGGATAAAGGAGAACATATTTTAAACTACACTTAGTTACCATAAATGAACAGAATTTTGCTAAAAGAATGTTAATCATTTAACTTGAGTGAAAAATAAAGATAGTGTATGAGGTTCGACTTCAAAATTGCTTTTGTGATAACAAAGTTTCATGTAATAATAACTTTTTTTAGTATTCTATTTACGGAAGTTAATAATAGAGGGAGACCATTTTTATCCTGGTACTAAGTCTTTCGTTGATAGCTCTATCGACAAGAGTAGCTTTGAAAAATCGGAAACCAGAATAAAAGGCTATTTTGCGTAGACAATTCCGGAGTATGCCGATATTTGTAAGATTCAATAATAAATATTTTTTCAATAATTTAATTGAACCACGTGAATATTAGTTTTAATTCAAGTATATTTATGATTTAATATATGACAAAAGATTACATGTGCACAAATTTAGAAATTGGCAATTGAAACTAGCCACAACAGAAGGGCTTAGCTTTACATAGAAACTTATGGGGAATAAGTTCAAGTGTCTTGTTTTTAGAAATCACTTTGACAAACGCGTGCAGAATGTAGAATAAATCGGCGGCGAACTGATGCTTTGCATCAAAAGTTTTCTTGTTTGTATATGTTGTAATTATCACTAATGTTACGCTGGTAACAGCGTCCGAGTGTATTTTGTTCAATAAAGTTGTAAACTTACCGTTCAACTTTCAAAAGTCTTGTAGAACCCGTTTTCTTGTATGCATGTGATGCCTGGGGATTTTAAGAGAAGATAGTATTGAAAACATCATTTATGTTTTAGTACAACATATTTTCAAAGAAATAGTACACCCACATTTACGGTTTATAAAGAGCTCTGCAGATTCCTATTAAAACGTATTGTAGACCAAACGATGCTTAAGTTCTGAAAGATAAAAGTAAACTGACATCAAAATTTTACCGGCCGTTTGAGTGGGGGTACAGAGATAGAAATACTTTGTCACCTGTGCTTACATGGGCTTTGTCACCTGTGCTTACATGGGCTTTGTCACCTGTGCTTACATGGGCTTTGTCACCTGTGCTTACATGGGCTTTGTCACCTGTGCTTACATGGGCTATGGAAAGGGGGGGGAATTCCACTACATGTATTTATGCTTTTACAAAGAAATCGGAAAACTTTGAACTCTCTATATATCGAGATACTGAATTAAAATAACACTGGAGAATATAAATTAAAGCGATTGCTTTCTTTCTGCAGTACCCAGATACTTATAGATTATTTACGTTTTTTTAAACGGGATGCGTTTTCTCGTCCATATCGCATCGAAGGGCGACAGCCCTGATATGAGATGACGAGAAAATGCATCGAGTTTCATAAAACTTAAGTAAACTGTTAATCGCTGTTTTGTAACATTGTGACGTCACAGTGTTCTAAACGACGTCTTGACAGCGAGCTGAGATGAGCCCATCTCACGCTAGTAGAGTGAGTTGTAATAATACCGCACACAAAGATCAAAGGCAACTACTACAAAATAGCGATAAAGAAAATACTATCACTATTTTTGAAGAAAATATTAAAATTCTTATAATTAACTATGAACATAAGATGAACTGAGACATACTTTTTTATTATTGATATACGGCTAAAGTGCATAACTAGTTGATACATACTGGGACCATACTGTGAGGGTTCACAGTTCTCAAACCACAGAGCTGCCCAGCGAGTCCCCATGCTCAGATAGTGGAGTCCCTCTCGTTGAGGGGTTGTCAGGTCATAATACGGAAATCCTGCCGGCGAACCACAGTGGGTAACGTGTTTGGAGAGTGCCACGCTCCTAGCCCGATAAAGACCCCTTTAGAAGATGTCGATAATGCTAGCCTTGTTGCAGCCGCTATAAAAGGCTACATTGTCTTTCTATACCCTCACTTTTCCAGTGGCATTCACACTTTTTTTCTTTGGTCCACATTTTATCCGAATTGATTTATTCTTCGTTAACTTGTGTTCTCGGCCTGAATATCGCTTAAATATTGCTCGCTGGACTTATATCAAACATTCAATCAATCAATTAAACTTACTGATACATTAACGGTACCTGTCTTGTCTTTGTCAAGTACATATTGTTTTGGTTGCGTATGTATATATTTGTTTTGTATAATATGTTCTTGTACACAAAGCGTGTTCATTTCTTCTTGGAAAATGTTCTACCTGGAATAATCTCAAAAGTTGAGCAACTTGCTTTATTGCATTGAAATTTGAGAAATAAGTAATTGTCCTAACTGACTAATTCTGTTTTATTTTAAGAATTTTATACTCAGAATATTTTTACTGGCACAACAGAAAGCATATGAATGACACAAAACAGTGCATAACTGTTTTGGAAATTTAACTGAAGTTAAACAACATTCATGCACCAGCACACGTAGAACCAAAGTGGAATAAGCAAACCCTGCCCCAGCTTGTGTAAGAAATTACGCCATTTTTCAAGTGGTATAATCAAATCACTGGTCAATGAACGTTTATCTCTTAGATATTAGTAATTAAGCCATATTACACTTAGGCTAAACAAAAATTCTTTAAAGTCTAAGGTCTATGTGACCCAAAATGTCATCGTTTTCAATTGACTTCAATTGACAATTTATTCAATTGGAATTCTTTGTTTACTCCTTTATAATCTACAATTACAGTGATATGTAAACACCAATAAGTCTAATAAATGGCATATTAGAAATGTTTAAATTGATGATACAGAAAACTACAAAGACTTTTGTTTACATTTTACGCATTTTAGAATGAAACAATCATTTTTATTAATAAATACAGGATAATATATTGACAAATAAACAGGATGACTGATAAATTTAACTTTGTAAATATTTTAATTTGAATCTCACAGAATATGACCTTGGAATGTGGACTTAGATTGTATAAACTGCTGGGCAGAGTTTGGTACATGTGACACTAACACTACTAGCTAGTGTTGTGAAACTGAATACAGCTGAACCGCTATGTTCTAGACTAGACCTTAAGTTACCGGCGGTTTTGTTGCATCATTTTTTTCAAATTATCCTATATGACATATAATCGTTCTTCCATTTGATTTTTCCGACTTATGGTAATAAAAAGAAGGTAGTATGCATCGAATTCATAGAGAATCTTATGCGTGTATTGAGTGTACTGATTACGAAAATTTCATCGTTTCTACGGTCATTTAACACTTTTATCTACTTTTATTTATAAATTAACAATTGATCGCAAATCCAATTTGTATGTTATGTAATAGGGCGATCCCACGCTTAACATTATCCTAATTATTGTATAGAAATAAAGCTTTATCAGTATTGTTATCACTTTTAATATTTATAAGATTTACTTTGTGACAAGCTAACACCAGGACAAAAGTTTAACGCAAACAAGCCGGAGAAGTGAAATCTGTCCGTTTAGAATGGTGTCTAAAGAAGAGGACAGGTGGTATATTCAAACAAACATCTTGAGCTAAAAGTACTCAAGCCCCTGCGTAGTGCATTATAAGTACATACCAAATTTTAAATCTAAAAATTTAACTTCTTGGTTTTCGTTTATTTTAGTTTCTTTAACAAGTAACATTGATTTTACAATTTCACGCTTCTATTGTTTGTCCACAAAACACGTATATTACCATTGCGGATAATTCGTTTTACTAGAAAATTTACTACCTAATTTCTCAGCAGACTTTATCTGCGAACTATTATCAGTTCCTATGTTTGATTAATTCATGTTGATGTGTTTTAAATATTTGTTAGTCAATATCCTGCAAACTAGAGGCTCTCAAGAGCCTGTCCCAGATAGCAACACTACGTTGGCCATTTGTTGGCATGGTTGGTAAATGGTTGGCGTTGGCGTTCCAACATCGGCCCAACGTTGGCCCATCGTAATGTGACCAACTGTTGGCGTTCCAACGTCAACTCAACATAAAATGTCCACACACACAAATTAATGCTCGATTAAATTAAACAATGTAAATGGAAATATATGACATAAAAAGTGCAGTTAATAAACAAATATGAGTGCATTTAGATGATACGTTTTATAACCTTGCTAATTAATTAATTAATTAATTCAACATATGTGGACATCTGGGATATATATTTATTGTTAAATCTGATGACCTATAAATTGTTAAAACAATTAGTGTGCAGATTAGACGCGGGGCATTAGTATCCTATTTCAGATAAATTTCCCGCTAATCCATAACATCATCTGTGTCAGCTATTCACATCGGTCGCCATTTTGGACAGTTTGTAGTATTTTATTTAACACAAAATATAATGTAGGTACATGAATTTATTAGTTTAAATTCTCAGTTTTTTATTATTAACCATGTATGTTTTAAGGCTAAAATATTCAGTTTTTTATTAATGTACAATGTATGTTATTTAACTGCATCCTACTTTTCCGCAGGCTTATTTTGTTTGTTGTTTATTTTTCAACTTGTGTTTATTATATTTCGTAACATAATGCAAATATAAAACACAAGTCTTGTAAAAAAATATTCCAGAAAATATACATGGAAGAATTAACACATTTGTTTTATTTATATACTACAGTGTACTAGTATTCCTGAATAAATCATCGAGGCCCATGTTACAGAATAGGATAGGCGCACAATGAAGAGTTATGTAAAGACAATGCATGCATGCTAGAAAGGGCAAGGGATAAAAGATCCTACAGTAACAGGTAAGTTCATGTACGTTTTTAGACTATATCTACGTTTTTATGTGCCTTGTTAATGAATCGTTTACATAAAAAAATTACAACAATAACAAAAACAAAATGACAAATGAAAATACAATATTGAAGGTATTTTTATGACAAAAATATATTTTACATTCTATATTCCTTTTTTTTTCAGGGTATGTGAGGAAGAAGGGACTAAGTATTCAGCTAGTGACAGTCATATAGACAATGTACTTAAGGACTGGTTAAAATTCGCAAGAGTTATGCATGTAGAGTGCAGTTAGAAAAAAGTCTTTCGTAAAAATGAGAAGAAAAGCTGCTGATAAAGCTGAATTGGAATAAAGTTGATCATAAATTTAATGTTCTTGTAATTGACGACCAATCAAAATATACATTTTATATACCAAAACCAATTTCAGTGTTTTATAGCAGAGATTACTGATCCTTTGACTTGTTTAAAAGACGATAAGTGCAAAACAAGCAATTTTGAGCTATTGACTGAGAAAATCCAACACAAACTTGTTGGTAAGATGTTGGCAAACTGCCTACTTAGCAGGCTAAATCAAGTTGGGCCAACGTTGGCCCAACCTAAATTCACACACAATCATGTTGACAAGATGTTGGCAGTGTGCAGTCTAAGTTGGCTATGTCTCATGGGGCCAACGTTGGCCCAACCAGTTGGCCCAACGTAGGGCCGATGAGCAAAATTACATTGGGCCAACTTAATCTGCCAACGTTTGCCCAACGAAGTTGCCATCATTAACCCAACGTTGGCCCAACGTGTAATTGCTATCTGGGGTAACACTTACCTGACTCCCCAAAAAAAAACCCTTTTCTTTCCAATTTTAATGCTCACGTGAGACCATTTCTAAAAGATACTTTTCTATGCATGTTGCCATGTTTAATTTCCAATCAGCTTGACAAACTCAAAATAAAAAAAGAAATATCCACGCTTTATTCCTCAATGTTTGGAACAGTTTCGGAAAAGATGTTTGTATGGTTTTTCCCATTGCATCTCATGTTAAAATAAGTCCTGCTATGGTGGCCATATTGGATTTTGGATATGAAAAAAACTCAAAACTCTGTAGAAGACATTCTAAAAAAATCTGAAAACAATCAAAACATTTAAATAGTCTAGCAGTCATGTTGAATTTCTAATTGACTCGTAAAACTCAAAAAAATAAGATAACTATCCAAGCTTCATTTCTGCACAATTTTGTCTCATTGTGTGGAACAGTTTCGGAAAAGCAGACGTTTTTAATAATTTTTTCGATGATCCTATGTTTAACGAAGTCCTGCTATTGCAACCATCTTGGGTTTTAGATCGGCACACAAAACTCCAACGTAGTAGAGGGCAATATAAGGTACATTGCAGCAATTTTTCAAGTAAATCTGCCAAGCGCTTTGTAAGAAGAGGATTTGTGAAATTCAGCCAATCAGAACGTATTTTTGTTTCTGGCAGCCATGTTATATACATTATCACCACCAAACTCTCAAACTTTGTTAAGAACGACTCAGTATACATTTCTGAAAGTTCTGCTCAAGTGGTTTTGTAGAAGAATATAGAAATTAGAAAGTTTACGGTCGACGACAACAACGGACACAATGCAAAGTGATTAAAATACATGTAGCTCACTTGACCATTTATTGTCAGATGAGTTTAAAAAGTATATCTGAAGATATTCCACGTGATAAAAAATATTTAATCGATATTTAAGTTAAAAAACGTATCCAAAAATAGTTTTAAAAAATTCAAACAACTATCGAGAACAAACGCCTAAGAACAATACACATTTTAAAAATTCCGAGGAGAATGCACATACAAATGGATGGTTAAGGACTACCTGTTCCGTGCGCGCCAACCATTGTCCATGACAGAACAGAAACAAATAAAGGTTATTAGACAGTTTAAACTAGTTCTACCCATAATTAGCCAAATGTAGTAGGGAAGCACGCATGCTTCTGATTTGCACATCCGAATTCCCCAATTGATTTACTTCGTTGACTCCTCCTGTATATAGCTGAAATTTCAGCAGTATTTATACTGCTCACTGGGCGTTGACATTAATTAAGGATTTTATTTTAACGATAGACATTTTACTTCCTCGTTATCAATGCTTCAATCTCGCATTTGTACTATTGGTCAGTATATTTTCGCTGATTATGTCCAATATTTTACCAAGAGCGAAAGCGAGGAGTAAAATGTTGGCATAAAGGGCAAACCCGCGGTAAAATCAGTATATATTCTTGCCCTCAATGAATTATTTTGATTCTAATAAGAAATATATATTAACTTTTGCAGGACTTGTCGGCCATTTAGGAGACAAATTTGATTTTGAAGTCGTTAAAAATGTGAAAAATCTAACTATGACGTCGCCATAAAGATTGTTGATCGTTAATGACGTTGATTAGTAATATATATACTCGTTTTACACCTGGTGTGGCCTCAACGCATTTTATGCACGTCATATTAGAATATTAAAATATTTCTGTAATTGTTTTTAAATGTAAATTCAAATAAACGATAAATAATTTTCACTGCTCTTAAACATTTTTGCTAAGAAAACATTTAAAAAGAATAATCACTTCTCACTTTGAAATTGTTGTTAGGGTTTATCTGACCTTTGTGTATTTTGTTCAAAAATTGCGCATTGAATTTTAGTTTTTGCTTGTATAGAAGTAGTACTAAATATCTTAGCCAATGAAACCGATTCACTGGGATAGCTACCCGCCCTTATCTATAAAAATTGGTTTAAATAGGAGGGCTTGTCTTCGGAAGACACTTTTCCGTGAATAAGTTTGGGTATTATCTATAAATTAAGGTAAGTGTCCCATTTTCAATACTATTAAATTATATTTAAATGTAGAAAACAAGACATGTTAATTGATGCATATGAGTCAGTAATAAATACCGAAATATATTGTAAATATAAATTTTGTAGTTCATGGGCTGTGAACTAATTGTAATTAACCATATACAGGTACGCTTGTATTTGCAGTTCATTTGAAACTACTTGTCGTAAGGCAAGAAAATACAGTTAATAGTATGTATTTAATTTTCTTAATATACACCGGTGGGAGTAAATTAGTAGATATTAAGAATGTTGAATTTGCAAAACAAAGTTATACGTGGCATTACTTGGTGACCGTTAAACCGTTTGGCTATATGCATTACATGTAGGAAAAAATCTCGTCTAACTATATACACCTGAGAGTTAGTCAAAGGTTTCCATCTTCTATTAAATTTGCATCATTAATATTTCATTTGTCTTACATGACTGTATAATTTACGGGCCAACAAGAAACACTTAAAATTAAGGGCATGGATTATCAGAAGTTGCCTTTTGATGATTAAAAATCGAAATTGACTTTTCAATACCAATCAATACTTAATTTTTTCATAATTATTATTTATTTATATATATATTATTATTGTTTGCAATATAAAAAAAAGACTTGTATTATTTGAAAGCAATTCCCTTTGATAACTTCACACAATTTTTCGACAATTCTTTGCATGTGATCGAAAAGTGATTTTCCTGTAGAACTTTGGTCACATGGACACGAGTCCACATGTACTAATAAACAGTCCAGTGTTAAGATTTATTACCAGCATAGGCTTAACAATTACAAAGAAGTTATAGAATTCAAGATTTGTATTAAACGCGAATTCTCTGATAATGTATCAAATATTGTGATACAAATGGTGTGAAACGACCTTTCAGCGACACTTATCTAGTCCGTATTATATACGGAATAATGAAGAAGATTTAATCATATCTTGTCGAAAAGATTTCGAACATCCTGGATACAGTTATAATCCTGTAATTATTTTCATTTAATGACATTTATGTTACATGTAGAAGACGTCGTATAGATAATACATGTAACTAACTGTTACTTTTATGTTCATGCTCTAATCAGAACTTTTTTAGTTTATTTGTTTGATATTTTTCTAAAATGTTTTTACGTAGATATTATATTGAAAATTTGTTTCCATTTAAAATCGTATATATTTGTTGTTAATTTAGTTTTACAGTGTAAATTGTTCAAAATACAGATGTATGACAAACATTCTTTTTTTTAATAATCAGCAAATTTAACTATAATTGTCCTGACTAAAACACAATTTCGAAGCCTATTTTCGTTAAAAATGCAAAACTTTGTGTAAATTTGAAAGACCAAGATATGTCACGCAACCCGACCATAAAAACCTAACGTGATCTATCGTGTTTGGCTAGTTTTACTTCTAAATTGGAAGGCTCAATATCTGACATAATTTGATGTCTAAATCTACCAATTTCTTTTTTACTTTAAAAAAAAATTAGTTTACGAGGACAATACTGGGAGGGTTCCTAGTGCTCTACCAACATAACCGCTTAGCGTGTCCCTAGGGCAGGCCCTCTATATGGCATATAATAGTGAAAGCCTGGCCGCGAACCTTTTGGAAGGTGCTACACTCCTTGCACGATAGAAGCCACTTTTGAAGATTTCGCAAAAAGTATGCCCATGGAAGTCGCCACAACAGGCCGAATAATCCCCTCCACTACCCAATGCTTCATACATTTCCAGTTGCAGTCAAAATTTGCTTACTCATATAACTTGCAAAATATTCAGAATTGAAGATCCGAGTATGCATATTTGAAACACAAAAAAACAAACAAAAAAACAAATTATTTAATTTTGTCAACTTATTTGTTGTAGACATAACTGACCATGAAACACAACGCACTGGTTCCCTGTCTTATATGGTGCCTGGTACAGGTCAGTATCTTCAATTTTACTCTCATAACTAAATAAATTAGTGGTTACACAATGAATAAGAATTGTTGATCGCTTTACATAATCTTGAGTTACTTAATTTCAACAAATTAATAAACAAGCCTATGGCGAGTTTATGATTTTGTTTTAATTGAATGACGAGAGAGTAAATAAACTATATACACTTCTAAAGATATGTGAAACATATTTGTCTTATGATAGAAACGAAAAATGTAATTTGCCTGGCGAACTTTTTATAGTCTTGGAAGCAAGGTAACAGTAACTCACAGTAATGTGCACGATAAAATTCCAGGCTATAACAGTATAACGAGTCATAACAACACATATATAATGCGCACATCTCAGAGATTTAAAATAACATAAAAAACATTAGAAATCGATATTCATCAGGAACGTTTTTTTACTTCATGGAAGTGACGTCTCAGTTTTTGGTATCACACCATTGATCATTGTACACGATATTTTGCGAGTAGCGCGAGAAGTAGATAAATAAAACAAGGATGGGTACACATGTTGTTTGAAAAGTAGAAATATGGACAGAAAGTATATTCGTCATTGAAAAAAGACAAGTGGCAGCTTATAAATCAACGAAACAAACCAATAACTAACTGATGAAAATTTGCCTGTATGGATGTTTACTTATTTACGCGATTATCGGATTATCGCCTTATATATTCTAAAATATTTGTAGGTGTATACTGTTAGAGGCCTCTCGAGTGATGCATTTAGTAAGTACAACATTAATTTCATGATTTATTATTGATGTATTTAAACATAAAACACAAACATTTTTATTGTGTGAAGTTTACCTAGATCTGTATGGAAGTCTTAGGTGAAATTGTATCACCAATATGATTCAGAAACGCTGTTGTATTACAAAAAGTCCTGAGCAACCATATATTTTTTAAATCAGGATGATGTACTTTACTGAAACATGCCATTTTACAACCGGAAGTGGCATTTTGTCCTTAGCAACGTCCACGAAAGTCCTTGCCAACCATGTATTTTTTTACTCAGGACCACAGAAATAGTCTATTCCGCCTTAAAAATGGTTCAGTAATTTAGGTAGTCAAGTTTACAACAAGAGATAAAGAAAAATTAATTTTATAAAGGTATCTGGGAAAGACCTTTCTAATTGTTCTTGAACAATTAGCCCTATCTTTTGATTTATAAGTTGTCATGTTGTTAAGAATTAAGATTGGTCACAAAGTAATAAGTACTATTATTTTGTATATATACATGTAGTTTATGCGTAAGTCATCGCAGTAACAAGTAATATACACTTTCAGCATGTGACACAAATAACAATGTAGTTCTTCCTGCCACCGATCTGAAACACTTCAAACTGATATCTGATACAGGCAATTTGTGTATACCGTCTACGAAAACGTTTACAAACTGCAACGTAAAGGTTAGTATTTCGCTCTGATACAATTACTTATCGGCGCTAGGTGTCGGTGCAAAACATCCAGTCTGTAGTTTAGTCGTTTTGTATTAAGAATGTATCAACATTAATTCGGACTAACAGGAGCTCAGATATTATAAGTTACTATGTGATGTGATATAATTTCAAAATTGGCAGATGTAAAGTCCCACCCCAACCTATTTCCGCACAAACATGCTTCCTCCTTTTCTACATTCTTCGACAATGATAGTAATAATGAACTTAATATACTTAATTTAAACCAGTTGTCAATATGATAGTGAAACTATATAGTCGTTTTCACGAAAAAGCATTCAGTAACGGTTTGTAATTTAAACAGAAGTATACAATGTATAAACTTCGTTATTTTTTATTTATAAATCAAAGAACAGTTCCAGTATCCACGTGCTTTATACAGAAGAGGAAGAGGGCATCATTGTAGGAGGACGGAACACGACACGATATGAGTTGACGTGTGAAGACAAGAAACAAGTCATCAAGGCAACATATAATGCTCTGAATGTTACTGAGTACGTATATCTAAGGATTTGTTTGAATGGTGTTTAACGCCACTTTCAGCAATTTTTCAGGTTATCGTGGCATCCAATTTTTGTTGGTTGATGAACCTTTGGTAGGAAAATAGTCATTCGTGTTAATTAAGATTAGAGTCGAGCTCAACCTGTCCGCAGTGTTGACAGTTTATGACTAACTACACTCTTTTTCGGATAATAACACGTACCAGTCTACGTATAGCGGGCGTACATCGTTGTAATGTAATTCTGGTCCGTTCAAACAGGTCTTAATATACCTATACCATTTTACAATACAAACACGATTATGTTAGACTAATAACGACACTCAATGTAAACTTGCATAAAAGTGTTGTTGGTGATATCATGCACGACAAATGTTTCTTTTTGTAATTAATCACCACAAAGTTGTTTCTTATAGTCCTAGTCAGTCATCATCAGTTATACCATACAATCAATGAAGTCAATACACGTCATACCTTTCTGATATATTTTACTAACATGAATGTTTTAGATCACCGCCAACGTATACAACAAAGTCCATTCTAAACGAACATACAGTTTCATTGGGTATTCTTAAAAACAAAGTCCCTCTCGGATCTATAGCAGTACACATTGGTGAACAACTAACGCTTGAAATGACAGGACCGGGTAAGTAGGTGGGAAAACAATTAGGGTCTTTAAGATGTTCTTATAAAGTTGTTTTTCTTCTTTCATTCTCAGCAGTAACATATCTGGAATATATTTCATCGGTCCCTTTGGTGTCGTAATACTAGTATACGAGCATTTGTAAAAATATTTTTCAAATAGTGTTTTCAATAAGATCGGTATTTAAATAACTAATCAGTGAATTTGTGCTAGAATGGAAACTAATTGAAAAACAGAAGATACTAACAAAAACTAAATAATTATGGAAAAAAAATATCTTTATCAGTATTGTCGCTTTACTTTTTGCAGGTATTACCAATGAAACCTAATTTTGACGCAGTTCTTAAAAGGGAACAGCACTGAAGATGTCACATGTTTAGAATTACTTGTGTTATTTATTTTATAACCTTTGATTCACACCCAATATCTATGAAAGAAGTAATTGGTTCTGTTTGTCGTTATTACGTTAGTGTTAAACCTAACATTAACAAATAATGTTTGTTATATTATCTTGCAATGAATTATTTACAATAATTTGTTTCAGTCAATCATAAAATCAAACCTGAAAACTGTACAGCCAATGACGGAGCTTTGACATACACATTCTGGTAAGTGTTTGAGTGTAGAACATACAACTAGATTGTACTTATGAAAAAAAGCTGAGAGTAAGGTAATTACAATTTGCAGCTGTTTATAAGTCTAAGCACAATGTGCATAAATATGTGAATATAGGAAATCGCAAATTTGTAGATGTTGTTATAAACAATTAATACGGAGTAGGAATTGTCAACATGCGAGAACAGACAATATAGTCATTTAGTATTTATATATACTGTGCATTTCATAATTGACGTTACTTAGAATTCTGAACACCCTAACAGTGCCTCTAAATGCCAGTGGTCACGTTGCGTCTTTCTGTGTACTGGTGACGTCACATAAATGCCATATGATTGTCAGTTTTAAATAGACCGATTTAGAGATTGCGAAACACTTGTATGCATTTGTGTTGTTAGTTTAAATAGAACGTTTATTTTGTATTGATGTCTATTTCTTTTTAAGTCTACTTTTACAATTAAATAAGTGCTCTCCTTCATTTACTTTGTGACAGTGTTTGACCATATGTATCACATTCCAGACGAAAAAAGTAAATATCAGCATGAAGCAGATTTTGATCACGTTATTTTATTGTTATCACGTCACACATAATTGCCGTATAGCTCACAGCTCTGCGCGGCTCGCTGCGAACTGTGCTCGCTATTAATAATTCTTAAGTAAAATGAACAAGAAACTTACGTAATACATAAGAAATATATATGTAAAAAGAAGATTATAATCAAAAGTCCTTTTTTGTGTTCTGCATGTCTCAATGTCTCAAGTAGGTGCTAATCTATTTCAGGAAATGTGACACTTATGACCCAGCTATCACCAATCAAGCCTGGATATCACAACAACCCAAACTGACCAATGACCTTTTCGCGTTCCGCTTTATCAACTCTACAACTGTGAATATTGAGTGTTACGTCACTATTTGTCCAAATGGAATTAATGAGTGTGATGTTCAGGTAAATTCAATAAATTGTATTTTTATTTTTAAAATGAAGAAAAATGTCGTTCTTCTGATAAAAATAAGTATTTTTTGCAATATGATAAAAGTACCAATTAGTTGATTTATTAAATAGCTTCTGAAAATACAGCGAGAAGTAAATTAGTTAATCACCACTAAATTGACCGATCCGATATACAGTTTAACTGCAATTAGAGAGAAGTAATCTAGATATGGCAGGAAGGGGACTTTTGCCCTGTTGCAGCGGATGCAATGCGTATTCTCTTTTGTCAACAATTACAAAAAGGTCTTTGGCGTAGGAGGATCGCTGTACTCGCTAAACACAACACACAATGTGGTTCTTGACTCATCATTCCGTTTTAACACACATAAGGACAATGACACGAGTATCATGGTTCAGTCAGAAATATGTTGGGATAAATAACATTCAGCTATAAATAAATGTATTTAATTATAAAAATTACGGCATTGGCGAAAATTCATTTTGTTAATAATGCGGTATTAGCACTGCACTTGCCAGATCTTGATGTGATATTGGGCAAGTGTTGATACAGCATGTGCTATAGATATTGGCGTGTTATATTCATAATATCATGCGATATAATGTATATGCTATAGGGTATGCAATGTAGAACAGGTAATATAGGCCATTCATAATGTGCATATACAATAGCTGCATATTTCTGTCAGTATGATATAAATAAATAACCATTTTTGTTTATTTTGCAGACCTGCTCGACATCCGGTAAAAAAAGACGTAGACGAAATGCACAGGATATTAATTCCGATCAATCACCATCAGCAACTGAAGCTGTTGCATCTGTTTCATTTTATGTAATCGGAGATGAAATGTCTAACACATCGACAGGTAAATTTTGCGAATGATTGCTCGTTTCTGTTGTATTGGGAGGTGTAGCCATAGCAAACGAATCTTGTACCGTCTTAAGTAAAGTTATGCAAACCAGGCGTAAATTATTTAATTAAAGTTGCATTGTATACTCCAGAACAAGGCCAAACGGCGTCATTAGAATGCCACCATATAAACAAGCAATTCATATCATTGACAAACAAACGAAACGTTTACAAGAATACAAATAAAAAAGAAATGTAGCACTAAAAACCGATAACGTGAACAAGACTCTTGAGGCAAAACCGTATAATTGTGTGTTGCCGAGAAGTAACGAGAAGTGAGACTTTGTTAACATACACAGATACCACATGAATATGTTTATGGTCTTAATAATTTGATTTGCATATAATTTTCATTTTATGTACAAAAACTACGGTAATTGTGTTAGTAAGTATACACAAATTATCAAAATTAAGAGAAAATATTATGTCAAATTTCTGTTTCAAGTCTGTTTTTTTTTAGGATTAGTAATTGATAGTGTCTTGGCATGTATCGCAGCAGTAATTGCAGTCTGTTTCTTGATATAAGATGAAAGAAATTAACATTGTTCAGTTCTGACAAACCACGAAGAAGAAAGAAGTGGTGCGCACTTGTCTCAGTAACAATACTTGTTATGTTATATTCATATTACATTAAAGCAGTTGTCTTGCAAAGTTGTCTTTGTATCTGTAAAATACATCCCCACTTAGAGAAGTGTTTCTCAAAGCTCAAAGGAATGAACCTTTTCGTGAATTAAACAGCCTTAGATAGGTTAAATTAATAAAGATTCATACGCTTTAAGACAAAATTACAAGACTTATACTATACATAAATGTAGCTTTAAAAAACATATTCCCATTTCTCGAAACTTGCCATAAATTTTGATTCTTTTTTCTAGACAGAATATCATACCTCTTCTAAAAACAACCGAACATTCCCAAAAGCACAACAAATCTATAGTGAAACAGAATAAGTTGTTATCATTTATAGTAAATTACTGTTGTTTTGTTTTTACTATAACCAGAAGACATTGCAAATCATAACAATTTGCATCGGTCATACAATAAAAAAAACAATTGGTGATATTTGTGTATGTTGTTAAAAGTCTAAAATTAACATAATAATTTCATATTTATACACTTGTTTACACCTATCGCAACCTATTATTCATGATTCGTATGGATTTGAAATTTTCGTAATTACAAATATGGAAATATTATTTGTAAATTATGCTGGATCTCAAAGGTCAAACATTTATGTCATCATAGTTATGTATGATTAGTATGCTCACCGAAGAAGTTATATTTCTGCATTAAGTATAAAGAATAAACAATAATCCAATCGTGTAAGACCTTATGACAATACAAAAAGTTGTTGCTTTTGGTTTCGGCTTGATGTATGGAAGGGGAATTAAAAGTTGATAGATGTTTTTGTATGATACCATGTTACCCAATCTTACCTTATTACAATGAAAAAGTTTATATCCTAATGTGTTTACTGATCTCGTCAAATGTAACGTTATACAATCAATATCTGAGTTTATTTTATTGTTGAAGCAACATGTGACTTATGGATCAAACATAGAGACGAGTTAATCAGACAAATTTCAAATGACTTATATCAGTTGAAATTTCAAAATCATGTGTGATTCAAAATGAAGGTAATAATAAAATACCAAACACCGATGAAACTGTCAAAAAAGACAATCCACAAATTAGAGTCCGAGAAATTAGCCAGACCCAACAACCACACATATGGTAATTACAGCAATGGTTCTGACTTGGTACTGGCATTTTAAAAGAAATGGTGGGTCAAACCAGGTTTTACGGTATGCCAAACCTCCCTCTTCTATTACTGTAATATGTGAGTTAGTTATTTTATTAAAATGGATTAGTATCATATATCACTAGTCAGCAATAGGCTTTTTCAACAATTATAGTAGCAAATTCATTGTACGCTGAATTCAAAGTTAAAAAACTATCTGTAATCATATTTTGAAACGAAATATATATTGTATCTAAAGTTAAAATGATTAAAGGCGAGTAAGAGTCTTATTTTCTTGTAACCTTGATGAAGACGAAGTTAAACCAGTTTTACATTTTGGCATTTTTTCATTATTAAAACGAGTAACTAAGTGTTCCAGTTTGATAATAGTTTTAGGTTAAACTTAGTTTATTTTTAAAGAAAATTAATCGGCACAAGGTATAACAACTTACATGGTATTTTCAAAACCGTAATATATTTTTTAATGTTTATCACAGAAAATTTAAACAAAAGGGACATAACATTCTAAAGATATTGCATTGCATCTTCCAACGGATATTTACAAGAACAGCTAGTTTCATTCTCTAGCTTTACTCAATATATGGCAGCTTGAAATTACATGTAGCTAGATTTGTGATGAACAACAATCAGTCAAATAAGGGTGTATGATGTAAATTTATAGTTACATCTGAATGTCTTAATAGTTTTTAAAACCAGTTGCAGAATGAACAGATTTCAGATGCATATTTAACAAGTTCGAAGACCAGATTTTAAAAAGTTTACGTAACTCCGTGTTTCCAAGCATGCCAGTATATGCGTCATATGACTAGTTAAGAATTTAAAAGCTGTTTAAAAATATAATTGGTATACATGTATTTGATAACATTTTATCTCCAACGTCTGTATCGATGCCTATTTATTTGTACTATTATAGGCCTTGGAAGTATCACCAGCTTAGTAGTCACATTTCAGTGCCGACATTATTTTTAGTAATTCCTCGGGTGATATCGTCATGGTTTAAATTAACTGTCCTAAAGATAAAAAAATATATTATAATGTTTTTTAATTGGCGAGGTGGATGATAAAAGTTCTATATCTTACATACGCCCAATAGCCGGTGTTGTTTTGAAACACTGGTTATGTTTTCCGTCTCATTTAAATGTCGTGTTTTATATTTAGTCGTAGTCAATTTCTGGTAATTATTAGATACATGTGCAGTGGAAATACCGTAGAAATCAACAACATTGTCCGTTTTGGTTAGCCAATAGCGGTTGACGGAACTATCTACAGTTAGATTTATCTCCCAAATCTGTAACGCCTTTACAAACTAATAGCATATTAAATTTGATTTATAATACAAAAGACGCAGACCATCGTAGATGTGACATATTATATTGCAGATTGCAGTGCGTCTAACATTCTAAAAGCCTTTTTGTATATGTCGAAACAATAGGCCCATTGTAGCCCATTGTAGCCGCTTCAAAAATGTTAAATTCTGCCCACCTTTCAATACCTTTCTAGTTGCAGACACGACTTTCTGTTAATTTTGTAACCCCTTTTCCTCATCGAAATTTTTGTTTGTTTGTTAACCTGTTCGCGTCTTGAATATTGATGAAATACTTCTAAAAAAATGACAGGATCACCAATTCCGTCTCTTAGCTTTCTTTCACTGAACACAATATGCAGTAATATATATTTTTTGTTCTTGCATTCATATCATTGCCGACGTAGCGCGGTTCTGAAATACTACATGCACATATGCAAAATTCAATTACGGTTTTTTGAAAAGAAACTGTCAGATAAAGTTTTTTTTAATGTGAATATCTGTTTTTGTGTAGAAATACAACTCAGTTTTGGTATTTCTATAATTAGTTCTGCATTGAATTATTTCTTTTGAGTTATGAAGAATATTTTTACCAAATATGTCAAATAAAGTTGTAATAGAATAATTTTTAAAAACGATGCAGCCAACTCATACTAACTATGAATAGAACTGACACAAAGGAAAATCACATGCGTAATTTTATTTAAACCATGTAAATAATATAAATCTGAATACATTCAGTATTTTTAACATCTCTGACATTTTAGACCTACCGAGTTTGACGAAATTGTGATTTCCCTTTTGAACGCAATTTCCATGCAGTTAAATGATAAATGACCGTAAATGCTTAATGCTTCCCCAGATGTTAAACAACAGTAGTTTTCAATTCATTGTATATATTGGGTAGTATAAAACTTTTGTTTTGTATTGCGATTACGATTCGGTCTGCCAGGAAACATATGTTTATAATTTATATATATATATTGTATTTTTATAACAACAGTTAAATAGCCAATAAGCCAATAATGCAATATATATTTATAAACATGCGCATACGGTATATCACTTCCGCGTTACTAAAATGGAGGACATGTTGAAACATTAGAGTGCAGGGTAAGAGTAGATTTCTAATACAAATTGATGATTTTCCTACTCTTCTACTTACTTGCATTACAATGTCTTACACTCTGTCTTGGCGACGGGTTTTTATTTTATTAAAAATTAAATAAATTTGACATGTATCAACAATTAAACAACTGTTCTCATCAGGAATTCTTTGTTTCGATTTGTTCAAATTGCAAACTTCTGTACATCAAATTTGTGTCTAATAAATATGATGTATAATATAACAAATTTGAAATAACCTGAACATCCTAAAAGGTTAACATTTCATTACGAATAATATATATATATATATATATATATATATAATTGTCTATTTATATATGCCCAACATCTGATTGTATTTCAACATTGGATCTTTAGAAATGCACTAAAGATACATAGTTAAGATAAATGATATATACACTTATATAGACACTTATATATATATATATATATATATATTGATTAATAAACTTGATATTCAATTTGTTGGGTTTTTAAGCTGTATGTGGGTTATGTCCCATCTTGAAATGCGTTTAGTCATAGTTATTGATATTATGAAGCCAGTTTGTAATTCAGTCGGTTTAAATTAGGATTGTTGATAGTAATCACAAAAATTTCAGAATTTGCAGAAAGTTGTTGGTATTCACTGTTGTCTGGTTTAGCTTTCCTATATTTTATGTCAAAATAATTTATACCTAATGAGTAATTTTGTTAAGGATTGCATGCCAACAATTGTATATTTCTATTTGCGAACAACGACCCTATAAAATTATACTTTTTGTGTTTGTAACGACGATTCTAAAGAAATTCTGCACACATTAAGTTTTACTTTAAAAGTGTTCTACATATTTTGAAAATTTGTAATTTAGAGGTTTATCTAAGTCCGGAACTATCAGATTCACTAACCACTACTTTTAACTTCATTTTATAGTTTTTATAACAGAAAATAACTCAAGTTTAAACAGAAACCAAGCAAACAACACGAACCGAGAGTCAAGGAAATCTTACAAATCCGAATTTAGACAAGCATATATAACACAAAACAAATACCAAAAATAAAAAATAGAGAGTACTTTTCTCTCAAAGGAGATATAAATGCTCAATAGGCATTGGACAATGATAACATTAGTTAACAAATTCAGTGTAGAAATAAACTGAGAATTAAAACATCTAGGCCTGTTTGAAACATCTATAACTTTGGCACTAACTAACAAAGACACATTTTGAATGAGCAGATTCTGAACAATAGACTATTTTTATGTAGCAACAAATGTATTAGTATGTTTATATGTTAATTTTTACCAAGGTTTTAAAATATTTATAAAAAAAATTGTATCTGCTATGCAGATAACTGTTTATATTATATTGATAAATCTGTAATACAATAATAAATAATGTTGGTTTCATTTCTAAGATCGCAATTATTCATCAAGCCGAACGTGGCAAAAGCGATACTGAAATAGAAGAAATAAAACAGATAGTAATATGTTTTCTGTTTTGTAACAGTGTAACCTCATAATGCTTTTATAAACTGAAGATTATATATTCTTATCACAATAACAGAATGGTATTAAATTTTCTCAGCTTGTAAGATCAAAGAAGAAAAAAGTACAAAAAAAGCGATAAAAATGTTCATACAGAATGAAACAAAGTTTATTTGTGCTCATCAGTATATTGATCTATACGACTGTTTAAACTTAAAAAATAAATAGTAATCGTTCTTTCAAAATTAAAATAATATTATCTCTATTTTTGTATTTGTTAAATTACATTTGTCTTAACTGATACGCTTTCCATTACGTTGATAAATTTGTAATACAAATGTGTTAAAAAGAAATAAATAAATTTGTCGAAAACTTTTGATTGGCTAGAAAATATTGTTTGTGAGAGTATGGAAGAAAATCATCGAAATAGAGATACGATAAGACCAATAATTTTAGTAAATTATTTAAGCGCAAATATCAAAAATTTGTAACAAATCTGTGTAATTTAATAAGGACATTGCAATGTTTCCAGTTCGGTAGCTATGTTAATAAAAAGTTTTCGATAATGATGTGAACTAATGAAATAAAACTGTGCACGTAAACAACAAAACAAATTAAAAGTAGAAGTGTTTGTCACTCAATACGAACCTCAACATACTGGCATATATACTAAATGTTTGAAGGATTATTGAACGAAGCGAAACTGTGTCTTAGTTTTGGCTGACATGGGATTTCCTACAACTTTTCACTAAATAGAGCTTATAAGATATGTTGACGTTAACAAATTTAATCTCTGAAAATTGTCAGTGCATTTCATTGCATATTTTGACAATAGCGGCTGAAGCAACTTTGTCACCGTCTTCCGATTTGTCTGACAATGTAAGAAGGAAGTAAGATCTAATTCTGAAGATTTGTATTGATTTTTATTTTAATAATAAAGTGTTTTCGACGCTTTGACTACTTATTTTACAAGTGAATTGTGTACATTTTGATAAATTTAAATTTATAAAAGTTTTTTAAATGAGGTTTCATTGTTAGGCCAGAAGATTGAGTTGTACTAAGATGTTTTCTAACAAAAATTTAAGTGAATAGAATGCACATTTATGTTCAGTATAAGTGAGGTGCAAGATAGTGAACCCAATTTGAATAGACAAAGCTTGAATTTTAAAGTTTTTACATGCTTAGTTATTAAAGCTCCAAGCATATTCCAGCACATCTAAATTCACAGTGTATGGAACATGTTTTTTTGTAACAAATAAGAAACATGCAAAATTCGACCACTTTTTTTTTATATTTTATGGATAATGTTTTCTGACTCGAAATGTTTCTTTTATTAAAGTCAGTTTTCATAATATATATGGCCATAAATGGGTTTTAATTAAACAATTGGTCAAATAATTTACAGTGATGTTAAGTCAAATAATGTTTTGACTACGACACTGTTGGTCATTAGTAAGTTTTGCGTTGTATTATGTATAGTTTTGTAGCAAAATGTTAGAAAATGTATGATTAGGCGTGTAAGTTTGTGTGGGTTTTCTGTGTGGTTAAAACAAAACTATAATATATTGAACTGGACATTAATAATTTTTGTCTCATCATGTCCTACGAATCTACATCAGAATATTTTCTTCTTTGTATCAAAACGTTTATCATTATCTCAGTTAATATTAATGTCTGAGGTCATACTCAACATTTCCATTAAATTAGTGCAATTAACCACTTGTTGGTTTCTAACATATTAAAGTACAACAACAACAGATTTATAAATTTACATTGTTGTAGGTTTAACTATATATTGCTATGGAAGTGTATATTCCTGATTATCTGTATGTACTATATAACATTGATTCAAACAAATAACATTTGAATATAGTAAATCCTAAATCTGATGCCGCTATCAAAATCGTTAGGAACAAGTGTATATTTAGTTTTTACTTGAAGCTGCGGTCGATGGAATAGAGCTGATTAATTATACAATTAACATTTATATTGATTAATACGATGAAACGTATGAAACAGAGTATATCTCTTTTGAAAGAGTCAAACCATACTGAACCATACAGCAAGATAAATATATTTTATTTGCCTTAAATAGTGTTTAGTGTTATAAGTAATAAATTTAAGTGGGGACAAAACGTTTTAGAACGGATAGTTAATGGTTTGTAAGATACCGGTTTACTTTTTTCTTTACCATTGTGCATTGTCTTTGTCTTAGATGTGGTGGTCATGAAGAGACATCCAAGGTTGCGTTCGTTTAAATGATTTAAATGATATATGTCCATAGTATTCTAAGATGGCAGAGGCATTTATACCAGATATACCCAGTGAAGACTGGGAACTTAACATTCTTCTTGACGAGATTGCAAACGAAATCACAGATGAAGAACTTAAAAGATTAAAAGGCTATTGTATTGGTTGGTATAACTGTTAAAAAATGTACTTCCCTAAAAATAATATTCTCCACTATAAAATAAACATAAGCAGGCTAAATGCAAAAATTTGAAATAAGCACGAAAGAAAAAAGCTTTTAATTATATATATTTTTTTACATTTTCGGCATTTAATGGTTGATTGTCAAATTAGAAAAAATACGTTAATATAAATACTTCTTTTACTCGAACCCTCGAACACTGTCATTTATATTATAAAAAGTATACAAACGGACAAATTACCAACCAAGTGATTAAAAACATAACCATGCAACATCAAAAATCATTAATGAGGCTATTGTATGTATGTTTGTATGTGTTTAAGGTTTTGTAACATCTAGAATTTTTTCAGTTATATCGTTGAGTACAGTGTATTTTGACAAAGAAAGTAGAGTACATGGTAACAACCCTTGCCATTCGGCAGTAACTTACAATCCCTTTCTCTTAATGTTGAAGTTGAGCACATAATCTTACTAAATACAAAAAGAAACTATTTGTTAAATCTAGTATATTTCGACCTTTACTAGATTTTAAAAATTGAAAACGATAAATAGCTGTCAGTTTTATCTAATTACCGGTATTTCAGGGGAAAAGGGAACAGGAAAAGGAACCCTCTCAGAGATAAAAGATGCTGGTGATTTCTTTACTCACTTGCGGAATCGCCGTATGATAACCCGGGATAACCTTGTTGTTTTACAAGCCATGCTGTTTCATTTACGACGACGAGATTTACAACAAAAAGTGGTAGCATATGCAAGGCAATTAGAAAATGTCGTGCATTTTTATTGTCCATCTGATACACCAGGTATTCCTTTAAAACGTGCCAGCCAGTTAAAAGAATCTCCAGTTTTAAATTTGACTCTCTGTCATTGTGTTATATAGCATGTCAATTTCTTGATGATTTTCTTATATTTATTTTTGCTAAACTGATTTGATCAAATTTAAGCTATGACTAGAATGTTCAGGTAAAAATATCAAAACATTTAACAACAAAAAAGACATTTATATAAAAAGGTTTCCAATTTTTCAGCTTACTATCAATAACTATGTTCTAAATCTACTATTATCCTACTAGAAAATCGGTAAACCACAAAAATATTTTGAGACAATAACAAAAACATGTAATTAATCTAATCTAAACTGAATATAATTCGTCAGTCTCTTGCCTTCCAGTCGATCTATTTATCGATGAATGGATGGATGAATGGATGGGTGGATGGACGGACAGACGGATGGACTCACAGACAGACAGACAGACTTTTTATTTTATTTTATTTTGCAGAAAATGGATATAAGTTTTTAAAGATTCATATCGTAGGCACGGCAACCTTTGACCGCGAACAGTTAGAAAAATTACGATATCGAATTGCGAGGTTATTGGTCACACCCCTGGAGTTTGTCATTGTAACTGGTATTGAAAAAACGAATAGCATTCTTGTAACATTTATGGTTCCCGAAGATTGTGGATGTTGTTTAGACAAAATTGATGCCAATGAGGCTGCCTCTTTGTTATTTGAAGGGATAGATTTAGTCGAATTTGACGGCAAAGTAACAGATTTAAAAAGTAGGTAAAAGGGAAAGATATATAATGATACATATTCATTGTTAGATATCATTGTCTCATGTAACAGTATTTTCAGAAATTAATAAATTAAAAGGCATGTAGACACTTATATGTAGTTCACTTAACAAATGAATTTTTGTATTAAAGCCATGCATGACATGATTTCGACACCTTATCTTAGATTTCTTATATTGCCAAAGCTTCCGTGTTATAATTATTCAGTATAATATACTTTTAAAAATATATGACCATACATATACAATAATGAGGTTAGGGTTTTATCTGCTACAGATATGTCAACAATTCCATCTGAAGAAAAAGTTTTTAGCATAAGTCAAGAGCTGGAATCGTTTTCCAAAAGAATAGAAATACTTGAAAAAGACATTGATCAACGTGAAGCCCAACTTATAAAGGCTGAGCGGGAGAAAAATTGGTACAGAGCAGAGTATGTCAAGTTGAAAAAACTTATTTCTTCTAACAGTTACATCGGATACATAATTCAAATATTGCTGCTGTACAGTATGTATGTGAAAGTCAGCAAACCATTTGAAAAACTATCAACAAAGGCAGCACGAGCATATTTTCAAACCATGTTTCAGGAAGCAAAAAAGTTAAACTACGACTCGGAAATCTTAAGAGCATTAATAGAAGCAAATACAACGGTTGTGAAAGCAAAATTGTGTGAGGATTTGGAAATTCGGTTATTGGTGAAGGATTTGAAGTTAAGAGAAATGGCGTCAACAATTCAATTCCTGCAATACGAAAAAGAAAAACTGTCATTCTACTTACATGTTGGTGAAAAAGATAACGTCTTGTCACAGAGAGAAGAATTTTGGCTACAAAATATTACTAACCTACTTTGGTCACCAATTGTACCGATTCCTCGCCAATTTTCAGGTATGTTTTATAGCTCATGTCTTGTTCATCAAGCTGTTAATGATATAAGACACTTATATGTAGTAAATAAGAAAAGAAAGAAAACTACAATATGATAAATAATATGCAAATGATCTTAAATCATCAAACAATATCTCAAAGTGTGTAGAGAAACAACTTAAGTAATTTATCATTTATCATTTCTTTTAAAAATGCTCTCTTTTCCCTTGAAATAATTAGCTAAATCTGATTGCAATTAATGGTTACGAAATAGCAACGAACGAACACAGACCAAAAACATTTTTCTAATGGGAGTGAGGTATAAAAATCGGCAAATGTTTTATAAATCTAAACTTTTTGTGTACTACATGTCGGAAAATTAAGTCATCGTGCATTGCATAGTTTTCTGTTATAGAGAAGCCTTGATATAGACATTGTACATGTTTGAAAGTGGTGTTTGTATTTTTCTTGCATAAACTGTATTTATATTACAAATATATTGACAGGTTACAGTATTAGCAGAGAAGACATACATACAATACTGACAAAGCTCTCCGGTGAAATAACGAAGAAAGAGCGAAACAAACTTATGCAAGGTTTAAATGACAGTGAAAAGAAGAGCATAAATAAAGCACCAAATACTATTTTGGAGGTATTGTTTCAAAAACAGTTAAAGGAAACTAATGGCCAGCTGTTATTAAGTAAGACAATTTTATCATCTTATGTCTTAATATTAAACACACACTCATATCGATATAAACTTGTAAATTGTGTTTAATACTTAGATAACACAAATGAGTGTCTAAATGCATTATCGACAATAAGAAAATTAGATTATATACTGTACCCATAACATATGTATTGTAAGGCCTAGTGTATTTAAATGTTCGTTAGTTGATAAATGTTAACGCAAGATGTTTTACCAGATATAGTTGGCATTCTACGTAAATTGAAAAGCAGACACCATGAAATCGCCGAAAAATTTTGCTAATAGAGGCGGGAATAACTTAAACAAACATTAATAAAAGTTACTATCTAATTGAAGCGGCCAATATTTTCAGTACCCGTATCATATTTCCAGAATAGAGTTTATATCTGATTCGTTCTATATCTTACAGCAATACACCAAATGTGTCTGTTTTGATGCGTTAAGGAAACCTTAATATGACAATAATGTAGAATTACACGCTTCAATATGGCTGATATTTATTCCAGATATGTAATCTCTCCATTAAAATTTGTAAATAGTCCATAATTCTTATTTTAAGGTGCATGGATGGAAAGTGTCATGGAAATGATTAACAGACCTGATTTGATAAAACGTTTCCACGAAATGGCTCAAGCAACATTGGGACTGCCGAGCAATGAAGGACAGAAGTCGAAAATGACATCCAGGTCACCAGGCCCAAGAAAAAGTCCTGCGCCTAAAAATTCTCGACATAGACGAAATACAGTGCCAGGTACTGTAGGACGAGCATCTTCAGAATCTGAACAGTCGTCATCAGGCTTCGGTGAAACAGAAGAGGAAAAAGAAAGTAGCTTAACTGAGTTTCAGATTTTAAACAAAAGAATGATAAAAATTGAATCTGTTTTAGAGACTTTAGTCAGTAAATCCCGTCAGGATTTTCCATTTGTGTCGTTTACAAAGGGAGCAGAGAGTGACATTTCATCCTATATTCCAAAGCACAACTAATTTAATTGTTTCACAGCATAAATTCTACATATAAGATTTTTTGTATTAAGATACATGATTAAAACTTGCTGTAAACGCACGTGCTTATAACATCGAAACAGTCTTGGATTTTTTTAAAATATGGTCTTCAAACAAAGCGACACTTTGTGATAGATGCTATGGCTATACCAAAAAGGTAACCTTCTCAAAAACCAATTATGCTTACTCTTCTTGTGTATACGTAATGTAGGTCAATATATATCATCAATGCACCAAGACAGTGTTTTATGTTTAGTTTCCTTCTCATATGTTTTGATCTAATTAAATCTTTACGCTAGGCTAGACTTAGTACATGTAAATGAGTTTGAATCTAAACATGTTAAAGTGGGAATATAAAGACAATTCCGACAACAATACTTACACACCAATACATCGGCAATCACAAGACGACGGTTTCCGCTTCTTTGTAATGTGTATGGATGCTGCTAGCACAATTTGTGATTGAATGTCATTGCATCATGTACATATATATGTATCTATGGAAAACTGTGTAAAATAGTAATTGATAGTTGTGTTCATAAATCTGTTATCATTTAAAGCTTATATAATTAGTTATTGTAGTTATTATAATAATTAATAAATATTTGTAAGAAAAACCTCATGTTATGCTGCAAGATTTTGTAATACTGTTGTGGACATCAATAATTATAATTATTTGTTACGAGTCTAGTACATAAATGCGGTGGCCTAGGTGACCGAGTGGTTATGGTAGTTCTTCTACTATTAATCACGAGGTCTGTCAACACTGAGATTGCGGGTTCGAATCAATCAGTTTTCCTATGGAAGGTCGAGGGTTTTCTCCAGCTTTCTCCCGCAGTAAAAACTGGACGCCATGATAAAGCTAAAAATATTGCTAAAACAGCATTCAAACCAACAAAAACAAACATAGATGCAAATCGTTTATCAGATCCATAACTAACAGCAATAAAAAAACTGTTACATTGACGAAAAGTTTATGGCAAACGTTATTCAGACATACCATACATATTAAATAGTTTACATTTATTTAGGATTTAATAAAAATAGTTGTATTGAAGCCAAGTAGAGAGCATTAAGGTTTTAAAATTGAAAAGTCTTACCAGTTCGATCTTTGTTCATACTTCTTTCAGTTTATCACTTTTTTATTGCACCGGTATCTTTTTATACTCATCTATATGGATTATTTGTTCTCTGCACATTCTAATTCGACCGTCGTTGACTCTATTCCGTCACTGTAACATTAGCAGAAAACTATTTACAGTAACCACGGAAGTAGGGGGATTTTCTAAACAGACCGATTACAGCATTACCAAAGTAAGAACACGTCTGAGTTTATTTCGATTGACTGATTTTGTAGCAGCTACAGATATCCGTATTCCTTTCCGAAATCTTAACCAGAGGTCTGCAAGGAGATCAATACACTTCAATCACTTCTATGGTCAACGATCAGGCATTCCGTATTCTGATAAACGCCTAACGAGAGTGCCTGCCCTATTCGCCACCTGGGCAGCTATGTATGGTCGAGTATTGAAAACCTTCCGAGTATTGTCACGCCATTTAATATAGAAATCGCCTAATTAATAATATCTTCAAAGACACGAATTTCACAAAAGTCTGAATCTTCTAAGATTACTAGCTGATCATTATACATAGCAGTAATTAAATAAACCTATTGACTATTATTGTGGTGAAATGATATTAAAAATGAAACTGATTGCAGCATTTAAAGTCATCTTTTGCATGCCCTATCCCACCTGACAACAAAAATTTAAATTTAAATTTGAACATTGTTTGAAGTTAAGTATCAAACCCACATTTTCCGCTGACAACGTTTTTACTTGTATTTTACTGGTATAAAAAATATTAATATTCTTTTTAATATTCTAAATAAGGCTTAAATACTGTTAAAAACATATGCAATAGGACTATTTGTTGCAACTCCTTGATAAAAGCTGGAGCAGGCACTTTAATCGGATACCGCTCTAACTGTTCGATGAAGCTTACTGTTAAAATTGTATCGAAGCTTACTGTTAAAATTGTATCGAAATAGGATATATTTACTAGCTTACAGCCGTCTATTTATTACAGAAACGAAATCCAATTGTTCTTCCGCTTTTTACTATTAGATATATAGACAGCTGGTTATTTATGTCAAAGAAAACGCTGCAAAACAATATTTGCTACCTCTAATATCATTTTCTGCACCAGATAAGTTGTCCACAAATATTTTTAAAGAATTTGCTATACTATTGAGGAAAACGCAGATAAAAGCAAGGTGTTTGTAACACACATTGATTTTGATTTCAGTACAATGATTAGATCGCTTTAATAACTCTCGATTTATCTATTAGTACAAAGTACAAAAAGAAGTCTAGAATTAATCATGCAGCCTAATTTAACATTAGAATGGAGTGGAAAAGTAATATAGATTAAAATGATTTTTTAATTATCGTATAATTATGGGTATGCACCTTAATTGCTGCTAATGTTTCTAATGAGTCATCTCAATTGAAATTATATAAATGGATAATTTGTTGATATTAATAGTAAATTGAATTATCATGGATGATGGATTAATAAATATTTCCAATAAAAATCAATTACAAATAACATTTGACAATAATAAATTTATGAGTTATACTATTCAATATATGTAGAGATTTACAAGGTAAGAAAATTTACTTACAATTGCACCACAAACCGTCTTTAAAACCGTTTAAAACATTTGTTTTACATAACAAAATATAACACTCACACTGAAATTTTAAAGAATTTTCATTTTAATGCTGGGACCATACTGGGACGGTTTATAGTGCGATTCACAGAAACGCCTAGCGCGTCCCGGGTGGCGGATAGAGGAGACCCTCTCGTTGGGGTGATTGTCAAGTCATAATACGGAAAGCCTAGCCGCGGACCGTAGTGGATCACGTGTTTATAGAGTGCCACGCTCCTTGCACGATAAAAAACCCCTTATGTAGATTTTGAAAAAATATGCTCATTGTAGCCGCTACAAAAGGCGAAATTATCTAACCCTTTCCAATACTTCATATTTGTTCAGTAGCAGTCAAAATTTTGTTCCCTATGTCCCATACCCACCCGGTTTTAGTTGATATATTATGTATTACGTTGTTCTTGTCCTCAATATAGCTTAAATACTACTCGGTGGACGTAAAGCAAATATCAATCAAATCATTTTAATGCTGTTCGATGACGTAGGAAGTAGAAGATAATCTTTTCAGAAAAATGCTTTCATTGAAGCATTGCATGGATCATAAAAGTAAAATACAATCATGTTAATCATTATGAATATCTGTATAAATATGTCTATATAATATGTAAAACGGAGTGTAGAGTGATTATTAGATCATTTGTCGTTTACAACAATTTTACTGTCAGATAAAGCGAGATTAGTAACATTTCTAAATTTATTACATGTAGTAGTTTACGTTTTTTTGCACAAAAAAGAAACCATAGAGGAAAAAACATCACTAAAATACAACAAACCCTTGTTTGAATGGACTAGAAGTCAACAGTAGTAAGCAATCTAGAAAATCAGAATATCCATCACATGATCTAGAACTTGTCTAAATCGGCTTGGTAAATACCACAATACTGTCCAGTTGATAAATTCCGATATCAATCTAGTTAATAAATGTAGATATGTAAATAAATCTATTTAATACAAGGTTTAAGGATAATACTATTACCAAAACATATAAAAAATACACCTTTTATCTTAGATTGAATGGTGTTTAAGGCCACTTTCATCAATTTTTCAGCTATATCATGTCCAGTTTGTATTGGGAGAGGAAGCCAGAATATCTGAAAAAATCCCGATTTTCAGTAGTAATATGCGTTACAAAATATACTTATAAAAATAATGTATAATTAACATAGCTTTTTAATTTTTAAATCACATACATTCGTCAGGAATGACCGATATATGGATATATTTACAGAATTTATTTAAGGATTGTTTCCAATTGCTGGTTAGATTATTGGATATAAACGACTTTGGGTCGATTACGCTGAATAAACCGCGAAGCGGTTTATGTTGCAGCGTAAATCGATCCAAAGTCGTTTATATCCAATAATCTAACCAGCAATTGGAAACAAACCTTATATTTTAAATTCTATAGTAAAAATGGAGTAACAAGAACAATATTTTACAAGTAATCAAATAATATTTGCAATTCACAATTTTAGTGTCGTCACTTGTTGTTTGCGGAAGAATTCATGTATAGTCAACGTCATCAATACATCTTATTATGACGTCACAATCAGTCACGTGCTGAAAAGGCAAGTTAGGTTATACGAAATAACCAACTTTGCTCACGTATTGAGTATTTAAACGAAATTAAAATATTTAAGATTGAACCATCTGAAATGATAAATGACGGCTAACAATATAGCCAATATAACCAATGCAAGCTTTTTGAAGGTTTCATCAATAATTCCCCGATTTGTCAGTTATAATCCATCCGTCAATCAGTCAAAGTGTTATTGCGTATAAATAATTTAAATTGGTTGCATTTAAAATTTAATGTATTAAGGTATTGGATGCGTTTTCAAGGAAACTTTTATCGGAACTCAGCTGGCATTTACCATCGTAATTATAAGCATGATACTAATTATTATTATGACCACTATTTTCAATTGTATAAACTGAAGGGTTCAAAAGATGTACATTTTAATGAAATGTACTGAATGCGTTTTTAAGGAAGTATACAACTTTTATCGCAACTCAGCCGGCATTTATGAGCCGGATATTAATTATTATTATGACCACTATTGTTAGTTGTATAAACTCAAAGTAGTTGGCAAGCTAGTGTCAAAATGAAACATGTGAATTTAAGACAGCATAGTCCATCTTCCTAAATGTATTACCAAATTTGAACTTCCACTACCTCATTCCGGTTGAAACAATCAGAAGTAACTAGAAAATATAACCTGTCTTAAAGAAATAATGATATCATTAT
This sequence comes from Limnoperna fortunei, assembly GCA_944474755.1. Lineage (NCBI taxonomy): Eukaryota > Metazoa > Mollusca > Bivalvia > Mytilida > Modiolidae > Limnoperna > Limnoperna fortunei. The sequence continues at coordinate 40,730,215 of OX104121.1, read as the reverse complement.
AAATAAAAATGACAATATTGTGAATATACAATTTCTACTTTGACGATATAAAAGACAGTTTTAAATCTGCTCATACACCTACTGAAATGACAAAATATTGTTGTACAAATTTTCTTTCAATTGTATTTTTACTAAACTCAAAAACATATCTAACGTCTTACGAATAATTTTTGACAATAAAAATTGATTTGCGAAGGCCGTAACAATATTATCTGGATTTCCAAATTTCGGGATAAAAGTTAACATTGAACGTCGTTTGGGACACTCAATCAGAACTACAACAGCGAAGTACCAAGTAAAATGTCCAACGAGCCATCTAAAAGCTAGTGATTCCTAGTATGCTGGTATCATTTTTGTCAAATATCCACAATTTGTTGACTTTGTTTGACGTCTTTATGCAATTAAACAATCATTTTCATATAGCTATTGAATAAAATATAAAATGTACATATGTACATTGCTGTTATTGTTGTTATCTTTCTAAGTACGTTTTTGGATGTATGTGTTCATGGCAGTAAATATTTCTCGATGACTGATTTAATTGACAGTACTCACCGAACAATTTAATTCTGTTTAACATCTAAATTACGGTAACATGAATATATGCAGTTATATTCTTATAACATTTTTTATGCCAACGAATTGAAATTTATTATCTTTTTATATTTTCGAATTGGTTAAGAAAAATCAATAGAATTATATTACCCATTTGGGGCCTCAGACAAGAGATGATTTCCATTGGTCAAGGGATAATGATCAGCTAATTAATTATTCATTAGCCCAGGTCAAGATATCAGAGATAAAGGATTTTCGATGACATGCTTGGCCGATCAGGGATGGTGCATTTGTTCCAATACTAACTTTATTCAGTGGATCTAATATATATTTTCAACGATTAATCTACTTCGGATGAGTAGAGATAACTGATATATTTTTTAAGTATTTAATTTGTACACATACCGGAATATCCATCGTCCCCGTCCGTTTTGTAATACATTATTACATAATCGATCGTTTGTTTACATTTTGAAGTGGCCAGGGTCTGATGGAGGTGACACGAGTTTTAATAGTAGGACATAGTTACATTTCTCTTTTAAATGGACTTTTGAATCAGGATTTGAATTTTCCCAATGATTTTAACTTAATACAATGTGACATTAAACTTTATGGTGTTAGTGGCGCACACGTCACGGATTTTCAAAATGACAGAAAATTTTGGGGGTTCATGGATTGGTTTCAACCACATATTGTAATTCTGCAAGTTGGAGGAAATGACTTATGCAGTCACAATTTAAGACCAGAGACATTAGCTTGTCAATTGGTGGATCTGCTTAAAATAATTTTGGAATTCTCATCAGTGCGAGTTGGCTTTATTTGTGAACTTTTTAAACGCAATAAACCAAGATATGTGACAGAGCAGGAATATTCCAGAAGAAGAGTGATTGTTAATGACATGTTACCAATTCTGATTGAGGATATACACGTTTTGAATGCGACAGCCATATATTGGAAGCATTTAAGATTGATGGAATCACCATTGAAAATATATGATGATGATGGCGTGCATTTGACATTTATTGGCAATTTAAAATTTTACAGAAGTATTCGTTTAGCAATTATGCATGCCTTAAAATCTATACAACAGAATATTTCACATGATTCAATTTAGGTCAGTTTTCTTTCATCCACACATAATTATGTACAGCAAGTACTGTAGTACTGGTGTTCAGATATTTTTACATTTATCCTTGACATCTAAAGTTTTTATGTAATATTTTATTTGCAATGCCTGCATTTTTACATGAGAATTTTAGAAATATTTATTTCGATGTAGTAGTTTGGGTTTGGTAAATGTGAGTAACCAGTTTAATATTATAGATTTATTTACATGTATTTCAGTCCATACATTCTAATATAAGGTATTTACTAGTAGCTAGTACATGTATTATATTACTGTAGTTATAAAATTTTATAATCTTATGATGGTGAGAGTCTTTACTGATTTATATTATACATGTAGATGTTCTCTTTTCAGATTTCTTTTTATGATAAGCAAGCAGCAGAATTCCACGGTGTTTATTGGCCTTTCCTTGTATTAATGAAATTTTGATTTAATGTATACAAGTTACTAACTACAAATACAGGTATGAAATTAGTAATTTTATTGACATCAGGGAGGATTAAGATCAATATTATAATTCTTAATGTTACATATTAGCCATGTATTTGGTTATAAGTTCTGTGTTCGATGAGTAATGTTAAAGTTTAGCCATGTATTTGGCTAATGATGGTATTTATGACATGCAAGGTTACATTTTAGCCATGTATTTGGCTAATGGTGGTATTTATTACTTGTAATATTACATTTTAGCCATGTATTTGGCTATCAGTTATATGTTCGACTAGTAATGTTAAATGCTAGTCATGTATTTGGCTCTTGGTGTTATTTATGACTTGTAATGTTACATTTTAGCCATGTATTTGGCTCTTGGTGGTATTTATGACTTGTAATGTTACATTTTAGCCATGTATTTGGCTCTTGGTGGTATTTATGACTTGGTCTTGTAATGTTACATTTTAGCCATGTATTTGGCTCTTGGTGGTATTTATGACTTGTAATGTTACATTTTAGCCATGTATTTGGCTCTTGGTGGTATTTATGACTTGTAATGTTACATTTTAGCCATGTATTTGGCTCTTGGTGGTATTTATGACTTGTAATGTTACATTTTAGCCATGTATATGGCTAATGGTGGTATTTATGATTTGTAATGTTACATTTTAGCCATGTATTTGGCTAATGGTGGTATTTATGATTTGTAATGTTACATTTTAGCCATGTATTTGGCTAATGGTGGTATTTATGACTTGTAATGTTATGTTTTAGCCATGTATTTGGCTATAGGTTGTCTTTATGACTGGCTATGCTTCATTTTAGCCATGTATTTGGCTATTGGTTGTCTTAATGAATTGTAATGTTACATTTTAGCCATGTATTTGGCTATAGGTTGACATATTGAATCTTAAGCCAAATACAATTATTTTGGTATATAATATAGTGTCCATGTATTTGGTCGACTCAACTTAAAGGAACAGAATCAGTCACAGAAAAGTTCATAAGGTTTAATAAATATTGGTTATTTATTCACAGCCATGTCGAAAAGACCTGCCAAAAGAAGGAGACTGGGCATGGATGCGTCAACCTCTTTATCTACCAGTGTGTTAGATGATAGTGCTATGAATGCATCCGAGGACAGAAGGTCTGAAATGGTAACAATGGCAAATGCAATTTCGGAGGCTGTTACTAATAAAGTTATGGACAGTCTGCGGAAGTCTGGAGTTTTTCCAAAAGACAGTCAAATCTCGGGTACATGTAATAATATAGATTCTGGATGCCCCTCAGATGTGCAGAGTCATAATAATGTTAATAATAATAATAATATACATGACACAGTTGCAATTAGTATTCCTGCACAAGATTTATGTGCTCAAGTCACAAGTACAATAACTAGTTATAAACCATTAGGTAGACCATTATATACAAAAATCAACATAAAATTGCAAGAAAAAATTAGAAACAAAGACTTTATTGATTTATCAGATATTTTAGTTGACCATCAACCATCTGAGATGGATTTACACTTAGCTGTGAAAAACAATAGAGTAGGATTAACATCAGGAAAGAAAAGAAAATTTTTAAGTATTGAAAGTTGGACTGATGCTTTTTCAATATATGCATCAGTTCTTCGGAAAGCCAATCCTAGTCATCCCACATTGGCTGAAGATTTGGCTATTTATATGGATTTGATAAGACAAATTCAAAAAGATGGGGGGGATTGGTATTTCTACGATACTAATTTTAGACAAATTATGCAAAACGATGACACACTGTCATGGAGCTATGTTGATCAAGTATTGCATACAAGATCACTTAATAGGCAAAAATCCCGTTTAACACAACTCCCTTCAAAGCCCTTTCACAACTCCGCCTCCCGTAAAACTTGTCACAAATTCAACGGGGGGCGGCCCTGCAATGGTTTGTGTGGATACCTGCACCTATGTTGGCACTGTCATGAACAACACTCTATGCAGGTTTGCCCACATAAAAAGCCACAAATGGGAGGACAGCATACCAAAACAACTGACAAAACCAAATTTAGTAAATCCAATGCATTGCAACCTTCCACCTCCAAACAATCCAATTAAGTTACCCACACCTATCAAAATTAAGCCGTTGCTAGAATTTCTTGAAGGTTATGATCCTGAGGATACTTTATATCTTTTGAAGGGGTTCACACAAGGTTTTTCGATTGAATTCACAGGAGAAAGGTCTTTTTTTCATGCCGACAATCTTAAGTCTGCTTATGATAATCCAGGTGTTATGCAAGACAAAATTGACAAAGAACTTAAGGCGGGTAGAGTGATGGGTCCTTTTTCATATTTACCCTATGAAAACCTTCATATCTCTCCTTTAGGTCTTGTTCCCAAAAAATCCGAAGGTTCTTGGCGTCTCATACATCATCTGTCTTTTCCCAATAAAAAAGAAGGTTCAATCAATGCTGGTATTTCAGATGATTCAGCAGCCGTACAATATGCCGGCATAAATGAAGCAATTTCTTGCATTAAAAACATTGGTAAAAATGCTTTTCTATGCAAGACCGATATACGCTCGGCATTCAGAATTCTTCCAGTACATCCTTTGGATTATGAGTTGTTAGGTTTTCAGTGGAATGATAGATATTATTATGATAGATGTTTACCAATGGGTTGTCGAACCAGCTGTAAAATTTTTGAAAAATTTAGTTCAGCTCTGGAATGGATTGCTATTAATAAACTGGGCATTAAAGCAGTAGTACATATTTTGGATGACTTTCTTCTCATAGAAACATCACAATCTGCAGCTTTATCTAAATTGAAATCTTTTGTTAACCTTTGTGAGAAATTAGGGGTGCCATTATCATATGAAAAAACGGAGATGCCTTCTCAGGTTATGGAGTTTGTTGGTATAACTATAGATGTTCAGAGACAGGAAATACGCTTGCCAGGGGACAAATTGAGAAAATGTAGTGAACTGCTTGATAAATTTATACAAATGGATATATGTACACTTAAAGAAATGCAATCCTTAGTGGGTGTTTTAAATTTTGCTTGCTCAGTAGTTCAACCAGGTCGAGCTTTTCTTAGACGCTTGATCAATCTAACTATGAATGTCTCAGAAACACAACGATTTCTTCATTTAACGGAGGAAGTTAAAGAAGATATGAGGATATGGCAAAAATTTTTAAATGAGTACAATGGTATATCTATGTTCCTGAATGAGAATTTTCTTTCAAGTAACATATTGGAATTACATACTGATGCAGCTCAGTCATTAGGTTATGGTGGTTTATACAATACCAGGTGGTTTTTTGGTTCTTTTCCAGATAGTTGGAAAGATCTTAACATTATGACGTTGGAATTCTATCCAATTATAATAGCTCTTGAATTATGGGGATCTCTGTGGAGTAATCATTCAATTCTATTTTTCACAGACAATGAGGCCTTAGTCTCGGTGATTAACAAACAAACATCTCGTGATAATCAGGTGATGAAAATGGTACGTCATATGGTTTTGTGTTGCCTGAAGTTTAACATTTTATTTAAGTCAAAGCACATTCCAGGAAAAAGAAATGTTTTGGCAGATTGCCTTTCTCGTTTGCAGGTTCAACACTTCAAGAAACTAGCTCCACAAGTAAACAAACTACCTACCACAGTCCCGACCAAGTTTCTGCCCGAAAACTTCTGGAATACATTACAGTGCTAAGTGATGCTGCTTTAGCACCTTCAACTCAAATAACTTATAGGCGTGCTTGGAATGTATTTGAGGAATTTAGTAGTTCTATATTAGGACAATCTATCCCTTTACCCTTGTCTGTCTCTACAATATCATTGTTCGTTGCTTACCTTTTTCACAAAAATTTTGCACCAAGTACTATATCAACATACCTTTCAGCAATAAGTTATGTTCATAAAATGTTATCTATGCCAGATAATACACAATCATTTCTAATAGAAAAATTGGTATTGGGAACATACAGGCTGACTGACACCTTTGACACCCGTTTGCCTATAACAGTTCCAATTTTGAACAAATTATTAGTAGCAATACCTACTATAGTTCCGTCACTGTATGAACAATTACTTTTTAAAGCAATATTTCTTTTTGCATTTGCATCATTTGCTAGAATTGGGGAATTAGTAACAGTAAAACATGCGACTGCTTCTAACAATTTGCAATTAGATGATATTTCAGTATTTTTTGAGGAATCCAGAGCAAAATCAGTTCAAGTTTGTTTTCGACATTTTAAACACAATACCAAAGAGGGTCCCAAACTTATAACTTTTTCACATGGTTATGCTAACATATCTGCAGTTCAAGGTCTGATAGATTACTTAAAAGTGAGATCTAATAAACCAGGTCCCTTGTTCTGTCTTGCTAATGAAGCTCCATTATCCAGGGTATACTTTGACAAAACATTACACAAATGTCTCTCTTGTTGCCAACTAGACTCTTCACGATATAAAGGACACAGTTTTCGGATAGGAGCAGCGACTGCTGCTGCAGAACGAGGTCTGTCAGACAGTCAAATTCGTTCTATGGGTAGGTGGAACTCTAACGCTTTTAAAAAATATATAAGAACAAACAACTGTTAGGTCACAAATTGTTAAAATATTATAGATTACTTGCTTGGGCCAGTAATCTGTTTTTTAGTATTATCTACAACATGGCAGTGTGTCATCATTCATTAACAATCTATACAGATATTATGTGCTAGATACTTTTTTATAATACTTGACTGCTTGGGCCGTCAGGTTTTATTTTTCATTAATTTCACAGGTTATTTATGGTGGTTTATTATTTACAGAAGTGATAGTATTAGTATATACTTGTGTTGAACAAGTTGGTTTTAAGTGACCAGTCTTTCTTGTTTACTTTGTTAGTTAGTTGGTTTATCTCAAGGTTGTTATTAACAATTGATGCACTATATTTAATACTTTATTAAAAAAGGGGATAATGTCATTAAATGTTATTTTGCCTAACTGCTTGGGCCGTTAGGAAATATTTCTTTTCCCCTATATTAGGTGTCTTTTTGGCCGTTCGCTTGGCCTTTGTGGGGTTGGACAGACAAGTCATCTGTCCAGGTGGGATTATTTACCCCTTTTTAGGCCAAGCTGATAGTTTGTGTACTTTTTATTATTGTTTTTACTTTAATGTGCAATGTATATATGTTAACTTGTATTTTCTATCTCAATTATTTTGAGTAAAAATTTTTCGCAATTTGAACTAGCCTTGTTTTATCTTATACCTTACATGAATGTTTATGAAATGAGGAAGGCATAAATGCAGTTATATTCTTATAACATTTTTTATGCCAACGAATTGAAATTTATTATCTTTTTATATTTTCGAATTGGTTAAGAAAAATCAATAGAATTATATTACCCATTTGGGGCCTCAGACAAGAGATGATTTCCATTGGTCAAGGGATAATGATTAGCTAATTAATTATTCATTAGCCCAGGTCAAGATATCAGAGATAAAGGATTTTCGATTTCAATACAGTTTTTGAAGAATTTTTTAACCCACCCACCTTCCCCTTCATCATCCTTTTTGTTTTATACTTTTGTTGATGTTATATAAACAAATCATTTGTTATTTTGGATGATATTATTATCAGTATTGTTTATTAATTTTGTATTGTATTTCAATGTATTAGTATGCCTCTTTTTCTATGTATCGGGTATATTAATCTTTTATAGGAGATTTTGACAATGATTTTCAATGCTTGATTTGTTTATGGTCTGTATTGTAAAGGGGATTATTTACCCCTTTTTAGGCCAAGCTGATAGTTTGTGTACTTTTTATTATTGTTTTTACTTTAATGTGCAATGTATATATGTTAACTTGTATTTTCTATCTCAATTATTTTGAGTAAAAATTTTTCGCAATTTGAACTAGCCTTGTTTTATCTTATACCTTACATGAATGTTTATGAAATGAGGAAGGCATAAAATATTTTAAACTTTAAATTTTTTGTTCAGTTTATTAGACACGAGAAAACTAAATATATATGATCAGTAAAAGTGAATGTTTATATCAGATTAAAGCCATTATTCGAGAGAACTATATATTTTACCAGACAGTATTTCTGATGATGTAAAATCAAATTGGTAAAGTATTCTGCTTCATGACGCATAATGATCAGCATTATTGCACTAACTACTGTTTTTCCGATTAACTGATTTGCAATATATATTGCAATGATGCATGGATGTTTTGTAGCCATCCCAGGGACATCTCTCCTTATTTATCTTCTTATTGCTGGATTATATTTTTTGCAAACCTGACATGCTGTCATTACAGTATTTCCATATTTAAAGTAAGTCGACATAATTCCCACGGCTTTCATCAAATACTTAGCATGTTACAATGGTTAACTGATTCTTATGTAATTCTATTCTGTTACAACTTTTGTAATTTCAGCAGGAGTTTAAAAAAGGCACATATCAATAGTCTCATTTTACTTTGTAATTAAGTGATGAGGGATATTTTAATCACAATGAATGCTTGAAACTTTATTCGCATGACTCGATTTAGCGCTAAGAACCCCAGGCTATTTTAACACGGAATATAAATCTGCTTTTAAAAGGAATATGTTCTTATATTCATAGCATTATTGTAAAAAACACTATGTGTTAAAAATATATTTCCTTGTCTTAAAGAATTTTGTTTTCTGTTGCATTTCAGTAGATTAATTGATTAAGTTGTACCTATGTTTTCATATAGCATGTTTATATATATGTTATATAAAAATACTTACTTTACATACTTTATACATGTTATATAAAAACATCGATATACATGTTATATAAAAACTTTTATACCAAGGTTAAAAGAATTTTTATTATGAATTTACAAATTATATACCGATCGAAAAAATATTGTGATAATGATATGATAAATCTGTCCACAATCTTGTCCATCTATAAATATTTTTTGCTGTCTAAATTTCGTAAGTGGTCGAGAGGTCTAAGGAGCGTGATATTGAGCAGGCAAACTGATGCCATAGTTTGAGCTTATGTTTGATAATGGCATTGAAATGAATATTTGGTTGTTTTCATGACACCGAACTAATGAAATATAAATTTGTGGAAAACATTAGTCTACAATACCAAAAGGCTAAAAAATTTAAAAAAAAACAAATCACATCGAACATGATAGCAAACAAAATGCACTTTAATAATAATAATAATAATAATAATAATAATAATAATAATTATCATCATAATAACTATCAAAGTTATATCTTGCGTGCAATTAAAGGAAGAAATGAACCGAAACACTTCTGACAAATACTGATTCATAATGATGTTCATTTATAGGAACGTCTCAACATCGTGGATATCATTATTTATTGGGAAGTAAGGATCAAAGACTGGTAGAGTAAAAGACCCATTTATGAAAGATATAATAAAAGAAAGCATTTTCAATAGAATCATACACTTGCAGCTCTGAAATAATGCAACTGTTAATAAGAACTTTTTCGAAAACTATAGCATGATTTTATTGGAAACTCCGATTGGTTAATATATCAATTTGCTTTTTGCGTTTTTCATCCGTGTTTGATCTCTGTCAATGGAAAGTCTAGTTAATCATCTTTTACTGTATAATGATAAATGACCAATTATGTTTTGGTTTTCTATATTCACTGACTTAAAACAAAAGCATAATGTAAGTAGCCATTTTGTATCAGTACTTGCGTACATACTCTTATCTATTAATTATCTAATGCTATTTGAGTTGCTTGTTTAAAAACATTATAACCGAATTGATACTACTGTAATTGTAATATAATGATTAAGCAATGACCAGACGCATAATGCTTGAAATTTAATTTGTAGTTTAAGTTTTCTGAACAAATCAATAGCTGATCATTATATATTGCTGTATTACTATAAATCTGTTAACTGTCAGAATTTTGCAGTGATTGTAAAAATAAAACCGCTTGACAGCTCTATAGATAAAAAGATAATAAATGGTTGACAATTGACCTCGTAGTAATTGAGTTTATTATTTTTACATTGTCACGTTTATGTAAAGTGTCTATGGTAGATGTCTTAAAATGATGTGCTATGGAAACCATTAATTACATATAAGTTCAGCAAAATTAAAACCAAGTCTTAACCTTCAACGTTTTTAAAATTATATTTGCGGTTTGTATTGTCAAGTTTAAGCTTTATCGAGTATATTGAGTATTTAAGTCTTATTTGAGCCTCAATTTTAAACGCAATTAAATAGTCAACAACTCACTAGGTACAATTATTTACTAAATACATTTTAGGCCTCTAAGGGTATTTACTCAGATATTTCATTGAATGAATGTTTGCCTTATATACAGCGAACAGTATTTCAACTATATGCAGGATGAGAACACGCTAACAGAATAATAGAAAGTACAATTTTGACTGCAACAGAAAAAGTACGGAGTAATGTGTAGGGCAAATAATTCAGCGTACTATTTTCCGAATTAGGATGCAAAGGGCGTGGCACTCTACAAAACGTTATCTTTTACGGTCAGCTGTCATGCTTATTGTAATATAACCTGACAATTACAACGAGAGGGTTTCTTCTATCCAACACATAGAAACGCGTTGGGCAATTTGGTGTTCTGGCAGTAGTAACCCCCCAGTTTAGTCCTAGTCCGACAATTTTGGAACCATAAACTCAGTAAGCATTTTATTTTTGGTTGTTTTTAAATTTAAACTGTTGTAAACGGTTACTGAACATACAACTGTATGTGATTATGATAATTAATTATTCACTACAAAATCAATGCGTACATTTATTACTAAACACTCATGTATGGATTCGTTCAGCGTTTAAAGTAATTTTAGTTGGTTATTAACATCCATAGTAATGATCGAATAATAATTACATTACCGCAGTTAGAAGTTATTTAAATCTTATAACATAAATACTACATAAATACCGGAAGTAGTAGAAGCTGTGGTCAATATAATAATTTAGGAATTGATGTTTAGTTGTACTGAATTGTATTAAAGAGATAAAATATCAATCAAGAATAATTTACCTATCACCTTCAGTAAAAAAGCATGTTCCACCTAATTTTGAAAATCTTAAATTACGATAGATGTGGTAGAAACGTACTGTTCAATACAATTAATCTAAACAGTAATTAGTTCTGTTCATGGAAAACGTATAACGAACAAGCTTAACATTTGCTTTGTGTCAGCATATATCTCATGTAACATCGACATCAATCAGAGGTAAGAAAATAACAGAAAAAATGTCATACATCAAGGATATAAACATTAATTTCATCATTTACGTTTAAAACACAAAAAAAAATTAAAATGCTAACAAATTAAGATGTTAAAGACCTTTTGTTACAAAATTGTTATCTTTACCCTGGGACTTGGATAATTTATTACCTGTTCCTTTACGTTCTTGAATGAAATCTGTCTTGGTTAGTATATTTGCTATTTGTGACAATTAATATAAATTAGAATTTAATTAGATAGCAACATTTTTAAAGACCTACATGTTGCACATAATGGACATTTAAAGTTGTGTTTTAGTTTGCAAGGCACCAAATACTGTACATATGCAGTTCTAAGTTTGCAACACTACTGACAATAGACCTATTGTTTGAAATAAAAAACAAATCGGTAAAGTGTATTTTGGGGATATTTGCTAAAGTGGATCTTACTTCCCTAGATTTAAATATCGCCAATAGGACAAAGGGTAGTCAACTTCTTTATAAACTGCCACCAAATTAATTTACAGCAGTCAAATTTTACCTTTAGAACTAACACTTGCTAACCACTGATTGGGTAATCAGATGTGTATCCTCACATCTGTTTGCGTTTGTTTAATCTAGGTCCTTTTAAATTGGAAGTACTATTTGAAGATTTGAGTATTCGTCCTAATTATTTTACAACTCCTCTTCTTTTTCACTTTTCACACGCTTATTTTTATGGGTTATCTTAGTATCAGTTTCTGTTTCAGATAAGTTTTCTTTTTTCTTTTTTAGTTTTGAATAACTTCTTATATTTAACAAAAATACTCAGCTGGTATTTAAAAAAACTTATGTTTTTGATCAATTAAATTATTGTTAATAATTTTTTTAATATAATAAAAACTTATTTATTATAATTCTGCATATGGTATAAAAGTGAGTTTAAAATTAAGGATACCACACACATTATATGCTTATCCGTGTAAAGCAAATACTAAGGTCTATCCATGTATTTAAAGTTTTCAATTGCTAATAATCATTAGTTTCCTGTTTTTTACCGTTTTGTTTTATGACCATATGCATGTATTCCATGTTTTGATCATGTTTTGTTATCTTATGCTTTTCTTATATATTTGATAAGTTTTTTTGTTTGTTTTTTAATGCTTTTACTAGTCGCCGAATTTCAAACATGCCACCCATTTGCCTACATGCAATATTTTCTAAATTGGATGCGATAAATGCAAAATTCTGACAGTTTTGTGTACTTTTTCATTTTTTACGTCATCATTGAATGCCAGCTATACATAAACAAAAACAAACAAATTGACCTTGATCAATGAAGTGACATGTACACTTGTGCTTACCTTTGCAAAACTTTTTTTTTCATACGTTAGATCCTAGATGGACCAAGGCCATCATGAAACTATTCAGATCGGAAATTCTGTCTTAATTTAAACGCTTTGCGTTTTTACTTCCACGTTTTGAAACAAAATATATTGTGTTTTCTTGTTCATTGGTCAGAACTGTTTTGGATATTTTTCTGTATGAAAGATTCCTTTTGATCTTAGTTGGAAAAACTTTCATACTGATTGTTTTTCTATTTGTTTTTATCCACGTTTCCAACATTCGTGCAGTGGAAGCGGGACATATTATTGTGGTGTATAGCAAAACAGTGTTAGAATCGATATTGTGATGCCACAACCTGTTATTCTTATTAAGTTCCTTTAACAACGAAAATTTTATAAACATGCATCCTAAACAAACCATATTAATATCTATCTTAAGAAAAATTAAAGAGGAAACCAATTAATGTAAGCAGCACATTTGTCACAGACAATTGTATACGTTCGTTAAGTAGTTGTGGCCCATGTATAGCTTCTCAAAACTCTCAAACTGTAATTCGCAAATACCGTTCTGGGTATTCATAATCAACATGTACATGTATCACCAAGTCATGCAACTTACAAAATAGTAAATTTTCCAGTACTCAAAACCAGCATGGCGTGTAAATACCAATGGTATGATCCTTTTGACAATCTTGTCTCACTTTCATGATTTTGACAACTGCGAACAACCTCTTGTTATAGTCATATCCGTATTAAATGCTTCCTTTCGGTAGCTGCATGTTATTGTTACAGATATCTATTTTAACAGATATTTGACAAGAAACAAAGTTTGGTTGGGTCAGAAAAATAGATCATAAAGCATTACCTCATAATTAAGTATTTGGTTATAGTTAGTAAACTTACTAAGCAATGATATTTATATGATATTTACATATAGCAATCATTGTAAATACTTGCTAATGACTATTAATTTTTAATAAATTCAGAAACGATAAATTTTTAACAATAATATATTGTTCCCGTCATAATGGACATGCCAATTGTTCCTGATATATCAAACAATTTTATATCGTAAATAATTTAATATATTTTTGCACAAAAACTTGACAGCATCCAATTGTTACTAGTAAAATGAAATTTATAAGTGCTTTCGATCGTCTATAAAATTTGCATTTATAGTTTTATTAAGGAATGTGAAACATTTTTGACATTTATATATCGCCAGTGTCATTTAATTCTGTTCGAATTCTATTCTCGTTCTACTACAATCTGAATGAAATGGTTAAATTAAAATGTTTCCTTTAACGATCAAGGTCAAGTAAATGTTATTGTTTTTGATGTTTAAATTTTCTTCTATCTTAAATTTCCTTCGCAGGTTAAACGGTATATTAACCGTTATTGTTCAAATTGTACTTATAACTGATAGATTAGATTAGATAGAGGGAGGGAGTGAGGGACGGACAGACATACAGACAGACATACATTGAATGTTTGCGCAACTTTTAGAAACAAGTATGTTAGCTATATTCAGGATAACACCACATTAACAATCAACTACGCAATACACGGAAACCTGTTGGACGATGAGAAGTTAGTTGTTTTGTCGTACTAAATGGCATAAATAGTTAGGTTGAGATAAAGAATTATTCTTTTGTAACTGACACAATAAGCGTATTTTCAACATCAATTTAAAGCGTGGCAGCACAATATGAAGTCGGAGAATTAATTAAAAAAAACGAAAAAAAACTCAATTGGAAAACTTTCAAAGATCTTCTTTTAAAACATTACAAGCAGATTCAAACCATTATTTTCTAGGATATTTATTATGACGTTCAACTTTGAATTTAAATACTGCCGCATAAAGAGTTTCTTACACGTAATGTCCACATTCATATTGTCATGACAATGGCCTGGTTTGCCGTAGCCTCGTTTTTTGTTGAACGGAATTCGATATACCGAATAATAAAATTGTGGCGCTCTTTATATTAACATTCTACCAACATTTGCTATAAAAAATTTAGACCGAAAGCTTTTGTCACTAACAAACTCTGACTGATACTTCACAGTTGCAAACAGGTAAAGTTAAACACGGAAGACCAATCATTGTTTTTAGAAAACAGTCACAACGCGACAAAACAATATTTGCTCTCTCTAATCATATTTTCTGCACCACATACTTCGTCTTCACATATAGAAAACATTAATTATTTGCTATAGTAATGAAGATAACGTGGACAAAGGCAAGGTGTTTGCAACTCGCATTGATTTTGATTTTACAACAATGATTGGATCGCTTTAATTGCCCGCAATATCTCCATTAGTACAAAGTACAAACAGAAATGCAAAATTATTATGCTGCTTAATTGATATTACATTAGGTACAAATTTGTGTGTTAAATGATAAAGTTGAAAAATCGAAAGGTACTTCGCAATATGTTTAGTTTTGTTTAAAATATTTAGTAGAAATTATATAAATGCATCTTAATTGCTGCTTAAGACATATGACCTCTCCATATGAGAAGTCAAAAGTGATATTTATTTCTCAGTTCTTAATAGATGGATTTTTTGTTGATACCAACAGTTACTATAATTTTAACGGCTGTAGGAATTAAACAATCGACATTTATTAATTTTTTATGTCAATTCTGATAGCCGTTGTTATCAGAACGTTGGATGATATGGATGTAAATGCTCTATGTCACGTCTTACTCATTATATTTGGAGGTTTACAACGTTTACAAGGTAAGAAAAATGTATTTACAATTTTAACACAAGGTCTTTAAACCTTCTAAAACATTTGTTTAAATAATTTTTTTGAACGCTATTATAACCTTAATATAGTTTTTTTCCATTGTAATGCTGTTTGTTGCCGTTTTCAAAACAATTGAATTTGTTCCTTACGACCGTTTTCGGAGTAAAAGTAAAGGATATTCTTTTCCATTTGACAAAAAAGTTATCTCATTAACTTTTTAACTAATGCATCGATGATTTAAATCAAATAAAAGCATGTCAAACATTAGTTGTTTTTTAATATTCATGTTAACATTGTTTCATTGAGAAGATAATAAATTCCGAATCTGATTTATTTCAATAGATAGTTTTTTGAGTGAGTTTTACATCGTACCAATTTAGCTACATGTTTTTGAATTTGCGCACTAAAATTTCAAATTTTTCTAATGAATAGTTTTGCAGACAAGAGAATTAAAACACCAAAGTAATTGTATTACAAAACTGTAATACAATTTTCTGATTTTTTGCTACAATGTCAAAGAAAAAGTATAAATTTTAGCTCCGGAAATGAAAAAGATAGGGCTATCTGAGATACATTTTGGTCTTTTGGAGAAATAACTAGTTAAATATGAGTAATCTCCATTATTTTAAATTTCATTTTAATTAGAATTAATACGGTGGTATATAAGTCTTTAATTAATATTGTAAATTTTTATAGAATTGAAAAGTATACAATAAAAGAAGTTAATTTTAATTTTACCGTTAAATTGATATATATTTTAAAACTTAAAAAAACTGGCGGATGTCCTGTAGCCCCTTTAAGTTTTAAAATTAAGAAAATCCCTTTTGCCATTGAAGAAAAGGGCAAATGGTCACAAAAACGTACACAAAATAACAGCTGTAGATTATTTTATGAGGTATTGCATTAAACGCGATGACGTTTTTTTATATGTAGAATAATTAATAAAACCGCTTAAGAACTTGTGCTTTGTAAGTCGTCAATGAAAGCATTTTTTCTATTTTTTAGCTTTCTATTACGATACACATGTTTCTATCGTTGCATCATTTTGATATATTTTGCCAAATTCTATACATTTTTATAGATTCAATACAGATGTATATTGAATATGCAGTACTTGAGCATGAAAAGCGGTGACCGATTACTTGTCAGTTCGTCAGCGATCGGTTACCAATTAGTAGATTAGACTTTTCGTTCGGAATCTGTCAGATCTTCAGATCGTTGCCTTGTTGGCGTGAGACCTGAAAGCATTATAATAATATCTAAATGTAAATTAAGTTCTTTTAAAGACATGAGAATTGCAAGTCTGGTCAAACCAAGAAGCTGTTTGCCTATAATGGGCAACAAAATATTGTGGGTCGACTCAAATAATGAAATATTTCCTTTTATAACCATGAAAATTTCAAGTCTTGTCAAACTGAGGCACTTTTTGCCTAAAATGAACAAGGGAAATACTGCAGATTGACTCAAGTGTTTAAATCTTTGAATAGTCTTTATGAACTATAAATGCATTGACAGATACATACGGTCTGAAAGATTCGTTTGAACCGATCCGTCTGATTGTTCTTTTGAACTTTCGTTCAGTAAATTTGAAAAATACATTAAGTAATGTAAAAATGAACATTTCGTGCTACTTGCTGACAAATTATGAATAGCCGTAACACTATTTACATAATAATGTAAGAAATTTATATAATTTTTATCTTTTAGTCATTGTTTTTATTCATTTAAAGATCCGCGAGTTCATATTCATGAACTTAAAGAATAACCATCTCCGTTAAATTTAAGTAATCATTACAAAACTTAATAGACTTTTAAGAGGACGAAAGTAAAAAAATCACTTTCATGTTTGGCGCCGTTTGCTTTGCACATACTACCATGACAACCAAACACTTCTTGAATATATTATATAGACAGGTTAAATAAGTTTTTTAAATGTTATTTGAGACATGTTAAAATATCTTACTACTTAATAAACAAACAAAAGAAATTAAATGTAGCCCAGTCTCGAAACATTTATAAATGCACACAGATAAATATATACGGTAATTACATGTATATATCAATTTGTTTGAAGTCTGAAGTGGCTGTTGCGGCAAATTGTTTGATTCGATTGATAAAAGGCCCGGTAGTAGCTATCTTGAACACGGGTCGCGAGGTCATGCACTTCTCGGGCCGTCATCGGTAGAGCAAGTCTGCTGTAATCTGTTTCACAGCCGAGAAATTGTGCTCTGCTTTACGTTTTCAGTTAATGCAATCCCCGTTGGGATACTCTATGGATTTACTATCTTAGTTTGCCGTAAAGACTATAGATTAGTATTATTGAATAAAGAGGAATAATTTTTGAAAAATCCCTGTGATATCGATAGAGATACATGCATTTTTATCTGTGTTTTAATTAAAGACAAATAGACAATACAAACTCGCATATATGTATTACATGAACTTTTATACCTGCTTAGTTGGGTATCTTGAAGACGATAAGCTGAATAATACTAAATTTAAAGATAATAATATTTCCAATAAATTTGAATGATAACACACTTTTATTTCATAAATGTATACAAATAGTAGTAAATATATAACGACACATTTAAGATTCCTTATCGATCAATTTACCGATTAGTTGGCGGTTATCAATCCGTCAAGGACCATCAATTAATCAACGGATTAAAATAGGGTCCAAAACAGTGCAAATTTAAATGCAGTGTATTAATTGAGTTTTCATCAATCTTGTATCATTATTAGTGTCAGACTAAGCCGGTCCTTTCCGTCGCCAAAAGGTAAATGTTAATTATAAACATGGTAGTAATATACTATCTGGCCTGAATTACTGGTGAATAAACTCAAAGTATCAGTTAAGAAATAAAAACTGCGGCTTTAAACTTACAATCGTCTAAAACAAAATTACATTATGAACTAATTCCACCTGAAACTACCTAAAAGAAACAAAGAGGACCGTGCCTCAAAGAAATAATAATGTCTATATTTATAAGAAATATAATTCAGTGAATATACAAATTCTGCATGGACTTTATACAAAGACACAGTCTTAAATCTTTTCATGCAAATACTAAAGCGAAAAAATTGTGTACAACGAAAAATGGTTAGATTTACAAACACACAGAACGTATTACGAATAATTCAGTAAGAATAATGCAGTAAAATGTTTATTGCAAAGGCCGTGGAAATTTGACTCGGAGTTTTAAAAATTTGAGATACAATTAAACAGCACACGTCTTGGAGACATTAAGTCTTACCCACAAGAGTAAAGTTGCACGCACGTAATATATCCCACGTAGCAAGCTTGCAGCTAGGATGCTGGCTCCATTATTTGTAATCAAAATAAAAATTAATCTATTTTTATTTCATAGCAGTAAAAATAGTTCTCTCGTCAACCTAATCTAGACAACTCAACGAACAATATAATTCTAAATTGATAGCAAATATTTCTCAAGTTTACAATTAGAAAATTAATTCTAATGCAGTTCAATTCTGATTGGATAACGTGAATAATTTATCGGCATCAATTCCACGATTGATGCCGACAGATTTTAACACAAGCGCAGACGTTATTTCCGGCAAATAAAAAATTCCAATTTTAATCAGTTAATTTAGTTTTTTACTGCCGTAGCATTAGAATGGAGATAACTGTATTGTATTTGAAGATTTGCCGGCATCAATTGGTGATTTGATGGTCAGAAACATCCGTTTACTGGCTCTGCTTACGCGTCGCCAATAAACTCAATTTCCGACCATCAAATCACCAATTGATGCTGGCAAATCTTCAAATACAATACAGTTATAGCGTCCTCTTAGCATAACGTAAGGAGAGAAACACTGTTTTGTCTGTCGCAATTATTTCCAATTATATTGATTGAGATAGCAAATAACATAAAATACAAATACAAAATTGGGTTTCATTTTTTTTTTGTATTCATATTTACAGAACAATTTCCTTCCGTATTATGTTTTGTATATTTATACGCTTTCCTTCCTAGATACATTTTGAAATCTTGATGGGTTTTTGTATCTGATTTGTATTTTTGAAATAGCAACGAGACTCCCTCACAAACTTGACATCAAGTCGTTCAGGCTTTTTTTAGTTTGTACGAGTCGCCGGAGTTTACACATTGATAATTTCGTTTTTTAAAACACGGCGTTTAATCCATTGGTAAAAGAGAATATTAAACAAACAAAACATATTAATAACGTTACTTTTATGTTTTATCTACCACAGTGATGTAAAAGCAGATTGGTATAGTATAGTGTTTTATGCCGCAGTAAAATAATAAAAGTCTTTTGTGCGCTACTAACTACATGTACTGCTTTTTAGACGCAAGAATAATTAGATTTGGCTTTTATGTCCCCTTTTTTATAGTTCATTGGTTGTTTTGGGGTACCCTAATGAAACCTCTCCCTATTTTATTCTAATTTCGAGATTACGTTTTTGCAAAAATAACATGTTCTCATTATACCTTTTCCACTTTAGAAGAATTCCTCAGGCTTTTTATCTAATAGTTAGCATGTTACAATAGTAAATTGATTTTTATGCAATTCTTTTCTATTATTAATTTTGTTATTCCAGCAGGAGTATCAACAAGGGTACATATATCTAATCATAAAGTCACATTTGACTTCGTCATTAAGTGAAAAGTGATATCAAATTGCATGTTGAGTATTTATTCACATGACTAGTTTTCACCGCTAAGAACTCCAGGGTAATTCAAGAAAAGATATAGAATTTAATATTTCTATATTGTATTAAAAGAATGGATTGTCCCCTTGTCATTTAGAAATTCGCTTTTTCTATTTTATTTCAGTACATCAGTTATTGATGGTTGTTGTTTTTTTACCTTGTTTGCTTTTAAGTTTTTGATTCTTCTTTTTGTACAAATTATAAGTATTGAACGGTGTATAGTGCAGCCAAATCGATAGCAAATTGTGGTCAAACATTATGTTGCTAGACGCTATAAAGTGACAAAACAATGAAGAGAACAAGATCGCAAAAAGTGTCCTTTGGAAGATTCCAAAATATTGTGTGTGTTAGTAGCCAACCAAAATTACCCGTAATTTGCGACTGCTGGTAAAATTAGTTCACATTAGGTTCATTGGAAAGAACGCTTCAACTTTTTATGTTCTTGCATGCCATCTGTTACTTCCTGTTGGATGACAAAACATATTTGAAGGTAGATGCCAATAATGTTTTGCTTTTCTAAAGATGTGCAAGTATTTCCATACATTAATAATTCTGCCATACATATATAAATAATCCCCATCCCATCTTAAAATTAAGTAAAATATATGTAACGTAGATTGTGATACATCCGGGATAACGTTACTATACCGACATTACAAATAGATTATTATTTTCGCCATACATGTGCAAAAAATGGATCCTAGAAGCTGCATAATGTAATTTCATATTAGTGATTAGGGTAAATATACGACCGATGTATCTGTTGTATGGAAAATGTAATAACATCAATATAGAAGTAAGCACATTTGTCCGGAGGTGGGCAGCTGAAATGTTTAACATCCAGCAAAAGTTGCTTTCAGGTAGCAATCAAATGTTCTGCTAGTATCCTACACAATTCCTGCAATTCAAGAGAAATTAACTTGCCGTTAATTTCAAGTGTAGTTAGTTAATCTGACATCACGTTACAATTTCCCGATTCATTTAAATATTTTTGTTCACTAAAAACGACACAGAAAAATTAATGGTTATATAAAACTTTCGATATGAAATTATATTTAATTCAAGTGACCAAAATAAAATATGCAATATGAATATTAATACATACATTCAAGCAGAAGAACTCTTTACATACAAAAATTTGTAGCACAAATTATTTCATACTTGTTGACAATTTAACCCCATAGATTAAGGCAAAGATCTGTAGATTTTGATAATCATAACAATACATATTGTTACAGTTAGGTTCTAGAAATTGTATTATGTAAATGTATTTTTATCTTGTCACTGTCGCACATTTTACTTTCGTTTTCAATGCTATTTTTATCGCGCTATCGTGGGCGCTGCCAAGTGACAATCTATGTGCTGTTGCTGAGCTGATGAACATTATATGTTATTATCGCCGCCCAGGAGGGCCGCGATATATTTGTTTTCACTTTCGTTGCTAACAATGGATAAAGGAGAAAATATTTCGAAGTACACTTAGTTACCATAAATGAACAGAACTTTGCTACAAGAATGTCAATCATTTAACATGAGTGAAAAATCAAGATGATAAATGAGGTTCGACAGCTTAAATGCTTGGGTGATATCAAAGTTTCATGTAATAATACATTTTGTTGATGTTGTATTTACGGAAGTTAATACTACAGGGAGACCATTTTTATCCTGGTACTATGTCTTTCGGTGATAGCTCTATCGACGAGCGTAGCTTTGAAAAATCGGAAACCAGAATAAAAAGCTATTTTGATTATACAATTCCGGAGTATGCCGACATTTGTAAGATTCAATAAATGAATGTTTTAATAATTTAATTGAACAACTTGAATATTAGTTTTAATTCAAGTATATTTCTGATTTAATATATGACAAAAGAATGCATGTGCGCAAATTTAGAAATCGCCAATTCAAACTAGCCACAAACTCAGGACTAAGCTTAAATAAAACCTGATGGGAAAAAAGTTCAAATGCCTTCTTTTTGAAATTTCCATGCTTTCTAAGCGAATGTTTATTAGATAGTCCTTAGAAAGTGTGTGTTTTAGTTCGATTGAAAAGTATAGCTACCGACACTTTTGGGTCTAAAGTACATGCTGTTCATGTATGACTTAAACAAAATATTGACTTAAAGCTTTGACGCATTACAACATGATATTATAACTGCAAAGAGCATAAAAAATAACCTCTGTAACACAGATATAAAAATGCTTTAAAATGCGTCGTGTAAAATTATCTTTTTGACCTCGGCGTTTTTTACTATGGTTTATGCACATTCTCAACGGACCTCCATATTTCACTTGAAAATATGCTTATACAGTACTGTCATCCGAAAGATGAAAGACCGGGAACCAGACTACTATACAGTTTGCTAAAATTGTCATATTTGCACTGTTCATCTCTTTCTTTTTATTCGTATATAAACAAAAATCGTCTTTATGCAATTATCAATTAGTGAGCATAAGCACACCATGCCATTTATTTTATATTACATCACGAAGTTATTAAGGATTTCGTAATGATAATTGACTTTTATACCAGTAAATAATTACGGAAATTAAATTTCATTTCATCAGTCTCATTAAAGAAAAGTAGCACTGTAATGTGATAGAATTAAAGGCTTCTGTGGAACAGCTCTTCTCATCCATAAGTTGATCAAAAATCGTAATCACGTCAAACTTATCTTGCAGTAGCTATATATCCATAAATACAAAACAACCTTTAAATCATGTTTTAAATAAGCACACTTATAACTACGTCGTTTATTCTACATCTTGGCTATGTATGGATGTAAACGTGCCTAATCCTTAATGTTACCTTTGTGCTTCCAACTATTTACCTCGTCATAAGCAATTAAACAATAACATTATTTGAGAGGATTGTTATAGTGACTCTCGTTTCTTATGACAAAAATGTCTTATTATTTATCCTGACTAGCATTCATATTAGGACAAAAGGAAGAATCGAAGATACCGAGGAGTATTTAATAGACAATTTGTCAGTGACAGAAAAAACATTGTTAAACAAAAAATAAAACTAACTGAAACCCAGTTTCTCCAGAAGGGTAATCAGCTCCTGCTTCTCGGGTGGCAGATGGTGGTCCGATTCAAAACAGATGTAAATCCTTTAATAAGTCAAATACAATGAGTAGTCACAATACAGTAAGAAAGGGGAAATGGCTAAGACAAACGGGAAAATATCAACGGTCATTTGTGACACTGATATTCCGTAACGGTTAACTGAGTCACGATAGTGATGGCTTCAATCGTGCCACTGTGTCCATTGATTTAGTAGCTTTTCTGTCAGCAGACATCTTCTTTCAAGAAAATCTGATAAGAAATATAGGCTCATGAGTTACTGATTGATTGGGAGATAGATACTCTGTATGCAGGTAATGAATTTTGGCACACAAAAATGGAAATATTACAATAGAAAAATCAAAATCATCTTTTTTTGTCGTAAAGTTTAGTTCTCTACTGACCTTTATTGTCAATTTCTAGAAAAAGTCTATAGTACACCTGGCTGTCTCTGTGCCGCATTATGGTCTTATGCAGATTTCTGTTTAATTGATAGGTACGGCTAACAACGCTGTAAATTACCAGCTGATGTTTAATCCGACACCAATGTCGTGGATCGGTGCTGCCACATGGTGTCGAATAAAAGATGGTGATCTCGTGACAGTCGATTCCGAGTCCATTGTTTTGATGATAAATTGGTTCAAATCTAATGCATGGAACACTTCATGGTAATAATGTTTGTCTCTTTCCATGTGCAATTGATGTTCAATTAAATTTAACAGTGATAACACATGTCTTTTGTACATTATTATTTTCATTTTTGACGCAATAACTGTCAATGGAAATTATGAAATATAAGATTTGTTTAATTGATTAAATAGTTACTATAAGTTCAGAAAACAGCTTTTTGCCTATATTTAAGACGACAAATAAGTTAAACACCAAATCATTTTTAGTAAAGAAAATTGACTATAACTGGAGAAAGTATAAATAGTTAAGAGATCAACAATTTGAAAGTACAATGCGTATTGTGTTTTTACATCTTCAAAAAGGTAGCACGGAAATTCAGATACAAAATAACATAAAAGATGAATTATGTTTGTAAGTAGAATATATACATGTACAAGTTGATAAACATTTAAATTTTATCCAAGTTTATTTCTGCATGTATGTAAACTGTTGTATTGTTATATTGTTTATTTTTAATGCACTTTCAGTTTTACAGAAATCTGATCTGGAGACAGTTTTTGAGATTCCCCCCAAGTCTTTATTACGTATGGTTATAATGTTGGGCCCATAATGACTTTACCGTAACTGTCTATGACATTTTTCCTCACGAAATGTTTTTTTTTAAACATGCTTCGTCCAAACAAGAAAAGGGTTGCGTGTGTACGCGACAAACATTTTCCTTAATTTGAATTTTAGTTTATAGTATATGGGTTTTGAATTGTCATAATAATAGGATTCAAGGAAAAAGGTCAAAGCCACTAAGTTACTTGACCTTAAGACTATTTTCAAGGTCATGACTCAGAATGACCAATGGCAAAACTCTAGGCTTTGACAATTTGCGGCATGTGAACTTTGACAATTATCAAAGTAGTTAAACTTTTCAAGTGCACTAACTCTCATATGTTTTTATTAATTGTGTTTTACGCAAATATAAGTTGTCTCTTCAGTCTGCTAATTATTTTATCTATGGTTCCAGATTACGCGATACAAAGATTTCAGAATTTTACAGGAAAAATAAATAATAAACTTTCTGTGTCCAATAATTATCAATTGAAGAGAGACTAATATGCCGCGTTAATAGATCAGGTTTGAAAACGTGCCGGAGATAGAAAAAACAACAATAATTTAAAGTAAAAGCGAAGTGGCTTTCGAAACGGAATGGTAAAGTCTTTAGCTTTTACCCCAGGTTGGACTAATAACACAAATTGGGAGGAAAAAAACTAAGACAAAAAATTGAATGCAGATATGATATTCTATTGTTGGTAATGCATTATAAGGCATACATGGGGCATACATAATCACTTTTTGTTATCCAGTGAATCTTTTTTTCACATATAGTCACTTCTTAAAATTTGGAAAGATCTTGGACCGAAATTGAAGCATATGTTTAATAGAGCATACACAGGACCTACCAAGGAATATTTAACACTTAACTTTTTGACCGTCATAGAATTGTAAGTTTAATATGAATGCTTGACAATAAACAGAGCAATAAAATGTAAAATCTTAAAACCGCATATAGCGCTTATATATGTATGGGTATTTTTTGCAAAATGGTAAATTGTCTTTGGGTTTAAATGATATTTTGATTTTATGCAATTTACTACATGTAAGTAAAACGAATCATTCTCCAACACAAATCATGCACGTTTACATGTAATATATATATACTTGTGTTTTAACGACGCTTTTTAACATTTGTGTTTGTTTTGTTGCACCTTTAGGAACAACCATGTCTGGTCTGGATTGTATTTTTACAGTAGTGCTGGTTATTGGCTGGGTACATGCGAATCATTAAATTATACTTTCTGGGAAGAGACACAAATATTCAATTTGAGTGCTCCATGTATATACATGCGAAAAACAGATCTACGTTGGAACTTTGATGACTGCACTCATCATTATAACGTTATTTGTCAAATCCCAAGCGGTAAGTCCATATGTATATACCGAATCCATGCCTTATTAGTTGTGTAAAAAAGTGTCATAGCAAAAGGTACATCTAGGACGATGTTAATTGATGCATTACTAATTGAAACTGGATTTATAATTGTCTTTTCTGCATTATTTAGAAGATATGTTTGATATATAGATGAGTAACTTCTGCATAATTATTCAATAATGTGACATAGTTTGTTTTATGTCTTTTTACGTTAATTAGCTTAATGTGACATCTACACTTTAATACAGGAAATTATACTTTTAAATTGCAAACATATCTTATTCAAAATCAAATTGACGGAAAATCAATGCAAAAACATGTCGCATATTTGTATGGTAACTTTAAATTTGCTAAAAGCAAAGTTAGCAATCTTCCGGTTATATAATAGCTTCATATTGTAGACATTTTATCTGATATGCCTTCTGCTAAACGACTAACTTCGGAAGGGGTTATATCTATTTAATATACCTTATATTTTGTAGGAAATTGTACATTCGATGATCAAAATATGGAGGTAGATAAATCATTAGCTTCTTTACCGGACGTTACAGCTAATACTCTTTCTGACTGCAAAGTCTTATGTGATCATTACAGACAAGGATTAGCACAATGTTGGGCATTAAAATATCAGGCTTCTGCATATAAATGCAATCTATATGTTTCTGTTTACCCAGCAGAGTATTTATCAACAAAACCTAACTCCAATCCGAATCTGTTTTATAGTACAAGAAATTGTTTTGACGGTTGGTATATACTAACAAAAGTATCTATAGACATACATTGGTAGCGATGCATTTCAGTGATAAGACGTGTTATGCAAACATGTATATCACTACGTGCCTACGTGTATTGAATGATGTTTAACGCCATTTTCAGCAATTTGTCCAGCTATCATTGCGTCCAGTTTGTACTGAGGAGGAAGCCGGAGAACCCAGGAAAGCCTCCGACCTGCGGTAGGAAAACTGGCAATCTTCGTCAATTAAGATAGGAATTGAGTGCACCTTCCCGCAGTAAGAATCGAAATCGCAATCTCAGTGTTGACAGACCACTTGATTATTAGAAGACAAACTACCTTAACCACTTGGCCACGAGGCCCTGACATACGCAGAACGCAGAAACATAAAGTGTTTTGTATACTAAACAAATAGCCTGCTACCCAATTAAGAAATGAGGGAACGTATTTTGTACAAATATGCAGACGTCAAGACTCATTTATGTACGGTCCACGACAAAAGTACGTAATTTTATCTCTTTTGTGTGCGTAAACTAAGTAGACAATTGTAGCATTGTTATTGCATTGAAGATTAACTAACAACAACAATATAAATATTATCACTTCTCTTTTCTATATGTAATCTAAATTTACAAAAAACTGCCGGTTGTCCAGCTATACGACACAAATAACAGTTTGAATTTGTTGCCAATAAAAATCGATGTACCGGTAATTCAATTGACAATTCTTAACAACAGTGTTTGCCAACTTTGATTGATGTAAAATTTTATATTGTTTGCTTGTTTGAATGGTGTTTAAGGCAACTTTTAGCAATTTGACCGCTGTATCGGGGCTTTCAGTTTTTTGCAAATGGAGGCCACAGGACCCGAAACCCGAAAAACCTGACATTCGTTTGGAAAAGTGGAAAGTCTTGTCAAGTAAAATTTGAATCGAGCTCATCCTGGCCGCAGTGAGATTCTATCCCGCAGCCTCGGTGTTGACAGACTACATAATCAATAGCAGATTTTGAACGACTTAAATAACTCGGCCACCGAGGTCCTGCAAAAAATATATAACATGACGTCACTTTAATTTAAATATTAACTTCTTTTTTATGTTTTTATTAGTTAAGTACATTTAATAAGTAACAAATACAATTATTCTTCTAGAATCAATAGTGATAGAAAGCGAACCAGCGACGTCTGCAAACATATCGAGTATAATTGACGTGTGCCTGTCGCCGACTACACCATCATTAACACAGTCAACAATAACAGCAACAACTGATTCAGTTGTAACGATTTCACCAACAACTCTCTATACTTGTGATTTTAAATGTCCCTGTGACTTTACGTCGCCTGACATAACAACTCAGATGTTACAGGAACGTGTTAACGAACTCAAAAGAATTCTTCAGATTGACAAAACGGAAACAAACGCTTATGTACGTAAACATACCAGTGCGCATGACAACAGAAGAAGTTCGCAGGCAATTGGGACAGTCGGTGCTCTGTTTATTGCTTTTTGTCTTTTTTCAATTGTGTGTATAGATGTATTTAATATATTTCAACACATAAATTGCAAACGTTTTAAACACAGTAGTATTATGAAAAGAAAAGATGCTACGTATTTAAAAAAGGTTAACATATTTTATGTTGACAAATAAGTTACATATCACATGTATGCAACCGATACTTCATATTCACAATCATGACTTTTCCACCTCCGTCAAAAACCATATGCATCTAATACAAATTAATTTTGTAGCGGTAGGAACAATTTAATACGATCGTCTTTAGCTATTTATTTACTTGTTTTATTTGACCATACTGAAAGGATTCCAAGTGCTCTACCGATAGAGTTTCAAATCGTCTTCTTAGATTGCAGATGTATTCTTGTAGCGGTGTAAGTCCGCAGTATGGAAAGCTTGATATCAAACTATAATTGGTTACGTGTTCGGTGATAACCAGGCTTCTTACACGACAAAGTCGCTTTTCTAGAATTCGAAAAAGAAAGCAAATGTTTACCACTTCAAAAGGCTAAAGTATGCATTCGTATCCAATACTCCATACTTTTACCAATGGCAGTCAAAATTTTCTTTCCGTTGGTCTTTCATTTTTCACTGTTGATTTATAGTTTGTAAACCTCGTCTTGTAGTGAATACAGCTGAACAGTTGTATGCTGAGTGTTACTCGGACGTTCAATCAATCAACTATTAGCATGTTTTTGATTATTTTTTTGCATCATCATTATTAATTTAAACTTTGTGGAATGTCTTGTTTTGTTTTTATTTATAGTATTTTGTTTGAGTGATGCAAATTTGCTATTGTTAATTCAATACATTGTACAAAAAGAGAACAGCTTATCTTAATGATATCTTATTCACGAGCAAAGATGTTGTGTTGCTGGTTTAGACTTAGGTTGAGTATTACATGTAAACATAGGTGTTGATATATAAATTATCAAAAATGTGTTACAATTGGCTTACCCTGCATTATGAACGACGTGTTGTTAATTTTATATGTGTCAACTTTAGAACATAAACGCAGTAAATAAAATTTCCTATTGTACATTATGTAGGATTTTTCCATTAGTCTTATTCGAGGCATAACAAAAACATTCGATGGGTTATGTCCAGGAAATATATTATTTATATATTTTTTGTTTAGTCTTAATATAATATAACATTCTATAACAGATTAATATATTACAAAGAAGTGCAAGAAGAGAACTGAAAGTTTACGAATGCAAATAATTAGTTTCTGTATAAATGTATGATCGTTTTTAGGAAAAAGATAATATTATTAAGTGCATAAAAAATATTTCCATAAATAGAACGTAACATTAAACGTTTATAAAAACAGTAAACATGCCATAAGCGTGTGTGTTTTTATTTTCGGTTTTGAGTATGTTATTCTTATTTCCCGTACAATAAACGTTTTAACTCCGTTTAATTTTATTAAATATTCTATGATCTTTTTAAATTTTACTTTTTTTCGTATTATTTTGATTGATTGCATACATTAAAGCGTAAACAAATGGGCAGACTTGGTGAATTTTGGCTGGGTAGCAACACTTAGTAATAGTATTGTGAGGTCGCGCGGCCAGGGACAATATCTCATTATTTCTGTGCATTAATCTTCGTATAAATTATTCAATTAAGATGCCTAAAACGTTTCGTTGTGTACTTGCGTCACACATTTTTGCATCTAAAACTTACTTTCAAGTGTTTAAAAATATTCGGTAACATATAAGACAGACCTTAATAAATTTTTGCATTCATAAAAGTTAATAATCGAACTCATTAACTCCAGCAACAAGCACTTTAAATACTAAAACCAAGAGAGTATCATGACATCTAAACGGCCATATTATATTTTGCAGAACATTTAACACCATTTAAAAATTAAAATTCATACAGTTCAGCAGATAGCGAATATTTGAGTAATTTCTAAACTCTAATCAACAGTGGAAAAAAATGATTAAAATTAAAGTAAAAAAATAATCGTTTGGGCATGAGAAATGACAATGACCGGATTATCAATTACACTACTGTCAAAAAAGTAAAATAACACTTATCGTTAATTATTTAATATAATATCAAAGTGCAAAGCTCAATATCACAGCATGATAATTTAAGCTATTGATTTTAATCTGTGACATAGTTTGTAAGAAGAGATTACAAATATATTAAAAATTAATGAAACTATATTGTTGGCGTGATATTATTATATTTGAGGACTAATGCAAACATTGTACAATATACAGAAGTCTAATAAAAATTCTTAAAAGCTTAATGTAACACAATAATGCCACCTTAGAGCTAACAACATAGCGCTAAACGTTATAATGACAGCATCGGGCTTAAATATTGCTGTCCTGTATGTTAAGATCACGTTGGGAACAGAAGGATAATGTCAACCTTATATTTTTTAAACAAGTGGATGAGTTTCCTAAGTGACTGCTAATATAACTGCTCACATTACGAAAGTAAATAATCGTATAGAAGAACAATTTAGATTCTGCTCCTTTCAAATTTTTAAAGAGGACAAGATGTACAAATAGAACCAACCGTCGCCGTAAAACACATTTGAACATCAGGAATGAAGACTGCACCTCTTGATACTCCTGGACGAAAAATCCAAGAAGTAAGGTAACTCGGATTATTGGCCATCCCTATTACCTTATAGTAATTTTGACAGTTACATTTATGACGTCTAAAAGTGAACATTTGACACAGCCATTACGATTATAGTAAATTTTCAATGAACATCTTTGCATATTTTAAGTCGCAATTTTCTTCTAAAGAAACAAATAAAAGAAACGATATATCAAACAAGAACATTTACAAAGATTATGAATATGTAAAAATATGTTTAATTTTGTCATCTTTGATGAAAGAATTTTTTTATTTATTAAAATGACACAGATCCAAGTTAATTCCGAGATATCCGTCATGTACTGTCAGATAATTGGATTAATATCGAAGCCGAAGGTTCATTTATTGATTTCATCTTTTTGTTGTTGTTTATATAATATTCCATCACTTTATAAAGTGCTAAAAATTCATAAATAGGTTAGTCTCTTAGCCTATGTTTTATATGACAGAAAGGGTTCCTTAACGAAAATCATATAACGCCCAGCGTTGGGACTAAAACGATTATCCCAATCCCAGTAACTTTAATAACTCAGACTGCAACTTGCACAAAACTGTATCAAACTGCAAACTGTCATGATTTGCAAAGTCAATGTCAAGTTCATTTACCTAAAAATATTGGAAATAGACAAACATTTTTGTCGGTTGATTTCTGTGTTTTCTTTTTCCTAAATTTTTATCAATTGTCAGGCTGGACAATCTTGGTTTTTCAGGCCTCGGATCTTGTTTTGTCTGTTTAGTCCAATATAATTACGTGCAAATACAATGTAACATACCATACCAACAATTTCTTTTTCATTAGTTGGTAAATTAAGCGTGCCACGAAAAATCCCTACCATACTGTACCGTTTGGTATATTATCCAGTTAAAGCTATCACTTTGATTGCTGGTTGTGTGCAACATTGATATCTTGTATAATATGTATCTGTCCCTTTTACCATTGTAAACAAAGCCGAGACATTTTATTCCACAAAGCTATCACTTTGATTGCTGGTTGTGTACCAACATTGATATCTTGTAAAATATGAATCTGTCACCTTGATCATTGTAAATAAAGACGAGACATGTAATTCCCATTGCTGACAATTATCAAACAATACTGTACCTTGGCTTAAATGTTTGTAATATGAAAATGTACTATACACTTATTGTCATAAAAATGTTTATTGCATATTAAATTTGAAAAAAAGTTATTATCAAATTGAAGATGGCTTTCTCAAAAATGTGAGATAAAAATCAATAAATTTCATGTCGATATCACTCTTAGATATTTGAAAGCTTTATGTCCCTTAGCATTAATATTCTAAATTTTGTTTTGAGGTGTAAAAACTGTATTATTCAAATATTTGGTTGCTTGTTTGAATAGGCTACTATACGTCTTCAGCTGCATCAGGAAGTTAGGGGAAGAGGCGATATTTGTTTATTTGGCAGGAAAACTTGTCAATTAAGACTGATGTTTAAAACACCTTGTTAGAATTTATAGTCGCAACTTAATAACACTGAAACTTCATAACAAAAAAGAAAGACACCAAAATAATCATAGGACATAGCATGTTTAGGACAAGTATCTAAGCCAGTATCACAATGCTTCAATAGTGCCTGCATGCACTAGCAGGCAGATATGAGAAAGCTTAAACAACAGAGAGATAAAGACCCAAACTGAACAACAGACTCTAGTGGCACTTGTTATAAGCAGACTAAGTAAGCAGTTTAAACCGTGCTTAGTAGAAAGCAAAAAACAGTTAATCATAACATCTTAAGTTTAAATGCAACTCGAGCTTTTATAATGATTTCATAGCAGTAAACACAAAAGAACGCAGGAACCCAGACAAACTATTGCATGAAAGGGGCAGCACAGTAACGTTATAGTCTACATGAGCTTCATTTACAGTTTTCAAGAAAGCAGCAGGTAGAGATGAAGATTTTTAAACAACCAAAGGTTGGAAGATTTTTTGCCGGGTAAGGCAATAAGTTCTGCAGCCTTCATACAAACTCTTTCTTCTGTTTCCTGGTGTTCATGGTCGAAGTATAACATCTGTGTTTTCGTATATAGATTAAGAAAGCTTATATAGTTTGTTGTAATAACATTTTGTTTATTTCGGAGCTAGTCTCCATTATTATAGTTCTCATCCTGCCGATTTTGATTAATGTTGCTTTAACTTATTAAGCAGCGAGTTTTACGACTGGTGTTGGCAGTGATAGATGAAGACCTTCTTCTTGTACTTTTAAATTTTTGTTTTTCTTTCACTACTTTATTGACAGGTTAAAGGACAATAACTAAGGGTTGATAAAGAAATGATACATTGTACGTTTTTCGGGACTTTTAAATTTTAACCACTTATTTGCATAATATACTTGCATGTTGTGCAGCTTTTTTGTAGGTGTTAGTGTCATGTGTCTTCATGTTCTGTTTGAAATCGATTTTATTCTAAGAAGCTTGAAGTCATCATAATATTTGTTATGTTGTTTCCCTTAAGATTGAAGATTGTATTTTGGCTATGTTTTTTGTTAAAATATATCATAAAATATGTCTGGATTTGTTTGTAATTTATTGGACGAGCACCATACTACTGATAAACCATATTTTGAAAGTGTAATTGCCTAGTTTGTTTTCGAACGCAAATAGCAAGTTAACTAACTAAACAACAACAGCCACCGAACGTCAGGAGATGATTATTAATCCGGATGCAGACAAACATATACAACACGAGAGAAAGCCCCCTAAACCAACACAAGGAAGTGAGTTACCCGAACCCCAAAATACCAAGGTTCTACTCGTGTGCTTCGGTCGAGTACGCATTGCCTGCCTTTAATAACACACTCGTTGACTTACTAATTGTCATGTATAGGAAAAAGTCAAGACCAGGACCTACGACAGTAAAAATATCTTATCCTATTTAAGAGGTGAATTTCATTAAACGATAAATTATGTTATGGGTGTGACGACCATAAAACTGCTGAAGGGATGACATCAACCTAGATAAAAAAGGAAAAACTTTTTTTTTAAATCCGTTTTCAACAAATACTATTTACATTTGCTTAGGTATGTGCCTGTAATTTTCTTAGATTTACTAGATGCATTTTAAAACCTTTACTGAAACCTTCCTAAATACTTTTTTAATTAGATTTTTTTTATATTTGCCTTTTGATTACAAATTAGAACTAAAAAAGATTAATTTGTTTTATCTTGTTCAAGTTAGTGTCAAAAGTTAATGCTTTGTGAATAGATAACTGCAATCGCCGAGGAATATAGAAACCATTTCATTCATAACAAGTAATGTGTCTTTCGTAAGTAGGAGAGGTGTTTTAAACTTTACAGGATATTCGATCTGATAAATATCAAAACTGCACATCAGTATTAATCTGATACGTTTGTGATTTTTATATTTACTCTGCCCAATAGATTTTCCAATTTTTTAAACAGATCGAATTTGTTTGTCAAATTTCAATCATTTATCCTAAATTTGATAAACGGTTAATGTCTACATGTGACACTGGGAGGAGAAAGAACCTGAGAGTACAAATAAACGATTACTTTCAAGTGTGATTTACTGTAACGGTGATAATTCAAGATATTATCCCTATATATGTAATACAATAATATATTAGATTGTTTAGTAGTTTGTAATTTTGTTTTCAAAACTCACATCATTTATGTCACATTTTAAGCGCAAGAAAATTTACAATATTTAATAATGGATCATTTCTTTTAATCTTTTTTGTAATGCGTTTGAAAACAAAAATCATAATAACTGTTTCACTGGCTTTTATTATAATAATTGTTTAATATTAATACTGTCTTGGGTTATTAGCGTACGACGAGACACGGGTAATTTAGCTAAGCAGAACCAATCACATAAGGGTTTTTTGTTTTGTTTCGCCATTATTTGTTTTTAATTAATTTCTTTCAGTATGTATTTGTAACGCTTCATCAGATCTTCTGTTAAGGGAATAGCTGCACATTTGTGCTCTTTCTATCATTACCATCATTAAATTCCCTCCATATCTCATTCCTATAACTTGTCCATAAAAAGTGACACAAGGTCAATTTAACACAGATATTTATTTTCAGATTGTTTTCAAGAATTTCTTGTTTTCATCATCATCATCATCATCATCATCATCATCATCATCATCATCATCATCATCGCTATTTTGCGATGTACAAACTGCATTAATATTAATATATTCTGCAGTTACACTGAAATGCTTGTTTTTGAAGATGTATTACAACAGGGATAAAATCTTTATATATGAGGGGTTTGTTTACAAAATATTCAATTTATTTTCTCATATGATGTTTTGGAACATTTTGCACTTTTTTCTTGTCATCTGCAACGAAAATTTTATGGTCACCATTATTACTTTATTATTATTGATTGTGATGGATACTCTTGTGTAATATTCCGGTCTCTCATATCATTCGTTACCTCAAACCGATTGCAACTAACATGCTGTGTGTTAGTAATAAAGCACTATGTACTCATTTATCCAGAATATCCTATATCACCCTTTGTCACATTGATTCTTTTTTATTATTTATGTGGGAAGAGCAAGAACCAGTTGCATAAGAATAGTCCGTCAATGACCAAAGCCATTCATTACTGAAAACATATATTTAAATCATTTGTACGAATCCAGACATAATTTAACTTGTGACTTCAATAACTTATATTTACATCTGTAAACTTATGAAAACTACCTTCGTTTGTCCTGTGGTTTCAAATTAACAAAGTGTGATATTAATAAAGCAGAAAATCGTAACGAGTTAAAAGCTATGACAATGTGCATATTTTCACTTTTGAAATGTATTTGATAAAAGAATATTGATAATGCATTTGAAATGCATTTAAAGTACATTCTGCTCAAATATTATATAAATTACAAACATTTATAAAGGAGACATTTTGAGAATTTCTAATTACTTATTCAATAATATATGCAATGACAATTGCGTTTTGAATGCAACATCAAAAGATTAAATTTATTAATTATAGATGCATTTCTATTATAACGTCCGGAATCAATGAAGATGAAAATAAGATATAAATTAAGATTCTATGATACTTACACCATATTGCATTTTAAATTAGAAAAGCAGTGGAGAATTATTGATTTAGATGTAAAGTAAAATTGTAAATTAATTACTTCAAATTTATTTTTCAGTGGTCAAGTATTAATACATTCTCACAAATGATTGCGCGAAATGTACAAATACACAATCAAATTAATCTCCATAAGGCATGTACGCTTAATCCGATAACTTTTTTTGGCAAAAATCACACTCTTAGCATATCAAGTAGCCTAAGTAGCCAGCTTAGCACACTTGCTTCCCAACTGGAAATCTGCAAGGATCTAATATCGCTACCTCATTTTTAGCCAGGATTTAATTTAAACACACGGTGATCAGATCGATGAACAAGTATTTTGTTACAAGTTGATACGAGTATTGATAAAATGTTTGATTTGTTATCAAATAGCAAAATAATTTTTTTATAATCAAGATTATTCCTATCAATCTGTAATGGGTTTGAAATAAGTTAAAATTAGACCCTAAATCAACCCTTGACCCATATCAATCATCTTGCCCTCAATTACCTTAATGATATTTGCTCACTTTTTAAATAGCTGCTTTTATCGATATTGGTATGTTACGAATTTTGTAAGTGAATGAAATCTCTGCTGTTATGTTTTACTCATGTGGAACAAAATTATGCTTGTCTTCTTATGCATCTAACAAGCGCTCGGGAGTAAGGTTAGAGTCGGAGAAGCGTGTGCAAGTAAAACGTGGTTTTGTATTGCAGCGTGATAGTTTAAAACTGAGACTAATAATATAAAAAAAGTCATGCATATTTGAGAATAGCCTTAATGTAGTTTGCTTAGTAATTCGAACATTTACATTGACGACATAAATTAATCTCAAGAAAAAATTATTTGTGTATATATGTTCGTTCGTGGCGGATGTTGGAGTCTATTCTTTTTTCTATACATATAGCCTGTAGGAGATCTAATTGAAAAGATGCTAAGGCGGAAAAACAGAAAAACAACAAAAGTATGAAATTATTACAAACCATGGATTACATAAAATTCAACAAACACTGACAATGACAAAAACCAAATAAAGTACATGTACCCGTAAACGTAACAGTTGACTGATTGATAACTGATTGCTGATAAGGTCTCTTCAGTCCGATACAGAATCTGTCTAATTATATCCATGTTTCGATCAGTTTTTGACGGATGCATACTAAATAACTGAATAATTTTGAGATGAAACGAATTTCGTGTTATAATTATGTTACAATGTATATATACTTTAAAAAAAATAAAGGCATATATTTAATAAAATTTTTGATATAAAGTTCTTTTCTAATAAATTAATTCTCATATAATACAACACAGGATTTATTTATTGATAAAGGTAATCAGCTTAAAGTTCTCATCAAAAACAGACCAGTAGTATAGATGACAAATATCAAATTGATAGAAAATTTTCTACAAAGAGTTGTAAGAGTAACTTGCTATGTGTTAGTACTTATTAAAAGTAGGGTCATCCTGGATTTTTTTACATTTGACATCGTAATTAACAAATGTATCAGTAAAAACCGTTTTTGTTTATTATTTTTTTTATGTATGTTCCACATGTTCTACAATAAACAAAATGTTTATGTAAAATTCCTTATCGTTAACAGAAAATAAGAGAAAACAATGCAATATATTCACCTTTAAATGGATACTGTTATGGTAAACAATAGCAAATGTTTTAAGAAAGAATTGAAGCTATTGCATGTATATTGATATAGCTAAAATATTGCAAAATGGGTGTCTAACACTTATGTGACCCCTACTGCTACCACACACACCCAAACAAAATAACAAAACCATAGAACAAACCAACAAACAAAAACAATCATAGTCTTTTGTCAAGACAACAACAAGAAAAGACAATACAAGACAGTTCTGTGGGTCGATCCCTGAGAACCATCTAGTCTGCCAGTGATGATTTACATGTGTTCTGTGAATGTTTAAGCTTATTTATCCTATTACCGATATAATTCAGAATGCAGTCTGCAATAGTGGAAAAGGTGTATTGCAAGTATTAAATGAGGACCATGCATCTTTCGTTTTCTAGTTCGTATTTTCAACTGAGAAGAATCTTAATACAAGCATGTCAAGTTTTTTTCTCTTTTACAAACGGGGTCACATTGAAATAATTTATTATAGATTCGTAGTTATTTATTTATTTTTGATGTAATACTTGTAAATCATGTGAGAGAATGAAATAGAGAATAACGTATTTGCAAAATTAATCAGTCTCAAATCTTAAATTTTATTTAGTATTATGTCCCGGAACTCTTACGTCTTGTGATACTGAAGACAAACTTATCAAATTTACAAATTTGAAAGCAAGTTCAAATTTTGTGAATAAATTATATTTACCTGACATATATGTCCGTTAGGATTTACTTTCTACTTTTTGGTCTTTAACTCGCTCCCATCCGGAAGTGAAAAATACGCTCATGCGTATAATGTCACTTCCTGTCCCTGTAAATCTCACCAGTTTTCACATGGCGCTTGAAAACCATGCAAAAAACTTAAGACCTACGGGGAGGTAGGGTGGTCGTACAATATATGTCAGGTAAGTATAATTTATTCACAAAATCTGAACTTGCTTTCAAATTTGTAAATTTTATTTCATAAATTAGAAACTTACCTGACATATATGTCCATTAGGATTTCACTGATTCCTTAGCAATCCCAATCTGGCTGTGGATAGGATCTGGAGTTGTTTTGCATGTAGCATTTTCTCCTCCAGTAGTTCAGTATTTTATTTTAAAAAGTTACCTTTTTATTTATTTTTTTTATTTTGTTTGTTTTTTTTCACTGCATTAGCTCTCATCCAATGTCTAAAAAGATTATGTACACCACATATATGTACAACAAAAATATATC
Organism: Limnoperna fortunei; assembly: GCA_944474755.1. Lineage (NCBI taxonomy): Eukaryota > Metazoa > Mollusca > Bivalvia > Mytilida > Modiolidae > Limnoperna > Limnoperna fortunei. The sequence goes on along the minus strand of OX104121.1, from coordinate 40,691,621 downwards.
TCAAAGCTGTTAAAATCTGCACACAAACTCGTCTGGAAAGAATTCCGTTTATATACAATCCATTTATTCTAATACTTCCACACGGATATTCTTTAAATAAAACTTGATAAAAGTGTCTGCCTGACTCCAATCAGCACTTTCTAAAATTGTCTTTAAATTAGCACCTTTGAATAATGCTCAAGAAGGTCCTAAGGCTCTTGAAGAGTGTCCTTTCACAGTGTCCACAAATTTTATTTGCTTCTTTATGTGCTCTCTTGATAACTTTCACTAACCACTGTGAAATTGTTTGTGAAGATAACGGTTTATTAGGTTTGTTAATAGTTAAAAACAATTTATCACCTTCAGTACCAACTTTTCTCAAACTGTCTGTCTTCTTCCAATAATACATCAATGCCCTTTTGGGATCTAACAACTTGTTCTTCTCAAAACCTGGAACAAAAATTGTAGGACTTTGACGTGATCTTCTATCTTGCTTTGAAAGACCATGTCTAATAAAAGTTACACCTTTCTTTTGAACATTAACAGAACCTTCCCCTAATCGTAAAGCCTGCAAATCTCCACACCTTCTAAAAGTAGTTATTGCAAACAAAAATATTGTTTTTTAAGTCACATATTTCAAAGAAGCCTTGGCTCAAAAGGCTCTTTCTGTAACATTTGTAAAACACAAGGAAGATCCCATTCAGGTACAAGTTTACGAGTAGGAGGTCTTGAGTTGAACACCCCTTTTAGCAACCGAATGATCTAGGGATGTTGACCAATAGGTGTTTTCCCAATTGGAGGTAAAATAGTGGACAACATTGACCTTTAACCCCCAATAGTCCTGTATTTCAAACCAGATTCAAACAAATCAGTCAAGAAATTTGCACATTGTTCTAAAGTTGCTTCATAGGGACTGATATGCCGTTCAGTACACCAGCCAAAGAATCTCTTAAATTTGCATTTATAATCATTTTTTGTCCCTGTTCGCCAAGAGGCTGACAACAATTTTCTAGCTTTCTCTGAAAGGCCCTTTGTTTCAAGCTGTTTGTCGATAATTTCCATGCGGTTAACTAAAACATGCATGGATTGGGATGTGCAACTCTTTTCCTCCCTTAACCCTGAACCAAGAGATTGTCTAACATTGGTAATCTCAACGGCAGTGCAACTAACATCTGAAGCAATTGAGGAAACCACTATTGTCTTGTCCAATGAGGAGCAATCAAAATGATTTCGCACTTATACTGCTGCATATGTTCCAATACTCTGGGTATCAAGGACAGTGGAGGAAATGCATACCCGAACAGATTGTCCCAACTCATTGCTAGAGCATCCACTGCAAGTGCTTGTGGATGATCTATCCACTAACAGAACACTGGGGTTTTCTTGTTTTGAAAAGTTGCAAACAAGTCTACCGTTGGTTGACCCAATCTCTGAAAAACGTTTTGAACTACTACACTGTTCAATTCCCATTCTGTTGCGTGAATCTTCATCTGCTTGTCTATTGCAAACATCCAAAGATCCCACACCTGTTGACATAATGGAAGAGAATGTGTCCCCCCTTGCTTGTTGGTGTATTGCACTACAGATGTATTGTCCGACCTGATTAAAACCTTCTTGCCCATCAACTGATTCTGAAAATGTTTTAGTGTCAAAAACACAGCTTTCATCTCCAAATTGTTGATGTGCTGTGATTTCATTTCCCTGGACCAAAGACCCTGAACAGTTAAGTTCTTTGACAAAAATCCGCCCCACCCCGACATTGAAGCATCGGTTGGGATTGTAACTGTCGTTTGTACTGGTTTTAAAGATCTGCCCTGAGAAATGTTCTTCACAGATAACCACCATTCCAAATGTGGTTTGAGGTCGAGTGTACAAGGGACATGAAAATCTAAACTCATTTTGGATGGGCTCCATGTTTGCAAAAGATGTAATTGGAAAGGCCTCATAAATAGTCGCGCATTTGGAATTAATTCCAGACACGAGGCTATTTTCCCCAGAACACAAAGGTATTGTTTTGCTTGTACCTTCCCCTTCAAAATCTCTTGTATTGACTGCACTATACCTTCTATTCGTTCTTGTGTGGGAAAAACTAACCCCTTGTCCAATCTGAACAGGTAAATCACTATTTGAGTTGGTTCCAAACATGACTTTTCTATATTTATTATGAAACCCAACTGAACAAGAAGATTTAGCAATAGCTCTCGATCCTTTAGCAGACCTATTCGAAGCTGGTTTACACACATCCAATCGTCTAAGTAAACCGCCAACCTTACATTGTGTTTTCTTAGATAAGCTGCCACCACTGACACAACTGTGGTGAATACACGAGGGGACGATGTCGGTCCGAAGCAAAGAGCTCTGAACTGATAAATCTGACCCCGTACACAAAATCTTAGATATTTTCTGTGTTTTTTTAAAACTTTGATGTGAAAATAAGCGTCTTTTAGGTCGAGAGTCATTGCCCAATCTTCTTGTTTTACTAACTTCAGGACTTTTGTAATTGTGTCCATCTTGAAATGCTGCTTTTTCAAATATCGATTCAGAGGTTTCAAATTTATCACTGGCCTTAACTGGCCGTTTTTCTTTGATACTAGGAACAATGTACTGTAAAAACCTGTCATGCTGTTCTGAGATGGTACTTTTTCTATTGCTCTTTTTTCTAACAAGGAATCGACTTCCGTCATTATAATATCTAAATCTTTTGAATTTCCCCTTGTTTCTTTTATACCCTGAAAGTTTGGTTTTTCCAGAAATTCTAATTTGTACCCTTCCTTGATAACTGACAGTACCCATTGATCGTCTGTTATTTGTTCCCATTTGTTAAGAAAATTTGACAGACGGCCCCCTTCCGGTATCTGAGGAAACAGCATTCTTACCTTCCTGTCATCTGGAACTGTTTCCTTTGAGACTGAAGCCCCCTCTGGTGTTACCAGTCTTCTTCTTTGGGATCCGAAAATGAGAAGCAGTGTTTTCCTTCTCTGATGTGATATATTTCTTGTCCTGATTAACATAACTAGTAGAGGGTTTATTACAATTAGAGTTATTAACAGTTTGTTCTTCCCTATATCTTTTCTTTGCCACTGAAGACTCTGAGGATTGAGTCGTGGCTTTGCGTTTATTATTGTTAGTGTTGTTTGTGTTATTGCCCGCTTTAGTTATCAAAGCTGCCCTTTTGCCATGCTTTTTCAAATTAGCTCGTCAATAGACGGAACTTTCAAAAAATTTTCAGTGTCCTCATGCACTGGAAATTCCTCTTTCATATCTTCTGCAACAGCAGTAAGCAAATTGGGATTGTTAGTACGCCAACTACCAAGAAGCACCTGTTTTTGAGCATCGTCAATTTCAATTCCTAATTTCTTTTCAACTTTCTTGGCATAAGCATCTTGCCCAAACAAGTTATATAAACCTTTCTTCGAAGAATGTTCTTTATTACTTTCAACATCATTAAAAGGTTCAGTTTCTGACTCCATTTCAGATTCAATACCCAAACGTTCATCATCTCTGGGCAAAATTGAAACTTCATCATCGTCAAAAATTTCATTGTCTGACTCAACTAATCTTTGTGATTGTCTTTCCTGAACTACCACCGGCCGTCTTTGTGACTGACCAGACGTGGTGCTGCACGTGGCCCGAGAATCATTTATGTCACCATTTACGGTACTATGATTCTCAGCACTTTTACCACTTGGGAAGTTATGTCGCCGTTTGTGGCACAATTCCCAGCTCTAAGTAACTCAAAAAGTTTGTCAAATTTATCACTGACCTCATCATGAAATTCATTCAATTTCGTATCCATTTTATCCTCCAAAATCTCATATTTACTTTTCCGTTTGGATTTTGTTTTGGATTTTGACCTAGAAATGACTTTCAAAACCGTGTCATTATCCACGTTATTCTCAACGCCAGTCATTACCGACTGTTCTGGTTCACTATCAGACAAAGTATTAATACCGTTGTCCATGATATCATACGAGCGAGAAAATTTGCGACCTGTTTTCAAGCGTCTAGAAAGAAAACTGGTGAGATTTACAAGGACAGGAAGTGACATTGTACGCATTAGTGTATTTTTCACTTCCGGGTGGGAGCGAGTTAAAGTAAGTTTCTAATTTATGAAATAAAATCGCGACACATATTTTTTTCGTAATTTATAATAATAAAACTCGATCTTGGCGGGCGATTGGTCAAGGTAGGTAGTTTTTTTCATTGATCACCTTTGTGTTTTTTTCTGAGGTTTGTTCAAGCCTTACTGCAAGAAGTGTGTGCTCGACTCATTCCTTAATTTGCAAGAATTGCCGGTTTTCCTGTCAAAGATCGAGGGTTTTTCCCGAATATAAACTTAACGCCATATTATATAGCGTAATATAAATTTTAACAATTATGTTAAACAAACAAAAAATATAATGCGAACACGAAAGCAAAGTAAAAAAGGTTAACTGATATTGATTCTCACTTCGTTTTTATTTTCGTCTTTAACGCTTCTTTTCAGCTGTGTGTGTATGTGTGTCTGTGGAATAAAATGATAATTGAGTTACTATCTTTGCACAAGTTTCAGGATCATCATAAACAATAATTTCTAACACAGTGTGTTATATTCCGTTACAGATGTGATGGGGTAATACTAAATTTTTCGATATTTCATATTTTTATTATTTATACCATTCATAATTTTTTTCCTAATGTTTACTTTGCATAAATTGCATTCACAACTGAGACACCAAGTTTAGATATACATTCAGATAAGCATACTTCGTATTATTATATGATTTTTGTTAAACAACTTTAAGTATGGTGTCTGTTATCAAAGTCGTTTACGTTTTACATTTTTAGTTCCTGCCTCATTTGTTTGTTAAACTTTGTAAGCATAGTTTAAATAATATTTACTTAACGTTAAACATAAATTAATCAACATAACAAAATATTTTTCGAGAAGAATGAAAATAGATTTGACATTCTTGGAAAGTTTTATTCTTGGGTATGTCTTGTTTGTTTTTTTTTTAACTTCTAAACATTGCAGTAGTTTCGACCATTCAAATGGTAAATATATTTATTGATGCCATTATACGATCTGCGTCAACTAAGTCATGATCTGATACATGGCATAATATTATGTACATCATATAATCTGCCTTTTGCAATCATGCAGAATTGCTCTGGAACCTGATTCATCTTAACTCCCAGCACTCAAACTACATAAAGTTGACAGTATGAACGCTTTTTTGATTGTGTTGATTTATTATGTCTTGACGTTATTGGTTCAGTCGACAAATTTGTGGAGTTTCCACCTGTACTTGTTTATTTTAGAATCCTATAGTTAATGTTTCATGAAAACGAAGGAATGTGTTTGCATTAAATCGGTGTCTTAAGCTTGCGTCAACACCTCATTTATGATAGTTTTAGAACTTCATCTATGGAGGTGTGTTTTGTTATACCCTATCAACTAGATGTCACCACGAGCTACAAAATGTTTCTGATGCATGTGGAATGCAGTTTTTTAATGTAAACTAAGCTTACTAATTTAAAACAGACATGCGCATGTATATAAAGGAGAAGCCTTTAAATCTAGTTTGCGTCATGAATCCTTAAACAAGTAACATAAAAACATACAATAGACCCACAAATATCTTCACTTGACGACAAAGGCAATCTTTTGTTGTGACTGCATTCAGTTAAGAGTAAAACACTTTAAGCGAAGAATTTTCTATGACGGATGTTTTTATTTCTGTGATATGTTTGTCTCAAGAACATTTGTAGAAAAATTTTGGCGGTCGCATTTCTAACTGCATTCGTGCTTATAACATTTTTTATATGTTATAGTTTATTTTTTAATAAAAAGGCATGATTTTATAGTAGTTTATGCCACTTTATACATAAAAATATGAATAATTTTTAATGTTTTAATTTGCATTGAAATTTAACTTACAAACAGAATACTGGTTATTTGTAGAAGAATTTTGGCTGTCGCATTTCTACCGCATAGGTGCTTATAACCTTTTTATATAATGTAGTTCATGTTGAGAAAAAGAAAGGTTTTATAATTGTTCTTGTCGTTTATTACATCAAAATATTTATTAATCTTTAATTCGTTATTTGCAATAGCATTTTAATAACTGACGGAAATTTAATTTATAAACAGAATGTTGGTTTATTTAAAATATAAATATTTATTTAGTGGCCAGAAAGGTTTTTTTATTTGCATAGCAAAATAAAATACAATTAAACTTGTTAATGGTTACAAAGCTTAAGATAATTTTAGACGGTTAAAAGTTAAATAATGTAATCAATAAACCTTTAATTGCCAGCAAAATTCATACTCAGTGTAAAAAGTATTTACATGTACACAAGTCGGATGTTATGGCAATCCTTACAACATTAATGATCTTGTTCTTTTTAGGAGGTAGGAATCTGTATTTTTTAAATTTCTGGATTTTTACTAGTTGCATTCATATGTATTAGAACAAAACATGTGCTTTGTCTGAAGTTTTGGTGATTAACTAATTTTATATTACAAGTATAGAATAAATATAAATATTTTATTAAGTTTGTTTACATGAATACAGCAACTGTATCTTCAAAAAAAGAATTAGAACTGTTATAATAAACAACGAACTTCATTAATTTACGATGTGCTCAGATTAATCACGCTGTCTAAATGGACATTTCACTGATTATTCTTCGATGACAGTCATCAAATCCTTAGCGTTTTGTTATCAGTTAAATTTTCGTAAACATAAAGTTCATTTTCAGTTTATCTTCATCTTTCCCCAGTTCTGAATTTACGATGCACACATGAAAACTTCTTTTTTAGCGTTAAACTAAAGTTTAATTGTCTTGTTTCTGGAATTTCATTTGTTGATGCATTGAAGATTTATCTGTTATTCAAAGAAAAAAGACTGGTTTATGTGGACACTATGTTTTTGATCTTATCGTATTTGTCTTTGATTTTTATCATCATGGGTGTTTACGAAAAATTTTGTACTATATTTGATTAAATATGTCAATGGTCCATTTGGGGTATACAAAATGTATCTATAGCATTTGCTTCTTTTTGTTGATCTGTTGGACTGAACTATTGCTCTCTACAATTGATTGACACTAAGGAATCAGTCTTATAAAAATTGTGTTTACTTTCTATCTTATTATTATTATTATTATTATTATTATTATTATTATTATTATTATTATTATTATTATTATTATTATTATTTTAACGTAATAAAACCTTTTGTGGTCGACATATTGTAACCGTGCACGAAGAAAGCGGAAAACGATAACGACTGCAAGAATAAATCATGGCGATTATGATAACGCTTCTATCATCATTCTGGCCTTTGCAAACAGGAGTTTTAACATTAAAATAGCTTACGCGATAAGCAATCTTACTTTGGACCTTTTCTGTTTTATCTGCTTTTTGCAAAAGTTCGTAAGCGCAATTTAGCAACAATATGTGTCCTACAAATGTGGAAGTTCATCTAGTTCTGCAATCATGATTTCCTACCACTAAAATTATATGCTCGTATCTACAGAACATTTCCTAATAAATTGTGTTTTCAAAGTCAACAAATCCAGCAAAGGAAGTGTGCAACATTTTTAATACCTTATCTCCTGTTTTCCTCAAACCCCTTTAGGGAGATTTTCCAGCAAGACCTTTAATTGTCGTTTAAAGCACTAAAAATAAAGCTAATAAAACAACTAGAGGACAATAAGCAAAAAAGACGTTTTCTCATTATAATTAATGAACTAATGTATATAACTAGTAATGATTTTCTTCTGCCAAAAATTAATAACTTACAACATTCAAATTGATTGACTTCATATTTGTATTTGATTTGGTGCTTACATAACGTCCTGACCACTGTACTTCAGTTGCATTCAAAACTAAAAAGTTAAGAACCAACAGTTATTTTTGCGAAATTGCATCCGTCATTGTTCAGACAATTTTGACATTCGGCTAACGAATAGCTGACAGTTCAAAGTAAAAGTAAAAGTGCTCCAAAAGAGTATGCAGTTGCTGATTGTTGGCATTGTTAGTTTTTTACAGGACCATGATAAATCCATACTAAATAGCTTTTATATTTTATAGTTGTCAACAGTACCACCACCAACTACAAACTTATTTTCAATCCTACTTCAATGTCATGGCTGGGTGCCGCCACCTGGTGCCAGCTGAATGGTGGAAATCTCATTACGATTGATTCTGAGTCGGTCGTTTTAATGATCCAGTGGTACAAGGAGAATGACGTCGATTGGATTACCCACTGGTAATAAGAGTGTGTTGTATGTAAGGGTGACAAAATCAAGATTTATTCACAGAATGAGATAATAGACATAATGTAACTGTTGTACACTATTTAAAAAGCAGAAATATTTGGTACCGTCTTGTTTGTGATTCTCATTAGGCTTATAAATGAAGGTTTAAAGTCCAATACATTATGCATGGGGATGTAATTTAATAACTAGCTGTAGTGTAGTAGCTACCAGCTAGAAGAAGGCAATGTTTCCTGTTTTCAACTTTTGGAATGATTAGAAGTGTCTAATGATTAATGAAAGTCGTGATATGTTGTTGTTGTACAAACATCGGGGTTTTTCATTAGTGAATCGATGTACTTGCCAGTAACGATATTGTAAATGACACAGAAAAACATTGAAATAAAATAAACAAATGCTGTATATTTTTCATTTGTTGAGAGCTCAAAATATTGACGAGTCCTATGTAAAAATTTTTATTACCTTTATTAAATATAATTTTGATTACTCATAAATATGTCAATTTTGATTGCAAACAGTTTTAATTTAGATTAATCAACTGAAGATAGAAAACGACAACCGACTATATGTCTTTCTCGATGAAAATAAAATTATAAATTATACCAAAAACACTCTGAATACCGAGGATACCAATATATTTCCTCGTGTTCGACTTAAATTACCGATAGAAGGGGTAGGGTTTAGTTTTATGGATACACAGTAATCCTTGCTGCTAAACAAAGTGGGTTATGAATTTGGAGAGTCATGTTCTTTGCACACTTTAACGACCCATTTCGAAGAGTAACATTTGAAAAAGATGCATTTCTCTATGCAATCATACTTCAACATTCTTTACTACTGGCTCTCAAAATTGTGAATCTTATTTCCTTAACGGATTTGTATACAATCCGTTTCTCGTCCTCAATACAAAATTCCAAAATGATTTTCAAACTAATATTGGAATATGACACCATACATGAAATTCTTTTAAATGTTAAAATATCAATCATTGTAACAAATATTATGTATTGTAAACAGACAATGAAGGGAACACAAGACGAAATGCTGTTGCTAGTGTCTTATTTAAATCGATATGTTTATATTGTTGTTAGGAGCGACAATATATGGACAGGATTATATTCATTTGGTCCAGATACTGCATACTGGCAAGGAACCTGCACTAAACTTGATTTTGTAAATTGGTTAGACAATGATACTTATAATTCGAACTCATCATGTTCGTATATGGACAAAACTGACCTACTTTGGCATGTTGACTACTGTACAAGTAAACATTCCGTAATTTGTCAAGTACCTAATCGTAAGTCCGTTTTAGCAAATCTGTATTTCAATTGTAAATTCTAACCGCATATAAAAACTTTCACAAATAATGTTAGTATGTCAACAGTGTAATTTTTCAAGGATTGCTTTGTGTGTAAAGAACTTATTAACCACAGTTAAGGTATGTACTAGTATTACATTCAGTTTTTATTATGGACCCGCCACTTTGTGTCGGACGCCCTAGTGATCAATCTGTCCGTCCGTCCATCTGTCGCGCCATCCTTTCGTCCGATCGTCCATCCAAAACTAATCGTGTCCGGGCTGTAACTTTTTGATCTTTTGAGTTAGGCTTTTGATATTTGGAATGTCGGTAGATAATATCAAGGCGATGTGTCTCATACCATTGGTGATCACCTTTGACCTTGAACTTTGACCTTAAGGTCATATTATTGCTCTCTGCACATCAAATTCATTTCCGAGCTGTAACATTATTATATTTTGAAGTAGGCTTTTGATATTTAGAATGTGGGTCGATAATATCAAGGCAATGTGTCGCATACCGTGGTTGATAACTTTTCGCCTTGAGCTTTGGGCCACATTATTTCTTTCTGAATGAAAAATTCATGTCCGGTATGTAACTATTTTAAATTTTGGATAGGCTTTTGATATTTGGAATGTGGGTTAATAATATCAAGACGATGTGTCACATAGCATGGATGATTAGCTTTGACTTTAGGGTATTATTATTCTTTTCTGAAAGACAAATTCATGTTCGTGCTGTATCTTTTTTATCTTTTGAGGTACACATGTAGGCTTTTGATATTTGGCATGTGAGTAGATAATATCAAGGTGATGTGTCGCCTACCATTGTTTTTGACCTTGACTTCAAGGTTGTCGGGGTTCACAGAGATTGGAACCATCTGATATCTAGTTAATTTTAAATTCTGAGTCGGCAGATTCATAATCTATGTATGAGGTCTTCCATCTAAGAAAATCATTAAGAAATAATCTTATAATATGACAGTTATATGGTGCGATTGATTGCTATTACACATTTTTGTCGATGCATATCAAGAATGCGTGCATACAATTGTTCAAAATCTTATTTTTCATATCCTGCATCATAAAATTATTATTTGTTGTATCATGTTCCCCTCTTTTCTTTACCTTACAAAATGACTTATAAGATAAAATATAAAGAAACTAAATGGAAGATTGAAGATTACGATTTTTGTAAAAGTATTTTTTGCGTCAAAATTTAATGTATAATTCGATAATGCTAACAAAAGTTTTTGAATGCGGCTGACATAAAAATGAATACTCATATTGTCTACATTCTTTTAATAAATTAACATATTTCTACTTATGATACTTATTCATAAAATGCATTTGTCAGGGAAAAAAAGATTAGCAGTCAAAGTATTCATGGAAAATTATTTGTATAAAAATTGTTGTTTGGTATATGTGAAAGTAATTACAAAATACCGAACACGGAGGAAACTGTCAAAAAAACAATCCATAAAACAAAGTCCAAGAAACCGGAAAACTGCAGAACCAACTACCAGAAATATAGTTACTACATCAATGGTCCCGACTTGGTACAAGCATGTAACAAAATGATTTGTTAAACTAAATTTAAAGGCATGCCAAACCTCCGGCGTCCATTATTGTAGTATGTGTGTTGGTTTGTTGCTAAAAATGGATGGGTATCATTTACCACATCGACTTTAGAAAAAAATATAAAATGTTTTACCTTAAAACTGCTCTTTTGACGACGCAAATATGGAAATATATAATACATCGATTTCTCTTCCGCCTGTTATTGCGGTCTCTCTTGGTATTTGTAAATCATTGTGCAACAGATACATGAACGATTCAAATCAATGCTGGGCTCTTAGATACCAGGACAAGTCAGATGAGTGTTTTATGTACGTGTCAGTCAACCCACAAGAGTACCTGTCAGACATTAAAAACCAAAACAGAAACATGTTTTACTCAACGAGACACTGTTTTTCTTGTAAGTGTAGTACTTATATCACATGTGCGATCATGTCTAAGTGTGATTCTTTAGGATTAAAACATTTAGTTTCAGACTGATAAGATTGTCGTGTATTAGTAAAATACATAAGCTCTGGATGTAACGTATATTAAATCCATGACCACATATGATAATTTAATAAAATTTAGTATAAATTTGACAGTTTAAAAGGGAAATTGGAAAAAAACTAAACTGACATTTGTTCTAAGAAGAAATGTGAAGGTCTTTCACGCTATGGTTGGAAGTCAGAAAATATATCCATGTTATGGACTTTTTGTCCGTTGCAAAGCACAAAATGTCAATTACAAACATGAAAATTAGTTATTTCAGTAAAGGACATATTCTGAGTCAAACAATTGTTCTCGAGAAGTTTTATGCCCGTTGCTAGGAAAAATAATACGTACGGTGGCATAATGACCTATTTCAATAACGTTTATCATCTCAACTCTAAATATTCAAAAAATGTATGGTTGTTAAAGACTTATAACGGTTGCCTTTTTGCTATGGTAAAACCATGACCATGAGTTTAAATTTAAATGATCACTTCATTATACTATCCCAAATGAAGGTCTTGATACTCAGTTTTGTAATCTAATATTTCTGCTTGTTTGAATAATTTTAAACGCCACTTGCATCAATTTTTAGCTTTATCGCGACGTTCAGTTTGTTTGGGATAGTCAAATAGCTCAGTGAAAACTACATTCCATGTATTAAGGATCGAACGTGCAACTTCAGTGGTTGCCATGTAAGTAATCAATATTAGACTAAGAATCTTAAACGATCGTTTAAGTAACAAGTATAACACTATCAAATACATTTATACTGCAATCGTCATATTAGATCAGCTTAGATATGTTGGTATCCGATTAACAGTCACTAGCTATCAGTTTAGCCACGAATACTTTACGATTTTGATTATGTATTTATCGCAAATTACGTGTTTTGTTTTTTTTTATGTATTTATTTTATTAAAAGTAATATGTTCATTCCTTTTGCCATATTTAATACCCCCATAACAATAACACTCGTTCATCACAAATCACTCAATTTTGACTAACCACATAGTACGCGGAATGTGGGAAGTGAAATGTGGGCATCATTTTTAGTGAATTTTTAAAGGAATACACGAAAAATGTACAATGGGAGCAAGTAGTGCACGACAGATTGCATGATAAATATAATAATATGTCTCGTCCTTATATTGTGTTTATGTTTCTTTGTTTGTTTAATGCTGTTTAACGTCACTGCCAGCAATTTTTCAGCTATATCATGGCGTGCAGTTTATATTGGGTGAGGAAGCATGAGTACCCGAAAAAAACCCAACCGTCGATTTGTTTTATGTCAAGACACTCTCATATCATATATGTAAAAACGAATTGCTAGCAATTAAATTTATAATATTTATGCCAAACATTTACCAAATTGTAATCTATTTTTTAGATGTGAATGCACCTTTTTGTAATATCATTGTCTTGAACAAAATACAATAATATGTTTGATATCTACACTAATACGCCTTTTGTAACCGATTTGAAAAGTGTTGAAGATCTGGATTGTACCTCGTGATAGCATAGGTCAATAAGTTAAAAATAAGTATAAATTTTAACATGTTCTTCTTAACTATGACATTTTAAATCTGTGACTTAAGGTATTGCTATTGCTAAAAAGCATAACTTTGTTTTCACATTTAGTCCCATTTAAATATGTGTAGTTGGTACAGCTATATTTTAGCTATCACATTTACTTGCAGCTACCGTCTTAATAGATAACGAGCCTGATTTTTCTACAAACATGCAAAGTATGATGAAGTCATGTCTGCCAACGCCGTCTACAGGTAGCCACGATAACTCAAGTTGGACTTCAACGACACCGAAATTCAATACTGCTATTTCAGATACAACTGCAGTGGTTCAACAAACTATAGAATCTCTAAACACGATGCTACTAGAAACGACCACAGCAATTGCAATACCAAAAATCATACCACCAAGTGTGACAACGATTTATGACACAGATACAAATGTTCAACCAACAGTAGAATCTCCATCAACGATGCCACCAGAACTAGACACAGCAGATATAATATCACCAACCACAATACCGAACACGACAACGATGTCACCAGAACTAGACACAGCAGATATAATATCACCAAGCATAACACCGGGTACGACAACGATTTTAGAAACAACATCAGATGTTCAGCCAACAATACAGTTTCAATCAACCATGCCACCAAAACTAGACACAACAGATAAAATATCACAAACCACAATAAAGAGTACGACAATGATTTTAGAAACAACAACAGACGTTCAACCGACAATACAATTTCAAACTACGATGCTACCAGAACTAGACAAAACAGTTGAAAAATCAAAAACCACAATTCCGAGTTCGACAACGATTTCACAGTCAACAACAGAGGTTAAAACAACAATACAATCTTCAACAACTTTGACTTCACCAGATACAACAGTTGAAATATCAACAACTACAACTCTGAGTGCAACAACGATTTCAGAAACAACATCTGAGTTTCAACAAACAATACACTCTAAAACAACCACACCCCCAGAACTAGACACACCATTTGGAATATCAACTACCACAACACCGTTTGTTACAACGATTTCAGAAAAAAATACAGAAGATTTTCAACCGACAATACAATCTCAAACAACGATGCCACCAGAACTAGACACAACATTTGAAATATTATCAGCAACTACTCCGAGTGCGACAACGATTTCCGAAACAACAACAGAGGTTCAAACAACTATACAATCTCCAACAACGACGACTATACAAGAACTTAATACATCAGTTGCAATATCAACAACTACAACTCTGAGTTCAACAACGATTTTAGAAACAACAGTTGAGTTTCAACCAACAATACACTCTAAAACAACCACACCACCAGAACTAGACACACCATTTGGAATATCAACAACCACAACAACAATTGCGACAACAATTTGCGAGACAATAACAGAGGTTCAACCAACAATATCATCTCCAACAACGACAACATCACCAAAACTAGATACAACAGTTGAAATATTAACAACTACAACTCTAAAAACGACAACGCTTTCAGAAACAACAGCTGAGTTTAAACCAACAATACACTATAAAACTACTACACCACGAGAACTAGACACAACAGATCAAATATCACCAACCACAATACCGAGTACGACAACGATTTTAGAAACAACAACAGAGGTTCAACCAGCAATACAATTTCAAACAACGATGCTACCAGAGTTAGACAAAACAGTTGAAATATCAACAACTACAATTCTGAGTTCGGCAAAGATTTCACAATCAACAACAGAGGTTCTATCAACATTACAATCTTCAACAACGACGACTTCACCAGAACTAGATACAAGAGTTGAAATATCAACAACTACAGCTCTGAGTGCGACAACGATTGCAGAAACAACAGCGTTTCAACCAACAATACACTATAAAACAACCACACCACCAGAACTAGACACACCATTTGGAATATCAACTAACACAACACCGTTTGTTACAACGATTTCAGAAAAAACTACAAAAGATACAACAATACAATCCCAAACAACGATGCCACAAGGACTTGACACATTTGAAATATCAACACCCACAACAACGAGTGCGACAACGATTTCAGCTATAACACAGGTTCAACCAACAATACAATATCCAACGACGACTTCACCAGAATTAGATGCAACAGTTGAAATATCAACAACTACAACTCTGAGTGCAACAACGATTTCAGAAACAACAGCTGAGTTTCAACCATCAATACACTCTCAAACAACTATGCCACCAGAACAAGACACAAAGATTTCACAATCAACAACAGATGTTCCATCAACATTACAATCTTCAACAACGACGACTTTACCAGAACTAGATACAACAGTTGAAATATCAACAACTACAGCTCTGAGTGCGACAACGATTGCAGAAACAACAGCGTTTCAACCAACAATACACTATAAAACAACCACACCACCAGAACTAGACACACCATTTGGAATATCAACTAACACAACACCGTTTGTTACAACGATTTCAGAAAAAACTACAAAAGATGTTCAGCCAACAATACAATCCCAAACAACGATGCCACAAGGACTTGACACATTTGAAATATCAACACCCACAACAACGAGTGCGACAACGATTTCAGCTATAACACAGGTTCAACCAACAATACAATATCCAACGACGACTTCACCAGAATTAGATGCAACAGTTGAAATATCAACAACTACAACTCTGAGTGCAACAACGATTTCAGAAACAACAGCTGGGTTTCAACCATCAATACACTCTCAAACAACTATGCCACTAGAACAAGACACAACATTTACAATATCAACAACCACAACGAGTGTGACAACAATTTTAGGGAGAATTACAGAGGTTCAATCAACAGTACAATCTCCAACAACGACGACTTCAAAACAACTAGACACTACAGTTGAAATATCAACAACTACAACTCTAAGTGCGGAAACGATTTCAGAAATAACAACACTGGTTCAACCAACAATACGATCTCAATCAACGATGCCACCAGAACTAGACACAACAGTTGAAATATCAACAACCACAATACCGAGTGCGATAACGATTTCAGAAACAACAGCTGTATTTCAACAAATAATACAATCGCAAACAACGATGCCACCAGAACTAGACAAAACACTTGGAATATCAATCACCATAACACCGTTTCTGACAATGATTTCAGAAACAACAAAAGATGTTCAACCAACAATACAATCTAAAACAACGATGACATCAGAACTAGACACAACAGTTGAAATATCACCAACTGCAACAGCGAGTGCGACAACAATTTCAGAGATAACAACAGAGGTTCAACCAACAATACAATCTCAAACAACGATGCCACCAGCACTAGACACAACAGTTAAAATATTAACAACCACAACTCCGAATGCGACAACGATTTTGGAAACAACAGAAGTTTCAGTTACTCTTTTAAATTTTACTCAGACTTCTGTGAATGTTTGTAGTTTCGAATGTCCATGTGCAATGGATCTAGATAATTTAACCTTAGAAATGTTACAAAAGCGCCTCGCAGAGCTTAAAACAGCATTGTATGTTGAGAAGACAAAAACTAGTTTTTATTTACGAAAATATACAAGTGCAAATGATGAGAGGCTAAGTGCTAAAGTAGTTGGGTCCTTTGGTATTATTTTGATTGTCTTTATAATTTCGTTTGTTATTGTGGCAGACATTTTAAGCTTTTTTGAATATTTGGAGCGCAAGCATAACAAAAGGAAAAGGCAGAAAAAGAATAAACACAGGTGTGCAAGTTAGTTGTATTCTGACACATTAGATGTATGTAAATCAATATTATCATTTTTGGACAATTGACACTTCATTGAAAGATATTACCTGTTATCAAAGGGCTTGCCACTAGAGTCAGTTAAAAAAAGGATTAATGACTGATACATCGTATAATTTGTTTTATAATTATTATTGTAAAATTTAATTTGTTCGTTTGAATGTAGTTGAACGCCACTTTTAGCCATTTGTTCGTCTAAATCATGGTATCTAGTTTTTATTGATTCAAAAAGTCAGAGTACCAAGTCAGAGAAGAAAAACAAACCTTCCAAACATTCAATTGTCAATCTAGTTTAAGTCAAAGGTAGAGAAAAAGCCATAGATAAAGACAGTATTAACAAAGCTAAATAAATAGGTCATAAATCTTAGATTATGTTCTTAATATCTAATCGCGACCTTTTGTGGGTAATATATACCCAGCATGTTACACCAATCTGTTAAGTGCATGCATTTAAAAACTTCAAAACTATTTTTCTCAAGTCGCTTGATCCACCGAAAGTCTACTAAAGACAAAATAATTATTCAATACTATATTAGCATATATCTGCCCTGCTGGTCAACATATACTGGTCAACATAATTTGTGAAATAAGTCGATTTCTGATTTAATTAGGTCACATGTTCAACAACATGTTTAAAGGGTCTACAGTTATTATGTTAACTTTTATAATTTAAGACAAAAAATACACTAAAACTTTATATTATAACTGACAAATAAAATTGTAATTACCTATTTAGGCGCAGTTAATTAAAAATGCATGTCAGTAATTAACGAATGTGACTTCAATTTGTTATTAAAATTAAATGTTAAAAATACACACTGTTGTACGTAGTATCCTTTAAAACTAAGAATTTTTATACAATATTGACGCTTTTATTGTTTACTATTAATAAATTTGTCAAGAAAAAATCTGTGAAAAATCAGTTCGCATTTAATACATTTGCACGTCATAAATAAAAAGAATTGATATAAACTGATCAAGAATGTATTTTTTTAATCTACGAAAAATAATTAAGATATTTAAAATGATATTAACTTATGTTCTAGATGTCCACCATCAATATTGGATCAAGTCAAAAACAACCCGAAATTACCGAATGATGTTTAACCTAAACAATGTTGGCAAACGTTGTGTGTAAATACAGAAACTAGTCCTCTTATTCAGTATAATGCGGTAGGAAATAAAGGAAACACTAAAACAACTTTCTTACCAAAGACAACAATAGCAATGGATAAATTATGCGTGAACAGCAAGATAAATGTTAAAAGTATTATCTCCGATAAGCCTAAACCACAAAACACAATTACACAGAAGTTACATGCAGGTGTGAAATCCCTTAATAAGCAAGAAAGTCCAACAAGGAAATAACGTATCATTGGATCAATATCAAATCTTACTGCTTTCAAAAATGGTAGAAAGCGCTATGTACAAAAATCTTGGGGAAAGAAACAAAAAAGCACATCGAAATATGGTTTAAAAAACACAACTGCAAACATTGATGACCGCAAAAATCGGGTGACTCACCAGATTTATCATCTGTTGATAAAAAAGCCTCTGTGAAAAAGAATGATTGAGATATAATGTGTAAAAAGACATACATTGATTGCTCGATATTATGGAAGTTCATTAGTCCTAATGAACTTGGAAAATAGATAAGACACGATTATTCCTTTCTTATGAAATCTTCTCCAAGGTAAAATTTAAAAATTAATAACATGAACTATTAGGCATGAAAAATATTTACATCCATTAATGATAAATAAAATACTGTAAAACAAGAAAATGCCAACATTGTTTTCAATAATATTTTTGCGAGTCAATGTGAGAAAACAACAATATGGCTGACTTTTTATTGTTTTAGTACTTATGTCAGAATGAATAACAAGTTATGCAAAGTTACAAACTTGCAAATATCTTCAGTTCCGTTATTACATAAATGTTATGTCAGAATAAACAAAAGTTTCTCTGATGACAAACTCTAAAGATTGCTTTAACTATAATTAAAAATATATTGAACATGTTTTGTGCTTCATCAACCACTCAGGGTAACAAACTTTCAGGCACCTTTGATAGGTATAATTATCACTAGAATTATAGTATTATTTCATCAATAAATGGGTCGAATTCAAAATAAACAATATATGTTTAATTTATGCACTACTTCCTTTTTTCCTTTATGTAGTTTGATTTTTAAGATAATTCTCATGTATTGTAAACAACATGTCAGCAACAAACACAATTATCAAAAATAAAACATAACATTTTCTATTACAAAATAAAACTATTACCTTTAGATAATTTTTAGCTGCTGTAGTATACATGTAGCAGTAATTAACTATTGACGAGCTCTGCAGTTCTGGATATACTACTTTAATGTTGAACTAAAACGCAAAAGAAAATTTCCTATGGAAATATATGATTTAAAACGGTTAAATGACGCTGGATTACAACGAAGACATTTTCAATTACACTTCAGTCAAAATACTAATATCATAAATTATTGAATGATATTATAATGAAAAGCTTTATGTCATTTTACATGTCTCTACTATTGATTTTTATGCTTGACATAATTTGAATTTTGTGGATACACTTTTAAGTTTTATAAGAAAATCAATGAAGCTATGAATGATGTTTGGTGGAATAGTCATAAATATAAGAATGCAAAAACTAATATTTTAAATACGATAATGTCTGCATGGGGCTGCCATACCGCTATCACGTCTGCTTCGATCACGTCTACTGCTAACTGCATATATTGGTGTTTACGTGTTTATGTTCCAGTATTTATTTATTTTTAAATGTCAGCGAATTTTCTTAGTACTTGCTGATGTTTACAAGTCTTTTTACGAAAACAGGTAAGCGAAATACCATCAGACTGATTATTTTCCATCCCTTTTAAGGCATTCAAATTGATCTAATAGGATAAATAAACAAATCTCTTTATACACCTTGTTGAGGCCAAATCTGAGGTCATGACGATTATTGTCTAATAGTAATTTTATTTATATATGTTAACCGAGAACTCACTTGAAAACTGAATAAGTCCGTAAGGCTTGTGAGAGAAGGTCGTAATACACGTAATAAAACTATATAATAAAAACTGTATTAGTTACAATTCCAATCAATCAACAACAATTATGTCCAGATTAAACATATCTCAAGAACACTTAGAAATATTGTTTTATGTTTCTTTTTATGAAATTCATACATGTACTTGTCATGATATAAAATGGATTTATTTATGTATATTATGTTTTGATTACATGATGCTTGCCGATGAAATAGACTGAATAAAACAATAAGCATGCCACAATACAGTTATTCTGTGTGCTTTAAATTTGCATTTCACTGTTCAGGTAAGACGAAAGATCATCCTGTAAAAGCGAAGTCGTCGTGAATGTCAGCGAATAAATGCATTTAAATTCTTTGTGTCAGTAAATTATAGTTTGTTTGAATTTTTACGGCTATATCGTGGCGTTCAGCTTTTGTTGGTGAAAGGCCGCCCAAAAAACCTACCGTTGGTACAGTAAATTATATTTATCTATACATTACCGTATAAATTAACATTACGGCTTATTTGTATCCGTTTTGTAGCACTTTTAACACGTAATATTAAACTTCGCACCATATTAGAATCAGAGCTTCCTTGTATAGAAAGGATTCAAATCAATCAATACATTTTGCAAAATGAAATCTTTTGGAAAAAATTGTTTAATCTTCTCACTTTTAATGTAAACTAATTTTTAGTAAATTATATTATAATGACGCAGATCCAGCTATAAACCTCCTACACTGACGGCTGATTGGATTAATGTAAAAGTAGAAGATTTAATTATTGATATTGTTCTGTTGTTTATTTCATGTAACTGTTTAAAGTGTTATAAATTCGCTGACCTTTAAGTTTCTTTACCACAATTTATTAACTTTTAAAAGATTTAGATGAAACAAAAGGTTCGTATTAATTTGATTCATTAAAAATCTGAATACGTCCAGCGGCTGTATTAAAACGATCCAACATGTACTTACTAACAACATACTCAAACTTGATCAAAACTGTGTCAGATTGTGAAGAGTCATTTTTTTTAAAGTATTTTCAAAAAAGACAAACTTTCGCTGTTTACAATGTATTTTTTCTTGAAAACTTGTCAGGCTGGATTTCTATTTGATAAGTATGAAGTGTCCTTACCTTCTCTTTTTTTGTTTCAAGATTTGAGTGATAGATTATTCTTTTCCGCATACAGTAACAAAAACGTAAATCTGTGAGAAGTAAATACATCATCCAACAAGCATACATATGATTATTGACTGCATTTATACGCTATGTAGTAAACCCAACATTCATGTTATAATAAAAATTAAAATCATCATTATCTTACAAGCATAACTCTTTTTTGCGTGTTGGTCCACATATAACTGCATTAGTAATTTTTCTTAAAACTCAATAACAACATCATAATGAGCCCTAAATCTTTATATAATTTATAAAATTACAATAACAACATCATAATGAGCCCTAAATCTTTAAATAATTTATAAAATTACACAATAATTTTGTTTTGTCTTATCTTTGGCCATTTCGTTAGGTAAGCTTTGAATTATTTCAATTGATCCATACCGTGAGGATTCCCAGTAATCGGCCCACAGGGCTACCCAGCATGTCTCTAAGTGGCCGGTAAGGAAGACCTCCCTGGAGTTGTCAGGCCTAAACGCTGACCGTTATGTCTTTAAATAAGGAAATAAGCTCTTTGCATAATAAAGACCGCCTTTTTTAATTTCGAAAAAGAGTAGGCAAAAGGCTTCATTCTCCACCCTTTCCTTTTACTCACTACTTTTGCAGTGGCATTCAATATTCATTATGTCCAAACTTTTCTCGTTTATCCGTAATTATAAAACCTCAGAGTAGATATTATTGATAAGTAACTTATAATAGTGGTTAAGTAACAAAATGCTCTCCAAAATAGTTGCACGGAATGTACCAAAAACACAATCAATGTTATCAGATACATGTGTGGACGCTAAAACCGATGTAACTTGTTTAGAAAAAACGCTTTTTTGGCACATAAAGGAGACCACGTAGCCAGCATACTGCTTCTGGTTTAAAATCTGAAGGCTAATTATCTTTTCCTTATAGTGTTACTCAGTTTTACTGTTTCACTATAAATTATTGAATAATTTCTTCATCGCATTTATGGATCATTCATGTATCGATTGAATGTTTGTTTGTTATTGAGTCTAAGTATAACTTGATGGTGTTTGATGGCTATTAAAAATACTGAATTGGTCACGTTACCAAAACTTACCGGAGAAAAATAATGAAATTTGTCCATTGTTTAATTCTCGGAAATAGCTTGTTCGCTTTGTAACATTTGAAGAATGTGATCTATATCTGCTGTTTCACTTTGGAGTTTGTAAATATTGTGTAGCGAACTTATGAAATTGAAAATAGTAGTGCAATATTCGATCCAAATAATGAAAACGTTTTACAAATGTTGACTGATTGTAGTAGTATGTATAAGCAACTAGGAGATGGGGAAACAACAGCACTATATAATTCGTACTTAAGCCATGATCTGCCAAATAGCGCATATTTGTAGCCAGTGGAATTTTCCTTTTTAATTAAGAAGATTTACGCTAGAATTTGATTTAGCTGAATCAATAGCACTAAAAATATATTTAATAGACGGTTTCGACGCTTTTTCGATATTGAGTTTATGAAGTCTTGACGTTATTTACTACAGCATCTCATTCATTTTGAATATAAATATTGTTCGAGCGCCAATGATTAGTCTTGATTAGACCAAACGCGCGTTTGCTGTAGTAAATTCTATTAAATTTTGGTATCTTTGATGACATTTTATTTACATCATTTTTGATTTCTTGACGGGCAGCCAGATAAATCCTTCATAGCCAAAATCTTGTCTACACTATCCCATCAAGTTGTTACAATCTTAGGATAAGTCTACATACATGTAATACCCACTGGATCCGCACTGTGAGGGTTTACAGGGCACGACAAACATAGCTGCCTATCGCGTCACCAGTTGGCGGATACGGTATGCTGTCTCGTTGGGGAGGTTTGTCACGTGATAATACGAAAACCTGACCGCTGCCCACAGTTTAACGTTTGGAGAGTGCCACGATTCTTACTCGCTAAAGACTCATTTTGTAGTTGTCGATAAGAGTAGGCAAAATTTTCTTCCTATACCAATACCTTAGTTTTTTCAGTATTATTCAAAATGTTTTCCCTTTGGTCCATCTTTCCCGAATTGAATGTTTGTTAAATTGTTCTCGCCTTGAATATAGCTGAAATTCTGCTTGCTGGATGTAAAGCAAATATCCATTTCTGCCCTTTAGTCGCCTTCTAAAATTAGATGATAGTTTAATTTACTGCTAATATTGATAAATGTTTGATTTGTAAAGAACGACTCTTATGTGGTGCACAGATTTTGCGGTTAGAGAGACATGTGTGTCATACACCGAAAAGTAATACACTTGTCGTTTTGGATTCTAGATAGCTATTAATTTCTAGTAGAACTATTTCCCGTGCTATGACACTTCATAATACTAACTGCACAACTGCCCATATCTCTTAGCACTAATGATTTACCTACTGATTCAAAGTGATGTGCGCAAGTAGAATGCACATCTAAACAAGGTAATACAAATCAAGTATTCCAGAACAGCCTATAAATCTAGTCATTACATCACACACAGAAGCGTTGAAAAAATACAGTATTCCTGACACATATTCTTTAATAACAATGACAACAAATTGATAATAAAAGCACATTTTGTTACAGCACAAAGGCCTTTTTATTTCTTGGATAAAAGTAAACAATAGGTTTATGGTTTAAGTAGGTGATTGTTGTCAGTTGATTTGGCACTGTTACTAATAACCTTTGTATGATGTTGACTTTTTTAAGGAAAGGCGGGGTTTATAGTTATTCGTGACGTTTCACACATTTAAATATAAATAACACTTAATGTCTCTATTTGTAATTCCACTTCAGTCGCTGACAAAAATAAATGCAGGATCTTGGTTCTTGTCAATTGTTTTCTATTTATTTAGTACCAATAGATTTTCTTTTATTTGTCTGGCAATATTCAATTGCAGAGAAACTAAAACAGTAGATAAATATGTTTTATATATATAAAGTTGTTCAAGCTTACAAACCACAAGATACTTTTAGAATTGTTAATAGTAAAGTAGTACAATCAATATACCGACAGTTTGAAAGTACTTAAACCAGTTAATTATATTGTCGGTGTAAACGTACTTACATCAGTCGAATGTTATGGAAGCTTATGTGGTATTTATTCCGTTTATTATGTTGTTCTCTTTTGGAGGTAGGAACCTGTATTTTATGCATTTTATGTGTTTCTACTATATGCAATAATACATATATAAGAAAAAGTGTTGTCGTTTAAAGTTTAAGGATGAGCTAATGGTAATTCCATCTTATACATGAAATAGTGCTGATAAATCTTGTAACATTAACAACTTTCTAAAATAGAAATAAAATTACTATTATAAATAAATAAAATAATAAACATATAATTGGATGCAAATATTATTGGATATGACTTCAAACTATAACATTTATGGGAAAATGTGGTTCTTTTTCAGCTATTTTAAATTGACTGTCATCTTACCTAATGAGAATATGTTGTTTTCTGGATCAAAGTGCAAATAAAATGTTCGCTTTTTGTACCATAAAGTGTAATCGCCTAATTTTCTGGAATTCTGTTTGTACTTGTTATTTGATGTTATTTAATGTTAAATTCATATACAAAGATATTTATTTACCACTTTTTCTTACTTAATTAAATTACAAGTAAATTAAATGAATATGTAATGTATATCAGATTTGCATTCAATAAGGTTTTTAATATATTATAAATATATTAAAATTTAAATAATGAATAAAACATAACAATATCTGCAACATTTGATCGAATACTTGTCTGTTATATGCAGTTATGGAAAAAACAAAGTAGTTATGTAAATAATTAAAATAAAAAGGTAGATAAATAAAAATCCATGTGCATTTACATGTATATTACAGTTGACAACGGCCTCTTAATTATTTTTGTATAGGGGAAACTATTGACATTTTTTGCTCTCACTTAGGCACCAAGTGTTCAAAACAAACTTTTACATTTACTTTCTAATTTTTGTATTAATTTCACAATCAAACATTCTTAAACAGTACTCAATATATAAATCAAATACTTATGGTTCAGAAATGGGTGAACATTTGTATTTACTAAAATTCAACTGATTATTAATAGGTTAATAGCAATATTTCCAAAGAAGTTTCTTAAAAAAGAGATTTACACAGCCAGGAGTTTTGAAGTACCCTTTATGACATCATGCAAACTGTGACGTCATAATGCTATGATGTTGTAACCATATATAATAAACAAGTAAACATCAATACAAGAATTTGAAATAAATGGTGAAAGAAAAAAAAACTTGTTTTTTAAAATTAGTAACCGAGTGCATTTATTGTGTACAAGGTCCATGGTTACCAAATTAAACCACTCCACCTACTGATATGTCACTTTTATATATATATATGCGCATATCCTGGCTTTTTCCATCTACATGTGCACCCCCCCCCCCCCCCCCCCCCCACACACACACAAACAATGTTTAAGCTATCTTTGTAATCTCATGAAGACATTTCTGTGATTGTATTATTTTCTAAAATAGGAATCGGATTATTATCTTCTAATTTTGTTCTTTAAATATGGATCAATTTCATATATTTACAATATAGCTTCATTTCATAGTTTGTTTACATTCTTCAGTGCCTACAATCATCTCCCTTTGTTGACAAGGTTTTAACTTTATTAGTGTCTATTTTGTTAATTGCTAAAAGGTAGAAACATGAATGTTGATTACAAGTGTTTCCTCTTGGTAAAATTAAGCATTTGAGGAAAAATACTGGATTTAAATACATCTTGTAGAAATGGTCATGCAATCATAATTTGTTTGGGGGGAAAAGTGCGTGCTAGATTATGACCCGACTCTATCTGTTGCTACTGGATCAGTTTTTCAGACAAAAATTAATGATATAAATAAAGTACAAACCATATTTTACTGGCCTTGAATGCTTTTTGGGTAAACAGTATCATGGATTTGGTTGAAAGTACATTTGTGAGCAATATCATATAGAACCTTTTCTCGCAGATTTCCCATGCGCTATGTTTTGCTGTTCTAAAGGGTTGAAGTACACACAGGTATTTTTTTTTTGTTCAAAGTTAAATTTATTTAGTTGCAATAGTGTTTAATAACTAAATTAATTTCGCCTCTGTTTTCCATTGAGTAATTTAACAATTTTTTCTTAAATTCCTTGTTGTTTCTGTCTACAAGGAAATCTGACAATTTTATGTCATTCAAGGCCATGTAACTTACTGTTTAAAACCATAAATTTTAATATTTTTGAGTAAAATATAGACAGAAAGATGTATTTTTTAATTGTTTACTGTTATCTGACAGAATAAAGTGAAAGTTACAGCATTATAGCTGCAGTGGCTGAACTAATAACATCATTGACATACAAACTTTTAGACAACAAAGAAAAAAATCAACACTTCAACTTGACAACGGCCTCTTAATTATTTTTGTATAGGGGAAACTATTGACATTTTTTGCTCTCACTTAGGCACCAAGTTTCGTTGAGTAATGAAAGACCCTCCAAACGACCGGAATAATTTCACGTATATCACATTAAATTTTCGGGGTGCCATGTCAGATAAAATTTTTTGCAAATTTAGAAAATCCGAAGTGCACTCATGGAAACTCCTTTACACCCATAAAATAGTCCAGAAAACGGCTTTGAACAATCAGATAAAAAAAATACCCAATACATTTAATAAATTATCTGAATACATTTATTTATAAATTCTTTATGAAACTGCGTTTTAAATACAGCTCCGATATTAAAATTCCAACGAATAATAAATCCACTGTCTATGCTACAGTTTGGCGCAGTCAAATATCAAAATAACAACTATTTTCCTCTCCCTCAGTCAAAGTTCATTTACAGAGCCGTTGTCAGTTTGCATTTTAAATCTATCTGTACTTGAAAAACTTGTTAACATGAAGTGAACAACTGCTTACGTTTCCAAAGTCAGTTTGGATAAATTGATCGGTGAACATTGAATTGGTACCGTGAATTATTAGCAAAAATAGAGAAAAGTTAGTCAACCATTCACCTAATTTCTTCCCACCAAAACAGCTCTACGTAAGCTGACATTTCTCACTTTGATTTAACGTTTACACTATAGGTACTTTAGTTGTGTACATACAGCAAGAAACACTAACCTAAAATGATTACGTTTGTCAATTGATGCCTATAGCAACACCGCTGTCGTGTCGTTTGTAGTCAATCCAGGGTGAGTCAAGTCATCACGCTTGTCGATAAGCTTACTAGAATAGCTCCTTGAGTGTTGATTTTGAGATGTAAATTCAGATAAAAAGCGGACCAATAACTGTCCGTTGTTTTTTTAAATCTCAAGCTCTTTAAATAAATAGGATGTAGAAGTCAACAAATGGATTGCTTAGTGAAACATTATCATTATATATAACAATCTGATATTAGACAAAAAAACTATTATTATTAACTTTTTACATTTTCTCTTTGCTATACTGTCAAATCTTATTTATTACAACATTTTGTCAGGGTTTGACACATAACCGTAAAAGTATTTATGCAGTTCACTTTAACATAAAATTTAGAAGGTATAAAAACCAAACTAACTCCTCCTTAGCATGTACTGTGAAACTGAATTCGGTTTTTTAAAACCTTCTAGCAAAATGTCATCAGATACAGTATTGTTTACGTGAGACTCAATAACAGCAATATTATCACGATGACAAAAAATGTAAAGACGTTGCAAACCCGGTGAATTGCATTGGCAATTAGAGTATTTTTAATACAATTCATTAGTAATGACAGTAAAGAATAACACAAGGACATACAAAAGTACTTTTTGATTGCAAGATCAACTTAAATATCTTTATAATAAACACTCACCTCTGTTGAAATCTATTATAAATGTATCTATACAAACGACACTTTGGTGAATATTAAAAAAATGAGACAGCTTTACAAATAAACTCATCTAAAACTCGTTCTGTAAATTCACTGATTAAAACATCAATAGTTTCTATATTTTGAGACAACCAGATGTATTGGAACCCATATTTACATAAAATGTCTCTGACATGGCAACACCAGTTTCATTTACTGTTTGATTTTACATAACTTGATTCAAGCATTTCTTTGTAACAACTCCTTAATATACAGTTATCGGTGTTTAACAATTTAAATCAGTAAATAAAATGGCATCATATGTTCCGTTTCCGGGCCTGAAACCAAACTGTGCATCGGTAATGATGTTATTGTGTTCACTCCATTCCGTTAATCTACTGTTTATAAGCGAGGTGAACAGTTTTCCAATATGGCACAATAACGAGGTTCCACGGTAATTTCCTGGTTCGTCGGTATCACCTTTTTTAAACAGTGGTACGATAACACTCTTTACCCACAATTCAGGGTAATAACCTGTTTCTAATATGACGTTAAACAGCTAACACAAAAAAGGCAACAGTATTGTCTTGCTTTCAATTATGTATTCATTAATTACATTTTCTATTCCTGGTGACTTATTTCTGTAAAGTTTTTTAACACATCGTTCAAGTTCCGGGATAGTAAAATGTCTCTCAAGTTCCTCGTAGATAGCAGAAATGTTGTCGATGTTCGTATTTTGTTGAGGATCTGGGTTATCAATGTTCATGAGATTTTGAAGATATTCAGCAAAGTCACTAGTTGTCAGGTTACATCGAACGACTTTCTTTTGTTTTTTAAATTTTCGGTAAAAACGTTTTGGATTTGACTTCTTCATTGATTCAGGCATGCTTACTTGTCTGTTTTTTTAACTTCATTTTAACTTGTTTTCCATCGTTTTGTACTTTTGTTTTTCTAAATTTAGCTTGAGTCTATGTTCTTCTGAATAATGATTGTTGAAGCTCTTCAGAGCACGCTTGTTACGTTTATATTGGGCTTTACACTCAGCTCTACGGCTTATCATTGTTAGTTTTTGTATTAGTTGGCTTAGGGATACAGTTTTCACATTTTAAAGTACGTTCAACGCTCACTTTAGTGTATTTTTTAAAAACGTCTGTTAGAAGCGCATTTAAAGAAGTAACAACGGAGTCTATTTCACTATCGGCCGTAATCGTTTGAGTTACTTCATCAAATTTCTCTACGTTTTCCAACAATTCTTCTCTAACTGCATTTAACCACTCTTCATTCCATCGTTTCGAATCATATTTTACAGTCTTACATGTACATATACCCTTGGTAATTAAACCTTTTAATTTAATATCAACATATATTGCAGCGTGACATGAAAAAGTGGTAAAATCTCTTATACAAAATGATTCAATGATATCAAAAGCATTGCAAGATAACAATATATCAATAATACTACAGCCATTTTCGTTTTGAAATGTAGATTTACTACTGCTTAAAACAAATCTACAATTGCAAATTCTCAATCCTGCAGCTAAACATAAGCTCAGTATTTGTCTACCAAAGTTATTAGGATTTTTCTTGTCTTGTGTTAATCGTTCACATATTGTACTGTCGTTAACGTAATTAATCAAATCATTAATGCGTTCAGTAAGTTCAAAGTTTAAATGGTCTCTTAAAATATAGTCTGCTTCAAGTCCAACTCGACTGTTAAGATCACCAATAACACACATTTCTGAGAATGTCTCTATTTTTTCTAACAGCACATCAAAAATATCTATGTTATATTTTCTGTAAAACACATTATTGTCTGGTGGTACGTAAACTTCACATAAATACAAATATTTTACATCAGGCATAATACTTTTATCAATTCTAAACCAGATCATACTATCACAACAACATTCAACTATTTCAATAAAATTGTTTAACCATTACTCATAAAATAAAACTACACCACCACCATTACACTTTTCTCTTGCTACATACTTCTTTTCAAAACAACTTAATCAAATTCACTAGGACATTTTACCCAGCATTCATTTAAACACAATATATCGTCATCATTTATAACACTTTCGAATTCTTCATCTTTTAATTTTCTAACTAGACCTTTCGAAATATTCCAGGAACATATTTTGAGTAATGATTTTGTGTTTTCACATGTACCATCCTCCGTGAGTTCCTATTCCTCCCATAGCTTGCCTTCTACATATAGCTTGTCATCTACCATGAACGCCCTTACTTTTCCTTCTTTTTTTTATGCATTATTGGCAATAGTTTTTTTTCTACGTTCGATCACCTCTGGCGGGAAGTGCAGACTTATCCCAAAGCTCGAGCCTTTTAGTCTGTGCGAAACGTTTTTCACCATATCTCGGAGTCCCACGTTCGAAAATTTGCCGACTATTGGTCTTGCTTTTTGCGCATTCATCTGTTTCTTTCCTAGACGGTAAGCGAGTTCAATTTTAAGTTTCGTCTTCGCGTTTTCGTTTTTTAATATGTTTTCACAGAAGTAAATCACGGTGTTTACGCAGTTTTTCTCGGGTATTTGATTCGCGTTCGCATTGGTTAACGGAGTGGCATCTTCCTGTTCCGCGGTCATTGTTCCACCAACTGCTCCTTTTTCCTCATTCAAACTCTTGTCAACGACGGGTTTTTCTATGCCAAAAAATAGAAGATTGTTTCTGGGCGCTTTTTTCTCCACATCAACGAGCCGATCTTTTACGTCTTGATTTACGCTTGTTGTTGTTTCAAGAGTTTTACAGAGTTTGTGTAGTCTATTCTTAACCGCTTTATGTTCATCGTGAATGTTTGAAGAAAACTGAGCACTTTCTTCTAACGTCTGTATTCTACTTTTACACTGAGAGGGTTCTTTGTCGACTGCATTGAATTTTGTATTTATACGGTTTTTATATTGTATCAAGTTTTGAGAGTATCGATTCTACACCTTTAAGCCGTTCATTCATTTCTATAAGCAACATTTCTATACTGGGTGATGTAGGAGGGGGTTGTGGTAAGGGCTATGAGTTCTGAGCAAGTTGTGGGTAGTGCTGAAAGGGGGGCTGCGCCCGTACCAGCGAACTAGTGTATTTGAAAGTAAGAACAGAGTTCATGTTGTTCACGGGACTTGGAATGTTTGTATTATTGTATACACAGTTTAATGCTTCACTTATCGTGTTCGATAAAATCTGTTCACTAGATGTATTGGATTTAGAAGTGAGTTTTTGTTTACGTTTTTGTTGATCCAAACCTGTTCCCGAGCTATTACTAGAGTTTGAAAAGTTCCTTCCGTTTGTTTGTGCTCCTTTCCCTGGTTTTTGTCGTCTCGTCATGTTTAAACAACATTATCTTTTCAAAAAATTGTCACAATTTGGATGATATTAAGTCTTCAAATGTCATTTAATCACATTTTTCCACAGAGGTTTTCAAGACACAGCCGCATTTTTCAGACATGCGCAGAACATGAAATGTAGAATTGAATCCCATGAAATTCGAATTTATACTGACGAATGGCTTATTAATTGCTAATATCGTCAAAGATAATAAATTGTTTGTTATCTAAATATGTTTTATATGGAATTTATGTTCGTTTGTGATATTAACTTTGATCCGTTAAAGTCCATAGACATCATAAATGATTACGATCTTCGTAATCTAATACAGGATAAAACGTACTTTATCGTCAAAAACATACCTTATCAAAGAATGAATATTTTAAATTTTAAAGTGGTTTTAAGTGACGTTCATTTTACCAATGTTCAATTTAAAAGTAAGGTTGGATCGAGTAAATATGTTTTTAAAGTATAAAAATTTAAGTTTTGGCTACACAATTTTGCAGCCTAATTTATACAAAGCTAAATCATCAGATAAAAGTACAGTTCATTGTTTAACAAGCGTCTTCCAATAAAAAAATCATCTTCAGGCCGGCTCGAAAAAAAACTGGCCCGTTGGAGCAACGATTATCTGTTTAAAAGTAGAATGTGAATTTGTTTCTTCATAGATCAAATAAAACCTCAACGAAATATTGGAAAAATACAGTACAATGATAATATCATTTCCATACAAATGATTAAGCAATATATTTTAAATATTTGCGTAAGGTCTAAGCCAGAACAAACATGTGTAGCAACAATGTAAATTTAAAGACCATAACTAGATAAAGATGATAAAAAATTATATTAATGCTCAACAAGAAGTTGCAACAACAGTTTACGTCTTCTTAAATGAAGCAAATTATATTGAGACAAGTCTTTCAAATGAACATGCGCGATTACAAGTGGTTACGATATAGATTCTACCACCGTCAAGAAACTAATCAATACTGATTAATAAAAAAGAGGAATTAGCATTCACCAAAAACT
Organism: Limnoperna fortunei; assembly: GCA_944474755.1. Classification (NCBI taxonomy): domain Eukaryota; kingdom Metazoa; phylum Mollusca; class Bivalvia; order Mytilida; family Modiolidae; genus Limnoperna; species Limnoperna fortunei. The sequence goes on along the minus strand of OX104121.1, from coordinate 40,659,284 downwards.
ACTGTTAAGCTCAAAGTTATAAGATTAAAGTTCTCATAAAAACTACCTAAAGACCTTTGTGTATTTGACACTACTTCGGATTTTTAAAGAGCTGTATATGATTTAATCACAAGTTATCAAATGATTAATATTTTACTCACTTTCCTTCGCTTTTCGTTACAAGTATGGACGTTGAACTACATTATTTACAGTCTTCTTAATGTTTTGAAAACATGGTGTATCGTATCTCAATTCTTTCAATTTTTGTCTTATTGCCACTTTATTAATTATGGCATGGTACATATATTATATTAGTAATTAAGTAAACATATATGACGTGGTACTATATAGGTACCTTTTTTATTTAAACTTTTTGTAAACAAAATATATCTTATATTCATGTATAATACTTTATAATGAAAACAACCTTTCTTACACCAGGTTTAACCGCAAAATTTGAGGACAGCTACAGACAAACTAATTAGTTGATTATGAATCTAAATAAGTTTTTGGTCTGATCACTGGAGATAAAACTCAAAGCAAAGCTGTAAAACAATACAAACAAATGTAAATATACGTTTCAGGAGTCACAATAGATAGATAACAGACTTATGTTGATAACAAACTTTTGTAAAGAAACGTTAAGACTGTTATATATATTGAAAACTTTTGTATAAATAAATTGGATATGTCAATTATTGATAATTCTTACAACATAACACATTTCAGTATTTGTGCAAATGGCAAGGCTTTTTTTAACAAAACACAAACAAAATTAAAAATTGACAAATGATGATTACAACAGCGTACATGTATATATGAAAGCTTCAAACAAAATTAAAAACAAACTAGGTAAAATAAATAAAAAATAGAACTGTTGCTATTGAAACAAAACAATATTATAAAACAAATTGATTGACATTTATCAACAAAATATAATTTTAGGTACCAAAATACAGCCAACCAACCAAGTGTCAGAAGAACAAGGTATTGTTAAACTAATACAGATTGCAGCAAACAACATGAAATGAATTGCCCGACCATTTATTTTAATGTTATCTAATAATTCTCACAGTTTACAGAATTTTAAAAGCTTATAAATTTGGCATGGCAAAGCTTGCACTTCTGTTTTGCTTAATATATTATATATATCAAATACTTTCTGTGCTGCAGCTTTTATTAACTCGTTATGTTTAAAATAATCTAACTTGCTTCGAAATGTGTTTTAATCCGCTTTTATTTGAATCTTTTTTATATTTTCTGGCCTTAGCATAGTGGGGTTTTTTGTATGATTTTGATTGGCATTGTATGTTTTCTGTAAGAATGTGAGGCTTAGGTGTGTTGCATGAATGCATACAATTTATGTAATATGTACTATTCTTTGTAATGTATGTTTATCTTGAAAAAAACACTGTTGTTAGCTTAAGCGTTTTTGTTTATAACAGTACTGCACTAAATAAAGCGTGTGCATTATTTGTATTGTATTTTATAACAAGTCATATGAATCCGCAAGTGAGATACCAACGTTAGGTATTGAGTAGTCGTATGCTTAAAACCGTGGTTTTGTTGATGAGTCTAGACACAATTGAAAATCTACGTATTGACACCGTTTTAATGCGGAAGTGTTCTCGGTAGTAAAGAATTTGATTGTATTTTTGCACAGAGGTAGTGTAGTTGATGTTAAATTGCTAATGTTAAATATCAGGTTTGCTACATGTATTCATTAGAGTTTTTTTTAATTTAGCTGAGCTAATTCCGTGCATACAATTAGTCGTATCAGAAGTTATTTTAATTAAGACGATCTGATTGAAGCCACTAAGATTTGGATCTTCGAACAATAATGTAGCAATTGTTTTTGTTTTGTTTGGTATTTCTGTTGCAGTTTTATTATTATATGCCTTCGTTACATTTTGTATAACAATTTTATGTTGTTTGCACACAAAGGAAGTAAGTAATTTATTAGGCAACTAGCATGAACAATTGACAATAAATGCAAATTTATTAATTTCTCAATTCTCGAACTGTTTCGTGCATTTAAAATAATTATGTCTGTCTTGTATGTTTTTAACACGTGTGGTTTTAATCTTTTTTTTAATATTTTGTATCTTTTTACTGTTTATAATGTTGGTTAAGTGTTTAAGGGCGCCAAGTTACATAGCACGTGACCGTAAACGTTAACTATAAAGTAATTATATTTGTTTTTATATTATATTATTAATATTGTTTCTGTTACATGATAGCAAGAGAATCTGACATGATAAGTTTGAATGCTGTATATTTTAGACCGAACACTTATTTGCTATCTAAGGTGTAAACGTTTGTCAATACCAAAATGGGAGTACGAATCAATTCTATTTTACTTTCTCGACTTATTCCATTGTTTAAAGCGGCATTTTTACTTACGATACTAGAGAGAAAAGGGAAGTTAGTGTTTTTCTTTAATGTTTTAATCGTGGACTATTATTATATAATTATTGTGATCTTTGATGTCGTATATATCAACACGATTTACAAATTAAGAATACACACTTTAACAGCAAATAAACCGAGTGACCGATTAAGATCCAAATAGTTATACAAATAAGATGATCACTTTACTTTTCCATATGTTTACGTCATATTTATTTTTAGCAAAATTTCAGCAGCAACTAAGAAAAAGTGCAAACGATATTTTAGGTAATATGCATCCTATATTGGTTTTTCTTGATAAAATGTGGATTTTGATCATAACTAAGCGTGACAAAAACCTGCAGATGAAGAATGTGTTTGTTCTGTCGAAATCTCTGTCTGTCCTGCTTCCTTAGATAAGGCCCTTTTCAAATGAATGTAGACAATAATGTTTGACAAATCTTATCTTAATGTGAAGCAGAAAATAATCATCTTACAGAAGCAAATGAATTAATTTTGGCGTTCGTGTTTCTCATCTCTAGTTTATTTTAATTCTTATTATTCATTTGTAATTATTTCTTTGATTGTTAAATGAAAAAATCGTGTATTCATTACAGTATGCTGTCATATTTCATTTTTTAATAAATATTTCTTATTTTCTTATACTTATTTTATGTAACATGATACACTTTAATCGCTACAATAAGGATACACAAGTAGAGTAAATTAGTCATCTGTTGATTATCGTTTCAAAAGATTGAAAGCATCACAAGCAACACTCAAGACGCATAATTAAAACTTTATTTTTTAACTTGAAACGTTTTTCCCTGAAAATGATATACCCATAACCAGTCGAATCTAATATAAATTAACAAAATAGCGCTGATATATCACTCAATAGAAACTCAGAAATTATTGAAAAAAATATATGAGTAAAAATATCTTGGATGATTACCACCAGAATTCGTATGCCGTCAACACCGATAACATGTTATATTCAAATTGACAATTTATTCTAAGTAACAACCAAGAAAAGTCCATATGCATCTATCAAAAAAGGACAGGCCAAAATATTAGTCCCAAACACAAATACAGATCGAAATTCTCCCTCGTAGTTTAAAATTCAAGAAACTGGTGTGATTAAACATCTTAAAAGGGCTAATGCTGATTAAAATGCACGGATCTATGTATCAAATTTTACAAAACCCAGGGCATACGATGTAAAACTTATACTGCAGCTGAATTACCTATACAAGCTAAGAATTCTATAGAATTAAAATTGTATATTAGAATAGTTTATGTGAAGACAGCTAAAACTGTTTAACAATGCCCTATTCAACTTTTTGCATTTTGTAACATTAAAATGTTTGTTAAATACATCAATGTAGTTAAGTAATAGCATTTTATTACCTAGTTAATGCCTTTATCCTAATATAACGCTTGCTTTATCTATTGATATTTGATTGATCAAGGTCAAGAGAGCAGAAGTTAAGTAAAATATTAAAGGTGAGAAAAGCCGAGAAACAATAAATAAATTCGGGAAATGGAATGACCTGGCTGGAAAGAAATATTGCGATGAGTTGATACCTTCGATCTCATCCAGAAGCCATCGATATCTATTATGACATCACAGTAATAAATATATTTTCGCACGCTTGGTTAATTACGATTGTTGTATTTACTTTTTCAAGACCGAAACATATATGAAATGTCGAAATCTGAATTCGGTATAGCATAGCAAATGTGTATTGAATTACATTTAGAATATTAGTAATAAACGTTACTTTTGCAGTTTCTTACAATGCCACCACAAACTACCAACTTATTTTAAATCCTACATTAATGTCGTGGTTGGGTGCTGCCACCTGGTGCCAGATGAAAGGTGGAAACCTCATAAAGCTGGAATCTGTGTCTGTGGTTTTAATGATTCAATGGTATAGAGACAATGACGCTACATGGACTGAAAATTGGTAATTCGTGTGTAATATATGTAAGAGGAATGTGTTTAGATTTATCTGTTGAAACTAGAACATCAATGAGAAGAACATTATGTAACTGTTGTACAATCTATTTTTATTTTTATTATTTAACCAGTTATATTGAACAGTAGAAATATATTGAACTTATCGGCAATTTGTACATCAATGCATGGTAATAACAATTGGAATTTCTAAATAAATGAGGTGAAAATCCTATCTCCTCTGGCCACTACACAGTACTGAAAAATAAAATAACACAGTACCACAGAGTTAGCAGAAAGGATAACGATATCAAATACAATAAAGAAAACAATAAAAAGTTAAACTGACACTCAATAGGAAAATTGGTCAGATACGTTGGCAACATACATTTTTAATTATAATTATAAGGAGCAAGACATTAAAACACAAAATTTGACACCCCATATGATTATTTAGATTAAAATAAAAGATTCTCATTCACAAACTATTAAATAAGCAATAAATCAAGCTTACCTTACAGAGGATATGAAAAAATGTCAATTCAATACGCCACATTCCAGTTGAATGACGTTTATGCTAAATAATGTAGCACACATCATTTTTACAGATTACTTAGACAAAATAGTCCCCAAAATTGTTTTGAATAATATTGATGTTGAAATTTTGTTTAATTAAAGATAAAAACAATATAGGACATTTTGTTTATGATACAGACTTTATCATGACTTAACGTATCGAATTCGCCCTACGGGCTTACCGGATACCTACCGTGACAAGGCGGTATCACAAAAAATTTCCTATATTCCATATGCCTTGGTCGTGATTTACATAAGGTCTATACTATTAAATGGAGGCACACAGTTCGATACAGTATACCGTTCCATTGGCTAAAGTGGCAATTGTTTACAAGCTAAAATTACATGCATTTTTAATATTTAGAAGTGTCCTATAATTGATGACATGATATTTTACACATCGGTGTGTATCACCGGTGATGTCTTGTACCTTTCAATTACCAAGACAGCGTTGTAGTGTTGTTAATTGTTAAGACAAAAATATGGATAAAATTAACGAGTACGTTAGAAAGTTTGTTTATTTATATGTAATTTTTAATCCACATCATGGCGTCAAGTTTCAATTTTAAAATATGAAGCAGGAGTAACCTATGGCAACCCCGACCTTTTGCAGAAAAACTAATATACCCTATGTAAGTTTAGAACCCGTTAACAGTTCTCTGAAAAATTAACTATTTGTTAAATTAATTTAAAAGCGATTTGATTAATCATTGATATGCCGTCTTCGATTGCATAAAGATTGAAACGTAAATAATCAGAAAACATCACCCGACTATTTATGTGTATATAGCACTATAAAGAAAAATAAAGCATAAAACAATCTAAATTCTAAGCTGTTTCCAAGTGTTCGACTCTCGTCGTATTTTGGATGAGGAAACCCTCTGGGTTGCGGTGGCGCTCAATTTAACATCCATGCAATAATTTTTGATCGCAACTTGTGATATCAGTAGAACATTTAATTTCACGTTCTGCGGTTTTTTAAGTTACATTTAAGCTATATAAAAACAGAAATATAATTCAATATAATTTTTTTATATCAGATATTGTAAATAATATCTTTCTTATAAACATATATTTGAATATGATGTCATATGTTTGTGTAAATTATTATGTTTTTATCTGTTAGGAACAACACTGTATGGACAGGGTTATATTCCTTTGGTCCAGGTACTGAATATTGGCATGGAACCTGCACTTCATTAGATTTTGTAAATTGGGCTGACAATCAGACTTATAATTCTAGCTCATCATGCTCATATATGGACACAATTGACCTCCTTTGGCATTTTGACGACTGTGAAAATAAACATGCCGTTATTTGTCAGGTACCTAATGGTAAGTCGAAGAACGAAATCATAATGTTAAACATAATTATATTCTAATTAAAAATTCTAGCTGCATATGAATATTTGATTTCCTTGTAAATTGAATATTTGACCATAGATTTTTGTAATGTTTCTGGTAACGAATCTGGTACTAATAATTTTCAGTGCAGATCTTAGTCTCATTGATATCACATTTTTGAGCTTTTCTGAATCTTCAGATTCATTATCTATGTCTTGTGGTTCTCCGATGAGACCCTTATATGTGCATTTTGTGAAGGATTCTCTTGTAATTTCCATGTTTGGGCTCCCCGTAACAACCCATATTTGGTAACGTCAATTAAAAATTGTATCTGGGTGCTTCCGTGAAACACAAATAATATGCAGACAGTGAATGACGAATGGTTTTGGCGGTGCGCGTAGAAAGACACTATGTTATGCAAATGCAGAAATATCATGCTGTAAACTGTTTATATCGGCGCTATTTTATTTTTTGCAACATGGATTAGTTTTTACCATTTATTTTAGACGCTTCCTTTTAGACTTACGTGTAAGTTTAAATTATGGAGTATTGCAATTTTTTTAAATTTCAGTATATATCTTCTTTAATAGCTCGCAGTTCATTCCTGTAGCTAATTATTATTTGTTGAAGACTGACGAGCAAGTAGATTTTAAATTAGAACAATTATAGATATTGTGTAAAAATATATATTTAAGATTTTTGTGCACATGTAAGAAGACTGTAAAAATGACGACATCATTACTCGTTGTTAAATTTGACAAAAGTATGATTTTTAGCTCCTATGGCATTTTTCTACATCAGGCTAAAATGGACACAGATTTTTTGTTTTAATTGCACGTGTATTGAAACTAACGATTATAAGTTCCTAAGTTCATACATAACATCAGAAAAAATGTGTATGTAAAAATATGCATGAATGTAACTTATTTCTTGAATAATGTTTTATCTTTGTAGGTAACTGTTCGTTTGACGACACAAATATGCAAATAGATAATACATCGATTCCACTGCCGTCTGTAAACGCATCGTCTCTTAATATATGTAAATCTTTGTGCAGCAGTTACCTGAATGAATCGAATCAATGCTGGGCCCTCCAATACCAAGATAGCGCAAACAAGTGTTATATGTATGTGTCAGTTAATCCACAAGAGTACCTATCAAACGTAAGCAACACCAACAAGAACCGGTTTTACTCAGTCAGAAACTGTTTTTCGTGTAAGTGTTTTTATGTGTTACATGTATAACCATTATGTCCAGATTAAACGGTATGTCCTGTAGCTTTCGGAAGCATAAATCGTGCAATGCATGGTAACAAAACATTAGATTACTGTTTTCACGTCTCACACATTGTACTACTTGATACCTGTTATTAATTTTGTATGCATACATAAATTAAAAACACGCAAGCACTCTTAAGTCGTTATTTACAACTATAACGAGATAAAGTCCCTGTATACAATTATATTTGCTTGCAATTTATGTTCAGAAAATTGTCTAAGATGTGGGCTGCTTCTGCCACTTAGTGGCATAGTACGTAGCTTACGAAGTTAATATATCAGCTGATTAAAATCTTATTGATAAATTATGTTTTTTATACGGATAAGAGATATACATTTCTAATAAAAGACATCTTGAAATACAAGGAATGTAATGGAGGTTTTCTATCAACTGACCCACTTTCTGAGCTATATTTTATTCTATTACTACAGGATATGTGTTAAATAAATGGCTTTTATACTTATATTTCGGCTATTGCAGTTCTATAAATTACTACACAGTTATTTACTAAGTATACGTTTAAAGGAATTATAGAACATACTTCCGATCAAACTTTTTTTTTCTTTTGAAGTTAAACTAATGTAATTTAAAATCTAGACAAATCACCATGACACAGATATTCAATACTAGCAATAGAAAAAACAAGATAAAAAGAAACCTTGAAAACATTTTGTCAATGATTCAAAAGTGACGTTTAAACACCATTCAAACAAAAATCAATATGAAATTCGTTCTTTCGTTCAATAGTGTTTAAAATTGTGTTTCAGTTAGATCATGGGGTTCATTTCTATTAAGGAATGAAGCCGGAGTAGCCGTAGAAAAACCCGGATCTGCGGTAGCAAAACTGACAGAACATCAAAACCTCTGCTTTGGTCAAAGGCGACACAAATCAAGCACTGATTATCAAGCGGCACAATACTGTAGTTACGAGTATTTGCTGTCTGATATGTCAAAGATTTCATCAATATGTTGTTTGAAGTTGTATGCCAGTATCAGCAATTTTTCTATCATATTCTGGCAGCAAGTACACTGTTTGTATTGTGGGATAAGCAAGCAGAAGCATTTGGTCAAGACCACTGACCCTTCATTCGTAAACTGGCAATACCTGTAGAGAACATCTTGCACGAGGTGGCGCCTATACTTGGAACTTAATGTTGACACGCTAGTGATTATAATTAGGTGACTTACTACTTTACATCATAGGAGCCCGTTCCTAAAAAAGAACCCTACTGTAATATCATTGTCGCGTGTATGCTTTGACCATAGTACTGAATGTCTACAATTTAAAACTACACAATGTATATCCTGTAAAAGATGTTCAAAGTACTAGAGTTTGTTACATCACAGGTTACTAAGGCATAAATTTAGATTATATTTTTTCTTTGAAAAACATAACTTGTTGTTTAACTGTTTTTAAATACCTTCTATCTAGTGCATTTATATTTTTTTAATGTAACATTTTCTTGCAGCCTCCGCCATAACAGATAATGAGCCTAATGTTTCTACAAGCATCCAAAGTATTATGTTGCCATGTTTACCAACGCCGTCTGCAGATAACAAAAATAATACCATTGGAATTCTATCTGCAACAGAATCGAATGTGACAACTATTTCAAAGACAACGATAATAACAACCACAACATCAAGTGTGATAACGATTTTAGAAGCAGATATAACGATGCGTTTAGAAGAAAATATCACAACAAACACAACATTCAGCACGACACAAGTTTCAGAAACAACAACAGGGATTCAACCAACAGCATATTCTATACCAACGATGCACCTAGAAACACCATCAACACCACCTGCGACAACGACTTTTGAAACAATAACTGAGGTTCAATCAACAATAGAATCCCAAACAACGATGCCACTAGAACTAGAGACAACAGTTGAAATATCGACAAGTACAATAGCAAATGGGGCAAATATTTCAGAAACAATTCAAACAACAATGCCACCAGAACTAGATACAACAGTTGAAATATCAACAACCACAATACCGAGTGCGACAACGATTTCAGAAAGAACAACAGAGATTCAACCAACAACACATTCTATACCAACGATGCACCTAGAAACACCCTCAACACCAAGTGCGACAACCATTTTAAAAACGATAACTGAGGTTCAACCAACAATAGAATCCCAAACAACGATGCCACTAGAACTAGAGACAAAAGTTGAAATATCGACAAGCACAACATCAAATGGGGCAAAGATTTCAGAAACAATTCAAACAACAATGCCACCAGAACTAGATACAACAGTTGAAATATCAACAACCACAATACAGAGTGCGACAACGATTTCAGAAACAACAACAGAGATTCAGCCAACAACACATTCTATACCAACGATGCACCTAGAAACACCATCAACACCACGTGCGACAACCATTTTAGAAAAAATAACTGAGGTTCAACCAACAATAGAATCCCAAACAACGATGCCACTAGAACTAGAGACAACAGTTGAAATATCGACAACCACAATAGCAATTGGGGCAAAGATTTCAGAAACAACAACGGAGGTTCAACCAATAATACACTTTACAACCAACATCCAACCTGAACAAGACACAACCGTTGTAATATCAATAACTGCAACAACCAGTGTGACGATTACAGAAACAACAACGGAGGTTCAACCAACAAACCAGTTTCTAACAACGAAGCCACAAGAAGTAGACACAAGCACTGATATTCCAACAACAACAATACCAAGTGTGACAACTGATGTAGAACAAACTGCTTTGGCAACGCTTTTTCCATTTATTCAAACTACTGTGGATGTTTGCAGTTTTGAATGTCCATGTGCACTCGACCTGCAAAATTTAACTTCCGAAATGTTACAAGCTCGCCTCGAAGAGCTGAAAAAAGCATTGTATGTTGACAAGACAAAAACTAGTTTTTATTTACGAAAGCTTCAAAGTGCTGATGATAAGAGGCTAAGCGCAAAAGTAGTTGGGTCGCTTGGTATTATATTAATTGTCTTTTTAATGTCGTTGATTGTTGTTACGGACTTAATCAGCTTTGTTCAGTATTTAGAGCGCAAACGTAACAAAACAAAAAGAAAGAAAACGAATAAACACAGGTACGTAAGTTGCAGCTTTACTCTGATAAACTAGATTTACGGAAATACATATTATAACATGTTGATATATGTGCTCCCCCAGTCGCTCATCTAATTCACTGAAATACATTGCGTGTTATCTAATCGCTTCATCTCGTATAGAAGTAATATCTGTATACAAAGGACGCGTATAAAGTTTTTACATTCGATACAGATTTTGTTGTAGGTATTTGGTTTTTGAATTTGGCACTTATGTCTCTTTAATATTCATAAAACAAAGGATTCCGGTGTGAATAAACTGGGGTGATAGTGGAGTGGTAGACCAAGTAACGTAGTGGCATCAACCGTTGGTTACCTACATGTTTAGAAGATTTTTTTTTCACATGAGTTAACATCAAAGAATACGAAACAACTTTTTATATGTTTATATCCCAGCATAACATGTCTCAGGCAAAAGAATGCGACAGCATTAACAAAACTATGAAAAAATTACCCAAGTGTCAGTGGTATATTTCTTTTTAATATGTAATCTTGCACTTGTAAATATTTTGAAGACTTGCTCCTCCATCGTTAAATACGGCATTTGCCAATAGAACTTATATAATCCTTTTTCGTTTTATCAGTCGATCCCTAGAATTTCTCAACGTATGTAACAAAAAAATAAACGATTTCACAACACTTTAATTTTGGTGTCAAAACGTAAATTATGTTCACGTCCGTTGTTGGCGGTAGAAAATGGAAACATGTTTAAGGACTTTTAAGGCAAGACAACAACTGCCACATACATCATAATTATAATTTGCAATCAAATATGTCAAAAGACATACGCGTAGTGTCGAATATAAAGAAATTTACCGTATTCAAACAATACAAACTGCACGCCGAAAATAAAGCTAGAAAAAGAATAAAAGCAGTATAAATTGTTAACTAAAATACACTAGATATCAATTCCTCAATCAATATGCAATTTTTTTTCAAGTTTCGCAGTACTCGGGTTTAAGAACAATGCATTTCCAGATTTTAGACGGAAAACAGGTGTGTCTACTCTGGCTTAAGAATATCGGACGTCTTATTTAAGATATTATTTATTTCCTAATACATGACGATGTTCTGAATAATTTCTCAGTATCACAGCTGCACTTTATGAGAGGGAGGAATTATTTACTATTACAATGTTTGAAAGCAATGTTGAATACTTAATATCTATTTAAACTATATGTGCGGAGCACAGTTTTATTGTGCTTCAATTATAACAGTGATTGACAAATATTTATGTATACATTTAAGATTACACCATAGCTAAATAGAACGAACTAAAATAATACTTATATTTAATGTATTGATGTATTTAAATTCCTTAACTATTATTTGTCATAATTTCTTTCCTGTCTACGGGTATAATTTAAATAATTACAAGTTACATTACTTTTTGTTCTAGATGTCCACCGTCAATTGTCGAGCCAGTCGTACCAGAATCAAACGATCCAAATGAAGTTGAGCCTAAAGAATGTTGGCAGCTGTCTTCTACCAAAACAAAATGGAAGTCTACTCAGTATGGAACAAATAAAGGAAATGCTGGTAAAACTCCCTTAGCAAAGGAAACGATAGCAATGGACATCTCACCAACAAAGGGAAATATTCTTAAGAGTATTAATTACGAAAGGCACACACCAAGAATCAAAACTTCACACAAGTTGCATGACAGTGTAAAGTCAAATCTTAATGTATTCAAACATAGTAGAAAGCACCCTGTTTGAAAACCTCGTGTTTCGGAGTCAAAGAGTACAAAGAACATGAACGACATAGAAACAACGGGAAATTATCAGGGAAATCATCTTTTAATCATCTCGAAACTAGAAAAAAAGTTAAGATTGACTGTGTGTTATAGTAGCGTACCGGGACGTCTCGATACTATGAAAGCTTAATGACCATCGTTTAAACAATCTAAAGGTCTGTTTTTCTGTGTCCGATATTTGCATATTTAAATATAAATTTAACATATCTCCTTTCACTCATTTAGATATTTAATTCCTAAGACTAAAATGGCAAAACCCTAATTTATAAACTTATGAATTATTTTATGAATGTTATTTTTATAATTCCAATCACGTTGTGGCTGCAGTGTTTGCAAGTATTTATGTATAAATAACCATTGTTCTCACAAATGTATTTCTTTTCTTTTCTTTTAACATTTGGACTTCATGAACAAAGTTCCAAACACTCTTCCAACGGACAAAGAACTTCAATTAGTTTTCTGAGTTCTTTGCAGGTCGTGCTTAATCGTTAATAGATCATCTTACTGTTTAATTTTGTGATGGATGTTTATAACAGATAGAAACCACTCCACTGATAACATTAACATCAAAACTTTAATTAATGTTAACGGCTGTTAAAACTTGCAATGGTCATTTCGGATTAAATGTGGAGATACTGTATTCATATGGTTTACTTCAGTAAATGTCCATGATATATAGGAAATCTTTATTCAATCGTTACAACGTGTCAAAAAATTCGTTATTTTAAATAATGTCATTCCATCGTCACACGCTAGTACACATGTACTATGTCTATGATTCACCCCGGTTAATGAAGCTATATTTTTATATAGCGGATTTGGCCGAGGAGTCTAGACCGCTGGACATAGTGCAAGCGAATTGATGCTACAGTGTCACAACGGTGTGATTTCGAATCCCGCTCAGGGAAAACTAAAATTTCACAGTGTTAAAAATCTAATTCTAACAGTGTTGGACTTAATTTGTAGACGTATATATAAAAATTTGATATTAACCCTGTATTTCTGATGTTTCAGAAATCCGCTGGATAGATATATTATATGGTTGTCACAATACTTAGACGTCTGTATATAATTTACTTACTGTGACTGTATGACAAGTAACTTTGTCATCCTTTATATTATATACACAAATGCTGAATTAGATTACTGTCAAATTAATACGTATTGGTTACGAAAATTCCATCGTCACACGCTAGTACACATGTCTATGTCTACAATTTACCAGGGTTAATGAAGCTATGTTTTTAAATAGCGGATTTGGCCGAGGGGTCTAGACCGCTGGAAATGCAGGCGAATTGGTGCCACAGTGTCACAACGGTGTGAGTTTGAATCCCGCTTAGGGAAAAGTAAAATTTGACAGTGTTAAAAATCTAATTCTAACAGTGTTGGATTTAATTTGTAGACGTATACGTTTATTGACTTTGATATAGGTCAATACCTGATTTTATCAACCCGGAAAAATTGTATCCACCGAGCCAACGGCGAGTATGGATATTATTTTGAGGGTTGATAAACCAGGTATTAACCTATATAAAAGTCGGTGAATGTTTTATTATATGACTGGTTTTACTTTTACACTGGAAGTCTCTAATAAAACAGGATAACAATAAAAATTTATTTCAAAAAAACAACAGTAAATGATCACTTTTTAAATTGAAAGAAAGTCACATTTTCTAATTAAAATGTATAGTATATTATAGCAATTAAGAAAAATTGGCAAAAACAGTTCCTTTTAATTGACAGTTGTAAACCTTGTGTGCTGCTGCTCGTCAGTCATTTTGAAACAATGTAAACAGAACGAATGTTTTAAAGAATGATTTTGATTGGCTGATGTTGTTAATTCGACCAATCAAATAAATGTGTGTTTCCTATTGTAGAATTCTATTTATAACTACTGAAAAGTGATAAATATTCTACTTTTAGCTACTCAAAAGTCAAAACTTTTATATCAGTCTATTTTTATCTACTTTGAGGTTAACACGCTGTCTGTATAATACTTTTCATGATACCCTGAGCCAATCAAAATCAAGATAAATGTTAGTCATATAATAATACAATTTATTATAAAGAGAAAGCTTTTTTAAATAGAGCAGTGAATCACACGTAATCTTTAATGGAACTTTAGTATTAAGACAAGAAATAACAAAATAACATTTGTTTGAATTGTGTTTAATGCCACTCAATTTTAGCAATTTTCAGCTATATCATGGCGTCCGGTATTATTGGAGAGGTAGCCTGTTAACCCGGATAAATCCACTCGACCTTTGGGTAGGAACACTCGAAATTCTTATGAATTAACAAGGTATAGAGAACATTGTTTAAACAAGAAAAGAGGTACTATACATTATTTACAAACGTATAAAAACACGCTTTTTGGTACATAACTTGTTAACAAATTAGTCCTTATAACCATTAATATTTGTATTGTTTTATTAGTTGCAACGAGAAGACGTTCAAATATGTGTATGAAAAACTGTGATTTGGGGGTTCTTGTCTATAAGAAACGCGTTTTGAATGGTAAAAATGTGAAAATTGATTTTTTTAAATAATTGTTCATTCGTTATAATCATAAATAAAAAGTATGTACATTAAAGCTGCATTAACCATCAATTGTTTGTACATATTAATATTGGAATATTCACGTAAAAACTATACCTAGTGAAAATAATTTGTGTCGCGGTCATGTACCCAGAAGCCGCATTAGGAATACCTAAGCACATGCGTAGTCAAAAATGCATATACTTAAACCAGTTATTTAAATAAGCCAACTCAGTATGTATTTTTTATTCTTTGGTCTTATATTGTAATGAGGTTTTCTTGTTTAACATTGTTATCTGTTTATCGTTTTCATTTAATTTGCATTGGTTTATAGAATGCTGAAGACCTAATTGCCCTAAGCTCATCACTGCATTTGTGGTTAGAACAAATTTTAAGCTTTTCCCTATCGTAATATAAATTTTCGGACTTTGCTTACGTTTCTTAAGCTGAGAGTTAGTACTATATAGTGCTGCAGAAACATTTTTAATTGGTTTTCTAATCGCTTGTAATTAAAGTCTTTCCCATTTGATGGAAAGATCTTTTTTATTTTTATGATCATTTATTTTCTTCTTCCATGGAGGTTTTCCAAAAAGTTTCGGACATATCATTTCGATTCTTAGTACCATTAATCGGTCATACTCGGAGATGTTTTGCTCTGTGAAATCTATCTTTTGTAAGTACCAGAGTTATCTGCCCAAACACCGTAAACCCTTATAAGCTGATAAACTCAGAAACCGTACTGACTCTCAAAATCTAAATTGTACACAATACCGGTTGACCTATGGCCATGATTTAACATGCAATTGCTTTCAAACGACGTCATGTTTTCTTCTTCCACCTAAAAGAGTCGTACCTCGCCAAATTATTTCACTCGAAATCCGTACATCATAGAGACTTGGGTCTACCGCCATTGATCCTAAGTAACATATATTACATTTTAAAATGCCATGGTAAACTTTGGTCTTGATAGCACTATATCTCAAAAACAATAAAATAGAAACAAACAATAATGGGAACAATTCTTCTTTTATCAAGACCTCCATTGGGAGCATTTTGTTTGGCACTGTTGGATGAATAGTTTTCTAGTTACAGCGCACATTGTCTTTCGGTGAAACGGTGTTTGGCTTACACATGAAATTGTATAGATAATATAGAAAGGGCTTCACAAAGGTCGTGGGTAAAGGTTATATCATTTCGACAAGCTAGCAACCTAGCAACCAGTCATTTTTAGAATCAGGGCTGATATATTTTACTGAAATATGTCATTATAAACCGGCATTGCATTTTATCCTAAGTAACGGGTATAAAATCCTAGCAGCAATATATATTTGCCTTGGAACCATTTTAACACATTTTAAAACGAATGGTCATGACTTGAATTGACATTTTGTGCTTAGCAACAGACAAACAATCCATAAAATTCATATATTTTCTGAAATCAGACCATGATGGGAAAGACCTCCACATTTGTACTTAAAACAAATGTCAGAACAATTTGTATTTTCTTTTCGTTTGTAAAAAGTATCCATTTTTAATTTAAAGGTATGCAGATGTATTTTTAAAGACGAATCCTACTATTGTTTTTTCACATTTTGTACAACTTTTTCTGTTACTTTGCTTGATGGTCCAAATCAAATATTTGTATTATTTTCCACTTTCCTAGTGTTTCTATTATTCACCAATTAACTTTTGTTATATCATCGTTTATTAATTAACTATTATAATATTCGCTTAAATAACAGTTAAACTGCCAGTATGATATATTTTGCTGAACCAGTCCAATATCGGTATTGGCCTGATTCGCCATGTATTGGCCTAGTCCGTCCTGTATTGGTCTAGATGCAAGCTGTATTGGCCTGAGAGATTTGGACTAGTTAATTAATAAAGATGGACCAATAAATAGGCCAATACAGAAATCATCACGTAATAATATCATAATATTTACTATATTTGCTGTATGATTGGCAATTTTCTATGTTTGATATTCGCATATTTTAAATATAAATATTATGCAAATAGGTTTGGTAAGAAATCAAGATTCTAAAATTTACTACGCTAAACATGCATTTTTTCTAATCAATAAGAAGACCGAAGATACTTTTACCACAAAGGTTCTCAAATAGTTTTATTCGTGAGATTGGCAATACAAACCTGGTTACTAAAGTCTTTCAAAATTCGCTACTGAAAACATAACTGCTAACTTGTTTAGCTTGTCCTAATTTTCAGTTTGGTGTGATCTTAGAAAGTTGAATCATTTGTCTATTTAAATATTTAGCACAAAACAATCTAACACTTAATATAAAACCATTTACTATGCATGTGTGTATCAGAACTGTAAGCACTTCTTGTTTACATGCGACACCGGTCTTGTTACTCAAGGCCATTAATACAGTCGGAAAAGCGATCGGTTTACGAACCGGGAGGTTAGGAAAGACGTTAGGTCCATTTCCATCGACATTGTTGTATCTTGTTGTATACGCTAATTTCTTTCACAGTTTTGAAAACTAAGGTACTAAAGTTACATTAGACTTTTTGCGATATACCAGCTGACCAACAGTGACCAATATGAACAGCAGTTGCTAACATTAAACAAGCGATATGCCGCCATACCAAAAGATTAATTATTCGTAAAGTCTTTTGAGTGGAAATTAAGCTAAGGATATTTCCGTTAAGAAACTTTAATGTCAGCATGAACATCCGTTACGTATAATCACTAAGAACTTATAATTTATTTTAATAGTTTAATTTGTAGTTACACTGGGAAAAAAACGTTTTTTCTGCTTAATGGACCTTAATAGCTTAGAATAATGAATTTAATTACATAATAAATGTATTTGTTCATCTTTCATTTACAAGTGCATCAGTACTGAATACAAATTTCAGTGAGTGGTTTCTGCATAAAACGCCTAAATAATACACATTTGTGGAAAACATAGGCTTCTTCTCTCAGCTGTTTAATTTTACCAGTAGGTGTCAGTGTAAGATTTACCTTACATTAACACTGATTTTTAGACTACGCCACCATCCGAAATAGGTAGCTAACGACAAAGCAAAGCTGAAATATCTCATTAAGCGCTGCTTGTACAAAAAAGAACATAAAAGATCTACCTGGCAGAATAAAAAACAATTTCCCATTCATCGACAGTAAGTTTCAACTACATACAGCGTATCAATTTCAATTTGAACGTTATGCTACATTTTTCTCTTTAATTAAATATCGTCATTATAATCTTAACACAATTGATTTTATTATCTTCAGTTCGTTTGGTACACTTACACAATTTAGACAACAGCAATTGCAAACATATACGAATATCAATACATTTTTTAATTTATGTCTTACGGCCGAAACATTAATTTAATTTCATTATAAAATATTTACCTTGAAGACATTTTTGTAATAGACCCGCATTACATTTCTCTTGATTCTACCTGTACAATCATAAATACTTTTAATTAAAAGTATCATGCGAATTCTGTGAATATTCTATTGTTACAAAATCATTACAACATTAGTTACTTCCGGTTTGAAAATTATCTTTAAGAGGTAAACACTGTATGTTTCACGTTTTCACACTTTATCTTAGTACAAAACTATTATGTAGTTCAAATATTGGTTAATAGCTTTGTTTCTAAGATATAATAATCTTAGTTTACGTACGTAAAATTACTTAAGTGCAGATGTAGTTCAAATTACTGTATTTTTTTATTGCACAAGGACATATTCACTCTACTTTAAACATAATTAATGTAAAGTCTTAGAACAAACACTTATATATTTATATCTTTTATTACATAAAACCGTATTCAACGTCAAGACATTTGTAGAACTCGTGGATTAGGAAGAAAGCAATTGAATGGTCGTCCTTACAAGCGTATCTGCGGATCTTGTTTTGGTATCTTTTATTCGCCATCCTTACTGATTGAGATTTTTGTAGCTACTCCAGACTCTTAATCTAATTTTTTTTAACATAAACTATGTTGGTTATAAATTGTCATCAAAACACAATTGTTCTTTTATCCCCACTTTTTAAGGGGTGAAGATAAGTATTTTATTGATACAAAAGGTCAATCCTCTTTGCTACCTCCACATGATATATTTCTTGTACACAACATTTAGCAAACCTTTTTTCTCGGCAATTCAAATTCCTAATCCAACGACCTTTCGCCCAGCAATTGTGTGATTAAGGACCCGGACTCCTAAAAAAGACCACCCACCGCCAACTAGGGAAAATTCGCTGCAGTTTTAAATAGCATCCGAAAACTATCCAACGATCTTGCTGTTTAGTTGTGTGACAGGGCATAAACAAATCATAAAAGAAAATGGTACTTTCATATAAAAGTGGTGCGATGCCAATAAATTACAATATACTACATTTCCATCTTACACATGTTTCGTGCACTTACGCTTACAACAATTTTTTGGGGTTAATGTAGCAGTCGATAATCCATCTATAACGCTTATAAAGAAAACACTGATTATATATATATACAGAAAGACATACACTGGTGGCAGACAATTTGTTTCCTATCAAACCCATGGAAAAAAGATAAATATAATGTCTCTTTTTTCTATTCTGGAAGATCTCGGTATCTATAACGGTCTGGACTTCACGTTAATAAATTACGAACCTAACATAACGTTTTACAAAAACAATTCTAGCTATATTTTTATCGATATTTTGGCAGTACCGCTGCAAATAGTTTACAAGTGTTTAATGGTAAACATGTAATCATTACAATTTCTGTTAGGAGTTACGTAAACCACTTTTTTTACAATATTTGAATAAGATAAATACAACATAACAAGTATAATTTGTTCCTCTTGTCAAGTCATGTGTTTGTAACTATAGCAAGTTATCAAATAACAAAAAAAGTAAATATAGCTGCAATACTGCACACTAGACGTAATGCTAAATTCTTTTTATGTAAATACATTTTTCGTAATTTTTATTAACACCTAAAATTGTCGATAAACAATCATGAATAGATTGTATGGATGTATAATTGTTCCTGATTGGTTAGATGAAATAAAATTTCGGCAGAGTAAACTCGCAACAATATGGGAAAAGACACATGTCCAATCATTTTTATAGTATATACGTTTTACTTTAAAAAAGACTAATATGTTTAAAATGCTTTGTTGGTATGACGTACATATACACTACATTTGTTGTGTTAGGTGGCCCGAGCTTTCAGCAAACAGGATGGGTACAAATTTAGCTCACCTCCTAGGCGACCTTCTTGGAATAAGTTCTTTAAATAAACTTGGTTTGATTATTAGTCTTTATAATGTTTCTATCCAAAAATCCCTACGGTAAAAACAAATATTCCAATGTTTACAAATTTTACTCCGACCTCGGCGAAGTTTATTAACAACAAACACTAACCATGACAAATCTTAACCTAACCACTTTCCTTTTACTGACGATAAGGACGTTTAAGAAGAACCTAATTGTGAGTCAAGCGAGATTTATTAATCAGCATTCTATTCCTTTAAAGATACAATTAAGAATAAAATGTATTCAGAGGATATATATTTCGGTTAATTTGGTATTCAAGGGTCTAATGGATTTGTTTTTTGATATTACATATAAAAGAAATTGATTTTATTTAGATTGAAGTTCTGAGTTTCCGTGTTTTTCTCACTGATGACTCACTATTTGCACTTCGTTCTCCTACTGCGCTGGTCTTCTGCATGAATCTGAAGTTACTCGGAGGGCGATACGCCTAATTTACGGAACTGCTTAATGTTCTGTCCACTTGAGTTTACCCCTACGTTATACATTTTTAGTTTTCTGTTTTACAGTTTCCTAATTTGGATTTACAATATTTTATCAGGTCTGTGTAACTTAACATGAGGTATTGTCTGTTCTGTGTGTTTCCTGTCAGGAGTTTCTGTTAACAGTTCAAATGACCAATGTCACGTATATTTGCAAATAGATAGTTTCGCAAGTATCGTGCACTTAAGTATTAATAAATGTTTTTCTAAAGATTGCATTCTTTCCTCTCTTTAATTAATTTAAATCGATTTTTAAACGATATATGTTTATTTAAAGGAAATTCAACCGTTTCTAGATCTTTTTAAATGTCTCAAATAAAGATAAACAAATCAAACTAGACAAAGTCGATCTAGCGATCGCTGATACCCCCGCTTTTGTGAAAATTTCTAACGTTTTTCGTGGACTGTGACATTGAAATTTGACGGATTTCCCCCAAAATCGATAGGCTTCTTACCAACCTGAGATATGACAATATCCCAAAGTTTCATTCAAATCGGATGTAAACTTTTTGAGTTATTGTCCGGAAACAACTTTTTTGTTAAAATTTCTAACGTTTTTCGTGGACTGTGACCTTGAAATTTGACTGATTTCCCCCAAAATCGATAGGCTTCTTACCAACCTGATATATAACAATATCCCAAAGTTTCATTCAAATCGGATGCAAACTTTTTGAGTTATTGTCCGGAAACAACTTTTATGTTAAAATTTTTAACGTTTTTCGTAGACTGTGACCTTGAAATTTGACGGATTTCCCCCAAAATCGATAGGCTTCTTACCAACCTGATATATGACAATATCCCAAAGTTTCATTCAAATCGGATGTAAACTTTTTGAGTTATTGTCCGGAAACAACTTTTTTGTTAAAATTTCTAACGTTTTTCGTGGACTGTGACCTTGAAATTTGACGGATTTCCCCCAAAATCGATAGGCTTCTTACCAACCTGATATATAATAATATCCCAAAGTTTCATTCAAATCGGATGTAAACTTTTTGAATTATCATCCGGAAACCAAATGTGGACGGACGAACGGACGGACGGACGGACAGACGGACGGACGGACGGACATGAGGACCACTATATACCCCCGACTCTGTCGAGCGGGGGTATAAAAAGAACTGAAAGAAATTTGTTATTATATTTTTGTTATAGATAAAAAGACATGCATAAAATAGCATTCATATTAAACCTCTACGAAGATAAAAGAAAATGCAAAGAATTTGGCCAATGTGGCCTTATTATTCTATTATTGTATTATCTGTCGTATGTAAGACAAAACACAATTGTATTCTATATCATTCTATTGATTAACTTGTTGATAATAAATTAATGAATTCTTAAGAAATTATTACATGTAGCCGATGTTAGTTATAGTAATTAATGAAGGTCATAACGAAATATCGAACAACAAGGAAACTGTCAAGAAAACAATACAAAAATCAGAATGTAGAATTATCAAACTCTAGAACCAACAACCTAAATGGTAGCAACTACTGCAATGGTCCTAACTTGTTACAAGCACTTCAAAAGAAATAATGGGATAAACCAGGTTTTATGACATGCCAAACCTTCCGCTTGCATTACTTTTAGTATGGGAGTTGGTTTGTTGATTAAAATTAATTGGTATCATATAGTAATAGGTTATCCAATACTCATCGCAGCACCATAACTGAGTACTGAATTCAAAATTAGGAAAACAATCATATTTTCAAACGAGTATTTGAAGCACGGACGAGTCGTTTTTTCTTGTAACTTTGGTTTATTTGTTTATCTCGAAAAACTTGTTGGCGTTTGCAAAAATCAGTATACTCACTGCATGCTCCAACAAAACTCATCAATTGAGACGTATAGACGCATTATGCAGGATAAGCTGAAATATTGCTGCATAAGTGATGAATTTTTAAATTTTTAAATATAAATAGTCTCGTTTGTCGTAAATTCGTGTGCAGTTGGGGTCATATTCGTGGTGAAAGTCTTAAAATGATGTAGATGAAGCTGTTTCTGTAGTTTTTTAATTTCCTAATAAAATAGACAGAAGCCACTCGGCCAATTTAGGGTTGTTAATTAAAAGGACATCATCAATATATCTATATATGAAACTAAAGGACATAGATTGTGCTAATTTCTTGTTTTTAATAAGACGTTTATAGAAATTATTTTTCATATGAATACAAGAACACATTGTCAAAGAGTTGGTCACATTTTGTACCCATTGGAATTCCGAGGGCGTGATGAAAAACATATCCTCCAAAAGTTACAACAAATGTAGTCGATCGAAACATCTAGCTTACAATAAACCTGTTCGTATACATTCAAAATTTTAGTTTATGTACATGACCACAATCACATTTAGGTGTTAGCCTGTTGCTTGTGAAGTACACAAAAGGATTGGCTTACATGTACACCCAATTTATATGAAACCGTTACGATACACTCTCTCTGTATATCATATAATTTTTAATAAAACTAGCCACAATTATAATTAAGTTAAATCTTCTTCGACAAGTAGTTTATTTGTCATAACGTATGTTAAGGTATCCGACCCATAATTGAAGTCACCGTTTAATTTTATTTTTCGACCAAGAAATACAGCTTAATTAAATTAATATAATGCTAATTAATGATACAAATTAAATAATATTGTTTTACTTTAAGTCAATGTTAACATTTTTTAGCAAAAAAGTTAGTTACTCACATAGTATTTCCGATGTTTGCCGAACATTTCCGACGTCTGCTCCATTGAAAAACAATGGACATCCGGGACACCAAATATGATCACGTGGTCCGGATACCTTAACTAGATTTTAACTATCATAACGTACTAAATGTTCTGTCAGCTTGCTAGCAATTCTGTCCTTTTCAGTAGCCATTTTACTACCCTATTATTGTTAAAATGATACGGAAAAATGAGTTCCACTTATTTACTTGGATGCATGGTATTGTTTTTCAAAACAAGGATAGTAATAATAATCGCCCCATTTCTCTAATGTAAAATATAAGCAGTTTTAAAAAGTATTTAAATACCCCAATATTTAATTGATCTTACTATGGGGGTGGCTACAAAGACACATGCGGACTTTCACGTAGTGCTAGTCATACCAACATTAATGGTATGGTATATAAAAATATTTAATATATATGCACATAAAAGAATCCTATTATTTACCCTTGTTTTCATTTCAATTTAAAGAATTGTTGGAAAAAAATACTAAAGGTATGACTATTTAAGGATATTAAATCTTTTTAAATATAAATTACTCTCATATTTCTTCATATAGCATTATATTTATCTGAACCAAAAATACTACCATACGACACGTTATAAAAACACTAATAAATCATAACTGTCTATAATTTTAACTAAAACCGTGTTGTCTCTTTTTTACGAATATTTGTGGCTCTTTCTAACACAAATTACAGTTATATTGATTTTTACTTTGGTTTATTGAATTTGCAAGTCATTCTATATTTAAATCATGCTTTAAATGAATTGAATTATATCATGGTCTCAAACTGACCGACCTTGTTTAATGTAAATGATAATACATACACGAATTGAACTATTGTAATTCTGTTGTGCACTTAAAAACAGTATGTTTAACCTTTTTGTGCTATAAATTCAAACTGACTGTAATTCCCTTTTCAAAATGTGTGTTATGTTTTAATTGGATCAAATCGGCAAGTATGGAACAGACTTATCATATAAGTTATCGCTCTGCTTGTCATTGCATTAGAAGATTTCTTTTCAGTTAAGCTTATCTCTGACGTAGGTGAAATCCACGTTATTAAGGGGACACTTACAGTGAAAATAACTTGTTATTTAATTTTCTTTTAATTCGCCATATAGTTATTCATTTATAAAAATAATCATAAAAATAGGAATTGTTTGTCAAAATTACCTCTATTAATTGTTACAATTGTCATTTTCACTATTTTTGGCTATATCTCCTTTATTATCATCCATTAATAAATTGAATTAATAGAAGAGAAAAGTCACTTATTCAAATATAATCTAACAAAGACAAGTTTTTTTATCTATACACATGGTATACTGTTTAATCAAATGAGTGTTCCAAGCTGAGAAACACTACAAAAAACTCTAGACAAAAATATTAAACTTCACCGCGCGGAAATTAGAAAAAAACTTAAAAATTTAAAAAAAAACAGTAATCAAAGAGAATATTGGAAAATTCTTAATCAAGGTGGAGAAAAAAGACAACCAGATATTCCCTTGAAAAATTTGTTTACATTTTTTAAAGATTTAAACTCAGCGCCGGCGGCTCATGACCACACTAACTTACCGCTCGAAGAATTCTTAAATATAAATCAGTTTAACGAGGAAATTAACTCTTACATTTCAGAATATGAAATTCGTCGATGTATCAAGAAACTAAAAAATAATAAAGCATGCGGGAAGACGAAATTATAAACGAACATACATGTATCAAATCGTCTGCAGAGATGTTTATCCCGATATATGAAAAAAATATTTAACTCTATTCTAGATACTGGAATTATGCAAGACGTTTGGTTACTAGGAAAGATTAAACCTATCCATAAAAATAAAGGAAATCCTTCTGATCCACAAAATTTTAGACCTATCACGTTGCTTAGCTGTTTAGGAAAATTATTCACAGCTATTTTAAACGACAGATTAAATTGTTTCTCAGAGGAAAACCATATTTTATTGGAAAACCAATTTGGCTTTAGAAAATCATCTACAACCGACAGTTTATTTACCCTATATAAACTTTTGAAATTCTAAAAAGCTGAAATAAAAAGCTGTTTTATGCTTTCATTGACTTTGAGAAAGCCTTCGATACAGTCTGGCGAAAGATTTTGTGGTACAAATTGTTAATAAATAACATCAATAGTAAATTGTATAATGCCATTGTAAGTATGTACAATGATGTCAAATCCGTATTGTGTATAACAATTGCAAATTATAATACTTTCCGTGTGAGATGGGTGTACGCCAAGGTAAAAACTTGTCGCCTTTTTTATTTGCCTTATTTTTAAAAGACATTCAAACCTTTTTGGAAAATGAAAACCTTATTGGACTCAAAACAGTTTCAGATATTGCAGACGAACATCTCAGTGTTATTCTAAAACTTTTCGTGCTACTCTCTGCAGACGATACCTTATTTTGGCTGAATCACCGTCAGATCTCCAGACCGAATTAAATAAATTTTTTGAATATTGTAAATTGTGGAAACTTAAAATAATTATATATAGAGAGATATTGTACTGTATTTAATGTATTGTCTACGTTGTATCTTATTGAATTGTATGTCTGTACCATTGTATTGGTTTACGATAATAAAGAATGAATGGTAAGAAAACTTGCAATCCTTGTCAATTAAGATTAGAGTCGAGTAAAAAAATTAATATATGCAAAATGTAATATATATTTATATATGATTTTTACATGGCAAATGTTTTTCTGCATACCCTTAAGGATTTCTGCACATTTTGTTCTGTATTATAGGAAAATAACCGGACCAATATTGTTGTTTTAACAGCATTATAAAAGTAATAATAAGTCGTTTTCAAGATATAATAGCTCTCGTGTAAGAAGGTGGAAATTGTAATTCTGATCACGTGACGTCATAAAAAATTTAGGGCACTTTAACTTTAAAACGCCAACATTTGTTACGAAATGGGACGGCGTGAGAAAGAAGATGCAAAACGAAACCTGTGCTGTGTTGTGCTTGGGTGCAAAGCCAACACTAAAATTTATGGAAAGGTGGTCAAGTTTTATTACGTTTTATGCCGTTCACACAATGTTAAAAGACGGTGCGTAGAAGAAAGTGCCCTAAATAAAATCATGTGATACCATAAATCACGTGATAAGATACATCTAACTACATATCTTGAAAACAACGTATTGCAATGACAAGTAAAGCGTTTGGTTGTCTTTAAACTTCAAATCAAACTGATACAAAGCCAGCTCACATATTAAGAACAAATAACAAGTAAACGTTTAGAAAAAATATGCACTTACAATCCAGCGCCAGGCAACACCAGTCAACAGATACAGCAGCAAAAAAATTTAAAAATAAAACACTTACAACACCAGGAATGGTATCATAAAGGCCTCGTGTTTTTTTATTACAGACAAGTCTATTTGAAGATTTATTTATTGAATATTTGCTTAGCATCTGTCCCGTAATATATGTAAGTTATAATTAGGACAAAAATACGTTTACAAACAATAAATTAGCGACACATTTTGACCACCGCTAGAAAAGTATGGAGTAATTAAGTAGGAACCGTTTTCAACATTTTGTGGTGGTATAATAGGCCTCAATGATCGGTATCTATAAATGGGGTCTTTAGTGTTCCCAGTCCCCGACTACAAAGCTCACCAGCCCAGCGCATCAACAGGCGGTTAAAAGGGGAAGTCTTACGAACGCCTGACCGTAGTGGGTAACGTGTTTGAAGAGTGCCACGCTCCTTGCACAATAAAGACCCTTTTTAAGATGTACTTTGTTCTCTTCCTGAGTATAGCTGAAATAATGCGGCTGGACGTAAAGCAAAAATGTAATCAATTATTTCGTCATGATTAAGAATCTGTAACATTATTTGTTTTGGAGCTTGGAGTGGAATAATCTTCTAATTTGTGGGGTTTTTTTTTCTGAACTGTGTATTCTGCATTCTGTAGGCACAAGTAAATTATATAAAAATAATATATAAGACCATTGCTTCATTGCTTTATTTCACTCTACTTTAGCAATACAAACAGACTTAACTTAGTTAAAATTACAAAAAATTATTAGTAGTTGTTTCCGGATACTCCAGTTTTCTCTCCCACTTATCTTCAAAATACTACTACATATTATTATACCATTCAAATAATATATGCAATTCCGAACGAGTAATATCTTTTCTGATCACGGCAGTCATGCTATCCATATGATTTTCTATCTATATTCAAAAAAGCAATATGCCTCCAAACATCCATAATGTTAGCAATTCTGAAAACTTGCTTTCGCAGATATTAAAAAGTACAAAATACAATTAAGTCAAAATCTAATTTCAGTTGGATTTTTTCTGGTGAAATTGGTAACAAATTTGTAAAAAGATTATATAGCAGATGAATCTTCAGCAGACTGAAACAACACAGATTCTAATTTCGATTTCAGTACACGAGCCTTTGGAAAGTGGATCATCATATCCATAGTTACGGAAAGTCTGATTTGTAATCTAAATTGAAATCTATTGCATAATGTGTATTTTGAAATTAACAAGTAATTTGTATGGATTTAGGTGAATTTTTGCCCACAGAATAAACTTAAATTTTTACATATGTTCAAAACCTTTTTAACATATTATTTTGTATATTTGTCAGCGTAAAGTGAGTATGCAAAAGGTCCGCTACAAGTCGTTTTAACATAAGTTAACTTTAAGTTGCGTCGGTTGTCCGCTACATACCTACACTTCGCTCTAGATCCAAACCAGATCAATTTTATCATTAAATCGCTGTATATATAAAATAATATGGTATAGCTATCTTGTACAGACATGTCATAAAATGCTATTGTACATGTAGCAAGGGTATTCTGAAATTTAGGAACTTTTTTTATAGTCTAGCTGTAATATCTTATCATTTGGCCTTCGTGTATTGTCAGCTTGCGCAAAATAAATGATTTTGCTGCGACAAGTATCGCGGTTTGATAGTAAATGGGCAAAATTGGGTAGACAAAACAAGGTATTAATTAATTAACAAACAATTTGGCGTTTTTTTCGAGTAACTATGTTGTAACTGTACAAATGTACGGCAATAACTAAAGTGTCTAAAACAGAACTCAGTTTTAAAATTGTATATAGTTATAAAAGAGTAGGTATTCATTTTTTATTTGTGTTTATCGCTTATATATATATAATATAATTGATACGAATCATAACTAGTTAATTGTTTGTTCCGTATAGTAATGGTTAAATGAAGAAGAAAGAGGAAAAAGAGGATCCTTAAAGCTAGTAAACACTTAAAGGAAAGTGAGAAATATAGTCGAGTTCTCCTAAACGAGGACCTCACAAAAACTAGAAGTCTCCTGGCCTATAAAGCTCGTCAGTTAAAAAACAATCACTACGTCAAACAGACGTGGACTGTTGATGGTAAGATATTTATCAAAGACAATGCCGACAAGATAAGTGTTACAAATACCGAGTCGGCTCTGAAAAACTACGTAAATGAACGGTTTCCTCGAGCCATGAACCTCCTGTTCCCAACACGAGACGTTAGTGAACAAGACGACGGTGCTACTTCTGCGAACATTCAGCGTACCAACGGTACTGCCATCTTTAATCGGTAGTAACATTTCAGATGAACTTTATAAAAGTGACTTTTTGAATTTTTCCTGGCCAACTTGAAAAACTTTTCTACGGTTAAACCACCTAACTACCTAACTCTACTCAATATGTCTCAACGTGCCTGATAGCACATATCGTGTTATATATATTCTTATGCTTGGTTGCTGCAATTTTTTCTCTTTCTCTCTTTGTTTTATTATTATTTATTTTAAAGATTATTTTGAAAAGTTTTAGCAAGAAAAAACTGAAAATCTTGAAATCTTCATTTTTTCCTTTCTTCATCTTACCTTATGGTAAAATTGTTCACCCAATCAAATCGTTAAGCTAGGCAGTAGTAAAAATTTCCAGTCAGGTGACGCGTCCGATCATTTAAAAATTTTCACTGCAGAACATAAAAGCTAAAGTAGAACGAAAAACACAAATTGTTAAAAAGTAAATAAATAGTTGACAAAATCACTATGTAGAGTATTAATTATTGTGTGTGATTTATATATTTCACATAGATTTTTGCAAATGTTATTGCATACTGTAATAACAATGTGCACTCTTGTAAATAACTTATTACATATTTGTATTTTTCCTTCAATTTCCAACTGTTTATATATCCTTTTCCTTTACTTTGATGAAATGCTCTATGTCTTAGATATTTCCATGTATGTTTATGGATATGCACCGGATTATGATCACAAATATATCCATCAGGCTTTAATATGTTTTGCCCACTCTCATTATGTGTACTTTTATCATACCCCGGGTGTGACTTGATAATGGGTATCGGTATTGAGCAGTACAGAATGAGAGTGGGCCTATTCAATGTTTCTCTAAATCACAATAGAGCACGAACGCTATCACTGTTTGATGTTTTTTGTATATACTGTTTAGTATTTTATCAGTCAGATTCCCTGCCTGTTATAGTATTATTATGTTTCTTTGACTTCGAGAAATGTGTTGCAAGTGAAATAAGTCATATTATTCCCCAGGGTAATGTTGATTACGTTTTAATGATTGTCACCTTGTTGTCAATCATTGAAATATTATTGCTCATATCGGGATTGGAATTCAACCCCGGCCCCATGAATATCAACCATGCCCTAAGTAATATTGATCCTACGGATACAATGAGTTCTGATTGCCCACCCGAATTTTCGCATATTTACGAGATTTTTTCTAATTCTATATCCTTCCTGCATTTAAATGTACAGAGTCTACTACCAAAATTAGACCTTATCATAGCTGAATATAACGATTTCGATATTTTGTCTTTTACTGAAACATGGTTGAAATCCTCAGATATGGATGACGCGACAGAGCTAATAAACTACCAAAAACCGTTTCGGAAAGATAGGGGTGGGGACCAAAAAGGCGGAGGAGTCATCGTTTATGTCAAGGAAAATATTAACGCCATTAGGCGCTTTGACTTAGAATCTACCGATATAGAAGCTGTTTGGGTTCAGCTAAAAATAAGTAACAAAAAGGTTTTGTATGGTACCTTTTATATTCCACCTCATAGTAATAACGAGGTTTGGAATAAAGTCGAATGTTCTATAGAGTCCGCAATAAATGACGCCTCATTTGATTATGTCATATTAACGGGTGATTTTAATGACAATCAAGCAAATGTGAACTCAAAAATGAAACGTATTTGTACGTCTTATAGCCTAGAGCAAATGATAAATGATCCGACAAATTTTACTGAAAATTCATCGTCAGTTATAGATTTAATTGTTACCAGTTGTATTGATTTTGTACCTTATACTAGCGTAGGACCTCCTTTGTTGGATCAGATTAGATATCATTGCCCTGTGATTGGTATATTTAACTCTCCCAAACCAGTTCTTAATTCAATTAGACGTAAAATATGGCTTTATAACAGAGGAGACTATGACCATTATAGACGACTTTTATCAGAAATTGACTGGCAACGTATATTTTCTTCTGACGACATTAATAAGATAGTTTCAGACTTTACGGATGTCATCTTAGGTGCGGCCGAAAAATCCATTCCTAATAAAATGGTAACGATTCGAAAGGCAGACCCGAGATGGCTGACGAATGATATTAGAAAAATTATTAGAAAAAAGAGGCGACTCCATTCGAAAGCGCGTCGTACAAATAAAGAGTCTGATTGGGCAAAATTTCGACAAACACGTAATATGGTGACGTCACAAATAAGAAAAGCCCAGCTTAGCTATCGAGATCAACTTGTTAATAAATTAAAACAGAGTAACCCATCAAATCAATCATGGTGGCATATATGCAACCAAATTTCAGGTATGAAAAAACGGCAATGCGGAGTACCGCCATTAATAAAAGATGGAAATCTTATAACGAATGAGACTGCGAAAGCAAACGAGTTTAATAATTATTTTGTTACTCAAACTGAAATAGACGACTCGAATGCTCATCTCCCAAATCCCCCAGTAGTCGTAAATGAAATATCAAATATCGTAATAAATGAATCCGAGGTCGAAGACGTTCTCAAGAATCTAAATATAAATAAGGCATCTGGTCCAGATCTTATCAATGCTAGACTTTTAAAACTGGCCAGCTCACAACTTAAAACGCCGCTATGTACACTCTTTAACTTATCGCTCATAAAATCGTTCTACCCTACTACATGGAAGAAAGCAAATGTAACGCCTGTCTTTAAAAATGGGAACACTAGTGAAGTTAAAAATTATCGTCCGATTTCACTACTCTGTATTATTTCAAAGTGCATGGAACGCTGTATCTATAAACATGTTCACAACTTTCTATTAGATAATAAGGTAATAACTACTCATCAGTCTGGGTTCACACAAGGTGACTCAGCAATCAATCAATTAATTGACATCTCAAACTCGTTCGGTAGGGCCTTGGACGATGGCAAAGAAATACGAGTATTGTTCTGTGACATTTCCAAGGCCTTCGATCAAGTTTGGCACAGAGGTCTATTATTTAAACTGAAAAAATATGGTATAACGGGACGCCTTCTGAGTTGGTTTGACAGTTATCTATCTGGGCGAGTCCAACGTGTCGCACTTAACGGCTGTTTCTCTGACTGGAAGCCGGTAAGTGCCGGTGTTCCACAAGGATCAATACTCGGTCCTCTTCTTTTTCTAATTTTTATTAACGATATCGTCGACGATATAAACGCGTGTATAAAATTATTTGCCGACGACACTAGTCTTTATGTCATTGTTGATACCCCAGATAATGCGGCGAAAACTTTGAATAATGATCTCGACAAAATCCACCGCTG
Source organism: Limnoperna fortunei (assembly GCA_944474755.1). Classification (NCBI taxonomy): domain Eukaryota; kingdom Metazoa; phylum Mollusca; class Bivalvia; order Mytilida; family Modiolidae; genus Limnoperna; species Limnoperna fortunei. The sequence continues at coordinate 40,627,012 of OX104121.1, read as the reverse complement.
GGCTTCGCAGTGGCTCGTGAGTTTTAACCCCCAGAAGACCGAGACGATGCTTGTATCGCGTAAAACTAATCGACAAGTACACCCTCTATTACGGATGAACAATATTTATCTTCAGGAAGTATCTAGTCATAAACACTTGGGCGTCTACTTCTCGGATGATGGCTCATGGCATGAACATATCGATTACATTGTTAAAAAGGCATTTTTAAGAGTCAATATCTTACGACGTGTACGCTTAGTTTTAGATCGATTTACCTTAGAAAAAATGTATCTTTCATATATCAGACCAATTTTAGAATATAGTGACGTCGTTTGGGACAACGGGATTCAAACATTAGTTAATAAAATCGAAAGCGTTCAAATAGAAGCAATGCGAATCGTAACGGGTGGCACAAAATTAACATCGCTCGAAAAATTATACGAGGAAACGGGATGGGAAAAACTTTCTGATCGCAGAAAGAAACACAAACTTGTTATGATATACAAAATGGTGAACAGGAATACTCCTGAGTATTTGAGTAATTTATTACCAAATATCAGGTCTAACTTTCATCGTCATTTTACACGCCAATCTAACAATATTACTGATATTCGGACTAGGACGTCTTTATATTCAAATTATTTTCTGCCGTCAACTATTAAATTGTGGAATAACCTGTCGATAGATATCCGGAATTCAGGATCGCTAAACATATTCAAGTCACGTATCGGAGCTCAAAATGAAAAACGCCCATTATTTTATAATGCAGGTAGTAGGATGGGTCAAATCTTGCATGCCAGAATGCGCATGAATAGCAGCTCTCTGAATGAGCATCTGTTCAGGCGCAGTCTGGTGGACAGTCCGAATTGTACATGCGGACAGATAGAGTCAAACAGACATTTCCTACTTTACTGTCATAAATATTCCGATCTTCGTCGAAGGACTATTCTTGCTTTGAATTTTCAAGTACAAATCGACTTAAACCTATTCCTATATGGGTCAGATGCTCTAACATTGGAACAGAATACTGAAGTTTTTTTTAAAAGTGCAATCCTATATTCTAAAAAGTAAACGTTTTGTAGATGCATAGACATTTAACACCTTAAAGCATTTCATCAACCCTTTCTCTCTTTCCTTTTCCTATCAAATATATTAATTTATTTTTTTTCTTTCCTCTCTATTTTTCATTATAAAATTTACCAAGCCTGTCAGAGCATGTATTTTACATTTTGTTAAATATGTAATTTCGTAACTGGAGACGGATTTGTAAAAGCTTCTCAGCTTGTTTCCGAATCCTTGTATTGTATTAACTGTATGTTCAATTTTATATCTATTTATACAATAAAATATGTTTAAATTAAGAAGAATATCTCCGTCCATTTGATTTTCGCTACGCTATTGCACGACTATCAAAAGAAAAACACACATTTTCTATTTCTTTGTGTGTCAAAGTATATTTAAACAAGTACTATCTTTAAAAAAGATAACCGACGCAGTAAAGATATAAATTGAGTTATGCATTGAACTACGAATCGCCTTTATTGTGATACAAATTCCCCGTTTCAATAGACCAGTAATGTTTGGTAGAAATTTTTTTCTTTGGGCGGGGGGGGGGGGAGTACTGACGGACAATTATTACTACGTGAATGAAATCATGAACCTATAAATTAACACTTAACACTAGTCCCAGGTTAAACGAGTTTGAAATTATTCATTTATACATGTGTGACCCCTTTTATTTACGTGTTTTCGATATTAATAGATTTATCAAGCATACAGTTAACCTAAAATTGATAATGTACATGTACATACAACTACATGTACTTTGCTGTACATGTACATGTATTCCAGAAAGTTTTATTGCTATTATGTATTGAAACCCAATGCCTAAGATATAGAAATGAAGTTTTTCTGCGAGCACCAAAGCAGTTATACAATAATGTAAACAAATTGAATATTAGAAATTTTTTAATAAAATGTTTATAGCTTAAAATTTACTGAATGAGCAAAGTATACTTTACAATTAGAGCCACAACTCTCTATCTATGTGTGTACTACGACGGACGCCCAAGAACAATAATACATTTGATTTAATATCAACATGAATATAAAATGATTGTTAATTTGTATTTAGAAATTAATTAAAATTTCTTCTCTTGGTCTTTTTTACCCTCCATAAAAGCCCGCTAAAATCCAGCGTGTTAATATGCATTTAATTTGCGCTGTACTTCAAATAAAAAAATATTTAACATTTTTGTATAAGTTGTTTGATATAAAATTTTACAAACTGCAGCTCATCTCTATCGTTCTTTATACTTAAATTGCACTATGAAATAATTTTATAAACTAACAGACGGCAAAATCTAATAATAATAGTACACAATTTGAAATGTGAATTACCATCCTGTTCCGAGCCCCTGTCCAATTTACCACCCTGTTCCGAACCCCCGTCCAATTGGTTTTTAACCAATCAAGAAACAGAATTACTAGAGGTGAAGTGTCATGAGGTCAAAGGGTAAAAAGTGAATATAATACCGACTGCGTCGGAAAAAAACGAAAACTTTACAATTATTAAAACATGTTTGTGAACAAGAAAATGTTATTAACACAAGAAACGTGAAATATATTTTGCATTGCACTATGCCACCCAAAAGCCTCTCGTGAGTTTATCTGCACACTGCAAAAAAAGTTCCCAACATTTATCGGTAATTTGTTACAATTTCCTTTCATCTTTACTGCCAATAAAATTATTATCAATGCTTAGTAAAACACCAACTAGTGATACTAGAAATTATCAGTTGTTGGTCATTTGTCATGCGCAAACACATTACCGAAAAATCTGCTTAACTTTTTTACTAATCGCACATCACTGACTAAAGCTCTTGAATATTAAGTAAAACAAACGTCAAGATACGCAATACATGCTGCAATTAAACAGACCTGTCTAGACACTAAGAAGTTTTAATAAGAATAAAACGCACAACACAATCAGTATATAGAGAGTATCTTATTAGTCTCCTGAAATAAAAATAACGAACAATGTACATAAAATACCCACCACCCACCATTTTTATGGTGATCTTCGATAGTTGATAGGCCCTTGTCCTTGTTTATGCACTTCTTGGTGTAATGAAGGCTGAAATTTTCATCAAATATTTACTAAGCATCTCCTGGAGATTTTTAAATGAGAAAAAGCTATCCTTAAGTTAATATGATTGCAGCGGTCTTATTTTTAAACAAAAAGCTTGATAATAGCTGATTTAAAGTTGACTAAAACCAGTATATCAGCGTTATTTTAAATCAACTTACATTTAGCTAATTTTTATAAGGCGTTTCATTCTTTAATAAATACAACATGACATTAAACACAATACACATTAATGTTGACACAATGTTTTAGTTTTTATTTATTCATTTAATTAAGTATAAAATCGTTCTACTTAATTGTCAAAACACATTAAAATTGTTTTGAATGTCTATTCATTAAAAAAACGAACAATGCATATGTTTAAAATGCTTGATGAGTACCTGTATGTCAACGTTAAAAATCACAAGTATTTACGTCATATGGAGATGTTAATTTCAGTTAAAGTATCGAATAATTTTGAGTACATGTACGTGTCTTTGTCTAGTTTTTGTATGTATTAACTGTATCGCATCCTATTTTTACTATTAAATTAACAGTATTAAGTGTTTTCGATCGTTCAGACAAATAGCAATGTTATCTGGTTGATGAATGCGGTACGCGTTGACATTACTGTAGATCGTTAATACCTATTACATATAACCTTCCATTTTCTGTTCGAAATCTTGTTCTGATAACAACCGTAGTTAAAAGTCTCATTCAATGTCAAGGAAAGTCAATGTGTGTTTTTCTATTTATGAACATGTATAATATCTTACTATCTTGACATATAAGTGTGCATCAATTGTTTTCCGATGCATTTGAATTCATGTATTTTTTTGCTACGTAAAATATAAATTAACATGGTTTAACATGCATAAGTGAACTGCATCAATTTTTCTGATATGAAATGAAAAATGCTCGCTATACTAGCGTTAAATGCAAACATTACCAATGTTAGTTGATAAAGTATTATTAAATTGCAAATTGAAATATGAAATAAAAAATCTGTGTTATGACACCAGTTATAAAATGTTTCTAATATCCCAAGTCGTAATGTCAAAGCTTTTTTTAAATTGTTAAGTAAAAACTAAACATGTACATTGTAGTATTTAGAACAGTGTGCATCAGGAAAGTAAAAGAGATACAAGTCGTAATCGAAAGAACAAAATTGAAAAACAAAATTAAAAGCCGTGACTAACACACAATAAGCAACAAGAGTGGTCATATCCTGCTTAAATCTCAAACTAATGAAAAGGCCTTCATGTTGACAAAGAATATCCGTCAGTATTTATGTGACATATGACAACGGTCTCTTAATTATTTTCGCATAGAGGGAAAAGTTAGCATTTTTTCAGTTTAATTAGACACCAATTTCACTGTAAATATAACGGACGCTAACGCGTCCGGACGCGTTTAAATTTTATACGCATAGTGTTCACAGATTTAACACTGCATGTTCAAGAAGAAGTGTTCATCTTAACACATAGTGTCCAAGTTAAGTGTTCAATAAATTTTAACACTTCAGTGTTCAAAAGGGGTAATGAATTTTAACTTTGTTTTTATATTATTTTGATGCACATTGAAAGAATTTAAAAAAACATAAATAATTATATTGTTAAAATGCCTTCAACAAAGCCTTTTAAAGTTGCATTGGTGTTCTCTGTTGGGCGGTTGAATTCAAAGTTGCAGACGTAACATATACTTGCAGTTGTGGAGAATGAACGATTACTTTGTTCATTTACAACATATCACTGTTGAACGTTCATTCGAATAACCCCAACTTGTTTGTTAATTGTGGGTTTGAAGCATATGAAATGATGTGCGTGTACAACCCGTATCATGCCAGCGAGATACAATTATAAGTCACATAAGAATAATCTGGTAATTTTATTATGATTGATGAAATAATTTTGTTAAATTAAAATGGGTTTAGTGCCACTTTCATCAATTTTCAGCTATATACCTCTTATTGGGGTAGGAATCTTTCCTATACCAATCAGTAAAATAAAATTCTCTGATTTTTTAAAGATATATTAGTCTTCAGAAACATAATTTTTTTGCAGCATACAGATTTTTATGTTTTTACTAACTGAGACTTTTAAAAAATTAATATTTATCTTATCAATTTATTTTTTATTGGAGATGAAAATATACAAAAATGGTTTTAAGTATGGTTAAAATGTATTTTCGTAACTACATATACATTTAAATAGTATATTTCGATTATTGATTGCAGTACATCTTCATTTCTAAATGGACTGGATCCTGGATCCTACTTTACAATTTACTTAGTCGGAACATGTTACCCACTGAAAATGTTCACAATATGAACATTGAGGTGTTCTACTTTATAACATTTCCCTTTGAACACTTGAAAAGGGTGTTCAGAATCTTTACATTCTTTCTTTGAACATGTTCTGTGTGTTCAAAAAGTGTTACAGGGCTTTGAACAGGTCCTGGCATTAAATTCTTGAACGTATGGACGTGTTCAAAATATTGCACACCAGGTATTCAAAACGTTAACACTAGTGTTTAAAAACGACACACTTAGACACCCAACAGCAGAACACTAGTGTTCAAAAACTCAACACTTGGCATAAATTTTGGGAACGCCATTACACGTTCAATAAGTGTTACACAAAGTGTTCATTATGTGTTTTCAGTTTTAACACTTGAATTTACAGTGTTGGTTGAGTAATAAGAGATCCCTTAAAACCAGCGAAATAATTTCGGTTATATTGCATTAAATGTCCGTGTTTCATGTGAGATAAAAAAAATTCAATGATTTAGAAACCCGAAACGTACCCCAAAAACGCAAAAGCACCCACAAATAAGTCCAGAGATGAGCTTTGCACAATAAGCTAAACAAAACAGCCATTACACATAATAAATTATCTAAACCAATTTATTTTCAATACTCAAGGACACTGCTTTTTTAAATGCGACCCAATATTAAAATTCTATAGAATAATAAATTCAATGCTACAGTTCGGCGTAGACAAATATCAAAATAAGAAGTAATTACATCTCGCTTAGTCAAAGTTCATTAACTGAGCCGTTGTCATATGTATCATAGCGATCAACTAATTTCTTAAATTGACTATATACAAATACAGCCTTTCTCTTAGTCAATACAAGTTTACGAAGACTTCAATTTTATATTCATCAATTCCTGCTGTATTAGTCTTTCTGTAAGCAATTCATGCCTCGGTCGCGTAGGTAAATACCTTGGGATTGCCAGCCAATATTCATATAACTCGAGTCATCCAAAAATTGACACATTCGTGAAGTGTTACCAGTTATTCTGAAACAACATTTAATTGTTTAAGTCATAATTAATTTAGTGGAAAAATATATTCGCACTGGATCAGTCGTTGTTTATCTTTTGCTTCCTAGTAACAAATCCTGGGCTCAAATTTAATTACAGGTAAACAGACGCTTACTCGAATATAACATAGTTATTCAATTGTGACACGTTATCTACATCAATTAATGAATGTCAAATTTAAACCTAATTCAAATAGTGTAATAAGCGTCTTTTATCAGCAGTAATTATATACATTGATGTGGTTTTGCTTGAAAAGTTTTTTTGCCAGAAAAAAGAAAAAGTGATATGTAGTGTCAATAATGTTTTAATAGCTTTATCATTTATCGTATGTTTTATGACCCGTGCTGTATTTTGCTTGCGAGATGTAAAACAGTTATTATTATACTTCATGCAAAAATGCTGTCTTTTTATTGGACAGTAACCATGTGTTAATTTCTACTGATTCCGATTTTAGCCCCGCCCATTATAGCAACGGGTGTTAATTCCTCGTGCTTTCCTCCCAACGGGTGATATAAAAAAAATTAACACCCGCTCAGACCGGAGATTGCCGAAAATGAAAATTATCACCCGATCCAGCCGAAGTTTACGAGTGATATAAAAATTATCACCCGCTCAGAACGAACATTGCCAACAAGGAAAATGATAAGCCGCATCAGCTGAAATTTACTTGCACGTCGTTTGTCCTTTCGCGCAAACATGTCAAAGGCACAACAAATACATCAAAATGTGCAATAATTATTGGAAAAACAACTAGTAGACAAACAAGCATTTTCTATTAAAAATATAATTCAGTACAGTATCTATATGGTAGTTCACGTTTCTTCTTTAGATAAAAGGCATTCAGTATAATAAAAATCATACTGCCTTTGAACTCAGGTGTTAGGTAGATTATCACATGAAGAAAAAATTATCACCCTCGACTTCGTCTCGGGTGATAATTTTTTCTTCATGTGATAATCTACCATAACACCCTCGTTCAAAGGCAGTATGATTATAATATAGTATGATATGAAGATATAAACTATGACAAGCTATGTATTTTAATATAAATTCCCTACTTGCGGTAAACAAGATTTATCTCCCATTTGCAGAGTTATCTGTTCTTTAGAGCAGGTACTTTATAGTACCTACTGTGGGTAAAAAGTAGTTTTTCTACAATACTTTTTTTATTCACATATAGCAAAGCATCCGGTAAAATTTATTATGATATTCAAACTAATTCTGCAGTTTTTTTAGTTGTACAGGAAGAGTCAGTCCACAGACATTATTTACAAAAAAAAATAAAAACGTGAATTTCCCTATCTGTTCAAGACTAGATACCTGCTGTTATTAAAGACAACACCTGTAAATGGGAAGTAACTCTTGTATTCCGAAAATAGGGAATAGACAACAACAAAATGTCAGGTTTACTGAAAAGCTGATAAAACAATGTTATTGAAAGTCAAGTTAAGGTAATACAAATTTTAATTTTATGGTCGCCATTATAAATTGTTTGGTAGTCATGAGTTATCCGTACTAATGGATATTCTTGGATAGCTTATCATCCGTCTACCCGTCCGTTCGTGACCTCGCACCGATTTTGACCATGACTTACAATTGTTAATTGACAGATACATGTACTATCACCTTTGTCATCCGATTGTTCAGAGCGATTTGTTGGTAGTTTATGCTTGTGCATTTTGTGTGAGCCATGTCTTTCTTATTTTGTTTTTTTTTATTATAATTATAATGACTCTCAAAATTTTCTGAATGTCTTATAAGTTAAAGACGCACACTTCAATTATTTTGGGTACGAGATCAGTTGGGTTTTATTTGAAAATTAATATTGATATTTCTTTTCTGCAATCTGACATACTTCGCTTATAACTAATAAAAGCATATAAAGCCCCGAATAATAAATAAATTTAAGTAATCACAACAACAACATCCGAACTGGTAGTGACGATATTTCCGAAAAACATGAATATAACGTATGTAATGATAAAGCAATCACAATTGCTCATAAGTTTAAACTAAACATACAGTAAATGCATTTTGTGGGATTCTCCTCTACGTATAAAACTACTGAAAGCAAAGAGTGCTACCCTTGATCACCCAATTTCAATAAAGGACTTTCATTTACATGTTTAAATAATTAAATATCATTACAGCTGACATGACCAAATTAACGAACATGTAATACGTTATAATTTTATTCACGAAAGTCAATGTATCGTTTAAATTACCCAATTCGTTCAATAGTTAACGCGGACAGTAGCCAAGCGATAGATAGCTGGTGATGCTTAATTGACATTAAGCAAAGTATAAATGCGAAGATCAATGTTGGGAAGTTTAAAAATGGAAAATATTCAGCTGTGATTTTTTAACGTTTGTTTTTGTAGAATTTATAATCTTATGTATGCATCTTGATTGTTACAGAAGAAAACTTACTTCACTACTAAGTTATCACAGGCGAATCCAATTATCAGTGTTTCACAGATGAATAATTTGGTGATAACAGTCAATAATTTTTACGGTTGATGGACTAGGCAATATATCCAATTAACAGTCCACAAAAAACAAAACAATAATGTTTGCAGTAATCTTTTGTCAGAACTTCACTACATAGTCAAAGTGTGACGTATGATGGTATGGATGTTTATTCACTATGTCTATATATATTTATTATATTTGGAGTTTTCAAAGGTAAGAACGTTTTTGCGATTTCTTTTCAAAAAAAATATTTTTATGTATTTAAAAAATATATATATATGTAGTTTATTGTATTGAGTTTGCACACAAATAATGAAACGTGCCTCTATTTATTAAACAAAAATCAAATACACATTCTACAGAGGGATGCCTTTGACAAATAATTTAAATATTTTAGCTTTACAATGAATTATACGTAATGTTATTTTGGAAGGTTTAAAAGCCAGTTTTTTCTTAATGTTTTTATTAAAAGTAACATATATAACTTTTGGGGGATAGAACATGACATTAACCTTTAAAAAAGTTCTAAATGTAAAACTGTTAAACAAGTGACTTAATGTTATCTGTTTTATATCCATTTAGTGATGTTGTACGATCTGTAATTTATTTTTCATTTTTCTAATTTTACTGCTTCTAAACCCAAACAAAAAAGACTTAAAACATCATTGGCGACCATGCAAATAATGACTAATACTTAATTATTGAAAACTCTCTTAAGACTTTTAATACTTAGTTAATTGTAAAACAGCATAGAAAATTGTCAACATTCAAGTTCATAATTTTGTTTTGTATTTTGGCTCTTCGATTTTAAATCGTTGTAAAAAGTAGATATACTTATACTTCAACGTGAATCAAATGTGTTCAAAGCAAATAATGAAACAAAAATGTAAAATGTAGGAATAAAAAAGCCAAACAAAACTACAAAACTTGCAACTGAAATCAAACTGTGTATAAAGTTGAATTCCTGTTAAAGACAAAGTTATGTCAGAAACTATATATTTCTTGGTACAGCGTTATCTTGTTAATTTGGGGAAAGATCTTATTATTAAAAAAAAATCACTTAAAAACCACAAAATGCTTATCCACCATTCTACAAACATTTTTGTTTTTAATGAATAGGCTGATATGTTACATGTTAACTGCTATTAAACTGTTCAGTTATCGTGAATAATTTATTTCAGTAGATAGAGTTCAATCAAGTGTTCATACAAATTGTCTTCTATTTGTATTCTAATTGCTTGTTATGTCAGTAAAAATCTTTATTTGTGCACTATAATTAAGTGTTGTATGCTATTATTTTGCCATTGTGGGATTTTATTGTCTACTTTCGATACCCATTAGATAATTAGGCTTTTGTAATTCGCTGAGTGGTTAAGGTAGTCTTCTGCTATTGATCACCACAACGTCTACATGTGGAAGTTTCAGTTTGAGCCCTACTGCAGACAGTAACGACTATAAACCTAACTGACAAGGATTGTCCTGACAAAGGTTGTGATTTTTACCGGCCTACAATTAAAAAAAACGTCATGATATAGCTGCAAAAATTATTTAAAAAAATATAGTTAAACCTCACATGAAATCCCCATTTTTTACATCCTTTCGCGGATTTTAAAATAATATAATTTGTTTGTATGATAATGACCCACGACGAAGGACCACAAAGGTCCTATTTTTTTGTTGTATTGATGTTTTTAACGCCACTTTCAGCAATTTTTTGGGCTACATTATTGCGTCCAGTGTTTAATCGGGAGGAGCCGTAGTACTCAGAGAAAACCCCCGACCTTCGGTAGGAGAACTGGCAATCATTGTCCTTTAAGATTGCATTCGAGTTAAACCTTACCGCAACTACTTTAACCAATCGACCACCGAGGCCCGTTCAATAGTATAATAAAATAGCCCTTTTGCTTGCTAATGAATTATTTTCTCATCAGTGTTTTCTGTTCATGTATCTAAACATGTGTTGCTGTTTCAGGATTTAGGTAGATCTTTAATAACTTGTGGTCTGATTTTCTGATCCACAAAACTGAATAACTATACCTGAATGAGTGTTTACTAAATGTCGCAGTGTTTACTCTTGGTATATCTACAATATGTGGGTTTCTAAAGCTGTAAGAACTGTTTTATAACGTACTAAATCCTGTCAACAATGTGGGGATAATTTGTACACAATTTTCTATTGCAGTCGTCCTAATTCTCCTCACTTTCGAAGAGTGGACATTGGTAATAGATACAAACTCTTTTACTATGGTCATCATAAATAAAACGGAGAGCTCGTTCTTAAGTTTTCCCGAGCTTTTTGATGTAAATTTAAGAGCAAAAATGACTGGCAAAACGACAGAAATTTTAATTTGAGAGAATGAGAGTGAAAAATAGCGAGCTGGTTGTTAATCCTGACCGTTTTAGGACATTCAGTTGTTAAGATGTCTTACGACACAGCTTTTTATTTGACTGTTGAAATTTATTTGATAGTCAATTTCGACTCCAGTCAATTAACAATGCCATCACAGACGATACTTGCGGTTTCAATATTAAGAATTGTGTTAATATTATTAGTCTTATTACCAACTGCAATGACTCGGACTTTTCCAGGGTTGGCCTGCATACAATTATTTTGAACCAGTTTATCATAATAACACTTTCTTTTTCAAAGTGCTATTAAAATGTCATCATTCAGATGAGCAAATGATAGTCTTATCATCAACATACCTATTAATTGTGTCATTATTAATATAATAATTATTATTAATAAAATGCAATAACAAGTAATAGCCCAAGAATAGATCCCTGTGTGGAACACCTTTACTATACCTGCACTCTTATTAACAACACCAATTAATTTTATCCGCTGCTTCCGGTATGATAAATAACTGTCTAAAATTTTAACGGAATTATTACGCATAAGCTGCAGCTTTATTAATTTACTAAATTTATACCTTCTCCTTCGCTTCTGTAAAATTGCATATATGTAATTTAGTTTCTCATATGCATATTTCATCAATTGTATGACTAATTATGAATAGTAACTTCGATTTTCAAATTTTTTTCCGGCAATGGAAAATCTTCTATTTACTAAGTAAGCGCGAAATTTAAAATTTCTTTATTTTCATATGAAAATGAAATAATTCATGTCCGCCTATTATTTTTTAATTTTTAATATTTGTATGAATATAATTCCGGTTTTAAAAAGCAATTTTAACCCTTGCTGTATTGATTTGTAATTTTGAAATATTTCAGTTCAAATCTATTTTACATGAGCCTGTCTACACTGAGGATGCGGGTTTGAGTCTTAATGTACTCGGCTCCAGTCTTAATTGACAAGGATTGCAGTTTTCCTACCGAAGGTCGGGATTTTCTCCGGGTACTCCGACTTGATCTCCCAATAAAACTGGCGACAAGATATAGCTAAAAAATAGCTGAAACGGGCGTTAAACACCATTCAAAAAAGCCAATAGTGCGCGCTCGTTATACCGCCAGGCAAAATTGTGACAGTTAATGAGAATGGCAAAATTTTCAAAGAGAACTTAATTTTAAATCTATACATATTTTTTTAATAGATTTTTTTTAATTGGAGGCAGGAGTGGGGAAAGTGGTATAGCAGTAAAGCGCTATATATTATATACCAAAATTGCTTAAAATGTCGACATTGTTTATTCATCCTCTACAACTGATATCTTTTTTTATAAATAAATTATTAATACCTTATGTAATTACAGAGAATTAAATTAAACATTTTTTGATATAGAATTTTAAAAATTTCCATAAATCAATATTCCTTATAAACACGTCATCTTATTGTGTGAATGATGTTTAACGCCTCAGTTTCAGTTATACCATTTTGTCCAGTATTTTCTGGGGATAGGAGGCTGGAGTACCTAGTGAAAAACCCTCGACCTGTAAAATGTCCACAATCAAGATTGGGGGAGCACACCATGCCGACGTCAGGCTCGAACTCAAAACCTTAGTAATGATTAAACGTAGATGAATAACAATAACAACTAGGATGAGCCACAGCGGCATCCGTCTCCTAAGTAAAGTACCCGTGTATCAAAACACTGATCTTTGATAGCCCTATACAAACTTAGTAATATCTGCAAAATGTTACTCTTTACAGTTGGCTGGATAAATTCTTTTTAGCAAATAAAATATTAAGCCCGGTCAATAATTAACGTTAATCTATACTAACAGTGGTCGGCATGTGAGTTTTTTTTTAATATCGTATCTAATTAATATTGAAATAACTGTCAGGCTATGTTGACTTTGATAATTATACTAAAATACTTTGTTTGATTGAATAATGAAGAGTATTGACCAGTAACATATATCCCATATAAACACGTATATTAGGAGTAAAACAGATAATTGGGTAACGGTACATGGTCTCTATTTGGCTTTTACTTAGTGTCCACAAGTTAAAATTGGGGGAAAGAATACTTGGGTAGTTGAGCAGTTGTATGAATTGTTCATTTGGTTATTGACGGTTAGGTATACAGATATTGGTTTATATAGTTCTTTCTCAATAGAAGAACAGAAGTATACATTTAACAATGGTTTTTATTGGGTTCGGGTTACTCTCTTTCTGTTATTCGTTTTTTTTTTGTGTGTGTTGCGCTTGTCTTTATCCGGATATGTAACTGTCCCTTAACTTTTGGATCTTGTTTTTAGGTCGGTTTTCTTTGCAATTTTTCTTAGACACAGAAACATGTTTTCCAGAACAGAAAAGAACCAATGCATTCCCTCTCTCTTCTGCAAGAATGCAAACAAAATTGAATTACAAGTAGTTGTTTCCATCAAAGATTTATAAAGTTATTAAACTTTATGTATACATAAATTATGTTTGTTAAATGTAAATAACGAAGTGCTTCGGTGGAAGACATTGACGCACCCCTCTATTTGTATTTTGCTTGCTTTGATATGGTTCTTTACTATTACAACATTTAATTATGAAAATATACATTAAAATTAATCTAAAAACAGCAAACGTTGTCTTCAAGCAAACATTTCCGTCATGGCAAGTTATAAATAGTTTTCCGGTTCTTGTTAAGTACCCATTTACAAATATATATCACAAGTGACCAACTGCATTTAATTAAAGGTGAACGGATGATCAAACGCTTGTCCAATGATCTATCGTTTAATTTATATATGTTTCGCAAAATGAAAATGTATTATGTCTTTGTTGGAGTCGTTGTATACAAAATGTTTACACTATGTTATAACAATGTTTTCGCTGTTAGATCCTGTTTTATAGCAATATAAAATTCAAAAACAAGTAATGAAATAATGAGAAACGTGTTTTCTTGCCAAAAATATTTTTAATACATGTATCTATGTTTCGTACGATCTGACATACACGTACGAGTATAACCAACACACTTATTTCAGTTTTTGTCGATAATTTTATAACAATAAAGGGAAGAATACAGACAAAAACTTGAACTGATTTGATCCAATATTTTTGGACAATTGAATAATATAAATTTTTCCTATTAAAAGCATACTCTCAATATGGTACGGTTCAATATAATGCTTTCTATTCTATGAGGACGTCAAGGCGTAACGAGATTATATATATACGCAGATCGGACGCCATGTACTGATTTGGTTTAATTGAAAAGGACATTTCAAAAGACTAAGGCGTATATTGTTCGTGTTTGAAGTTTAAATATGACACTTTCTTTAATTTACATCGTTGCAATCCAAAAGTAACGTTATTAGGAATGATTTACATTTCTGCCGTACATATCAGGGTTGGTAAGTACTTGAATTATTTTCATATGATTCATTAATTCAAAAGAATTGATTGCTTAAAGTTTGATTATTCAGAAAAATTTCAATTAAACTTTAAGCTTCATTTTTACAATTATTCAGTTATGACACAATAAACAATTGTTTGATTATTAATGATTGATCACAACGTAAGTAAATTATTCTATTGAACAAAAGTACTTCTATAAACGTCATTAATTTAATAAATTATTGAATACACATTTTTAATTATTATTTCCAGCTGTGTGATGAATTAAAGGTTCAGCAGTCAGGAATAAAACAATAATCATATCAGGATTTGTCTCATGGTTGTTTAGATTCTTTTGCGTAATACCACGAATCATCTATTACATTAAAAGTGTGTACCTGGTCCCAGGTAAAACAATTCTAAAGTCGATTATATCGTATTTATTGTATCTAAATACCATTAAAATATGACGTCAAACGATATATTACCCAATATATCCACTCTTTGCACATGCGCAATGCGACGTAAGATGTTGCATGGCGTCACCATATTTATGCCTGAATATTTTAGTTCTTATTAAAATAAAATTCAATAAATAAGACATATCGAGGACACGTTGTGGTCAAATATTCAATAGTTGTTTTGTATTTTGTCCACCGTACATTCGAACTTGAAAGGATTTCTTGAACAAAATTTCATCATGCAAATGGCGGCTAGAAAATCAAATAGGGCTTGCTTGAATTAAAAAAAACCAAGATTTTGTTATATAAGAAATTTAATAATTCAGTCTGGGTATAATATTTTACTCATTTATACATGGACTGGGCCTTAATTTATATTCATATTTTCTACTTAACTATCGTTTGATAACAAATAATAGAATATAAAGGTATAGCCCACGTGTAAATGAGTACACACCGTCATGAACTTAAATATAAATATCATGAATATTATCTCACTTCAAACTGAGATTGCCTGATCTCTATCATGTCTATTATAGTCGACAAAGATTGCCAGTTTTTTACCGAAAGTATGAGATTTTCTCATGGTACTACGGCTTCCTCCGCCAATAAAACTGGACACTACCATACAGCTGAAAACTTGCTAAAAGTTGTGTTAAACAGCATTCAAACAAAAAAATTAAATCTGACCTTTGTTGTCCTTCATCGTATGGCAATATAATTCTACAGGGTCCATATTAGACATACTGACCTTTTAAAAGTCTATACAGCAATTTAATCATCTTTTTTCTATACGAAATATACATTTGGACGATCTAAGTAAGATCAAAATCATAGTTATAAGAATTCATATATGTGACCCCTTGTAAAGTGCGTGTTCAATTATGATACGCGTTAGACATCTGATTTTGAACACCCCAGAAACAAATTTAGTAACATTCATTTATGGATTGCAGGCCCCCAGGAAGGTTGGTTCTCTTACTTACAGTAGTTATCCCCACCCCTTTAAAATCTACAGTAAGGAAGTCGGTAAGCTTCAGTCAATTTATATCCATTAAGACACCATGCCATTCATTTTATATTACATTGTGAAACAATTTAGCATTTCGTAAAAGACAAGTGACTATTAAACCAGGATATAATAACGGAAATTCGATCTAATTTCTTCAGTCTGATTAAAGACAAGTATCATCGTTATGATGTAGAATTAATAGCTAATGTGAAACAGCAGTTTTCATAGAAACAACCCACAGATCGAAGAGCTTAATTGTGTGTTAAGTAGCAGCCAACTGACAACATCGTATTACATCCGGTACTGGAAAGTCTTCTAAGGTCCAGACCCACATGCAGAGTCAAGCGCGTCCTAAGTTGTCGGATAAAGAATACTTCCCGCTTAAGTGTTGTCACACTACAATACTCAAAGCCACACCACGAATCATGGTGCATAATTTCTTGGAAAGTTGACGCTCCTTTCACGATAAAGACCTCTTTTGTAGATTGGAAAAGATCATGGTAGCCGATATAAAAACCTAAATAAACTCTCATATATTCTAGCAGCAGCCATTTGGTTTACATCGGTACATCACAAATTAATCTATTAACTTGATTTAGTCCTTGTTCAGTAATTAATTGTATTGGTTGATTAAAAGTAGGATTTATCTTATAATCTTTTATGGTACACGATATTTACCAAAATGCGGTAAACTAGGCTTATCGCACAATCACGATTTTCACGCGGGAAACCTGGTTTTCAGCAGTGAAACTGCAATTATCGATCAGTCATTATAATCTGTAGTTAATTATAATCTCGTTTCGCGGTCGAGCACTAATGTTTTCAATCAAACATTATATTGACTGTGTAAAATACCTAATTTTAAAAACATTGTTCAACGTTTGAATGCATTTTAAGTTACGTGAATTTGCTATATTTTAATACATTTAGAGAGTTACCAATCTTAATTAAATAAATCGTATATGTTAAGTATATCAGCTGTTACTAAATGAAATCAGTTTCAGCAACAATGCTATATCAAAAAAGTAAAAAATTAAACGACTTCATTAGTTGGAATCATTTTATTCATTGTTGCATATGGCTTTTAGTATCAGGTGTTGAAAATAAATGGATGAAACGTGTTTGCATTTGTAACACGGTGCACGATTGGTTTAGTATCAACAAATACAATATCGCTCATGCGCGGAGGTTGTCTAATATAATTTCGAAAACTTGAATTTTGCACAACAGTCCGTTCTTACAGTTTCAGTACAAAAAAACGAAATACAGCACGAGAAGTAGTTTTAGCGCGCTAAACCTCATATCGTCGTGTACAGCTGCGTTTTTGTTAAATTAAAATTTTATGTACAAAATTGTGCAATTTGGGGTACATCACATCAAGTAAATATGTAATGTTATAAAGCAAAGGTCACATTAGGAAATGAGGTAGCCACATAAAGTGAGGAAGAAATCACTTAATTAGTTCAAGATTATATCACATAAAATAATGATGATATTACATAAAGTAAGATAACTTCACATAAAGTAAATATAACTTTACATAAAGTAAAGATAACATCACACAAAGTAATGATGATATCACATAAAGTAATGATGATATCACATAAAGTAATGATGATAATACATAAAGTAAATATACTGAATATAATGTTAATATCGGTGCATACAACGGTGTATAATAAGAACACCACTGCACATAAAGACAATATCACTGCAGGTTATAACAAAACCACTAAAAGTAATAACAAATTTACCGCATGTAAGGAAATATCTGCATCATTAGAAAGTGTTGGCGTTCCATATTTAATGCAGCCTTATCGTCACGTCTCCTATTTTTAAATGCTTGAGAGCAATCGTTTAGTCATTATTAGGGCATTATACAAATATAGCTGACAAATAGTCACATTTTGCATTTTGACATTCTATTAGAGTTAGAGTAATTATTATTCCTGATGTTTTTCCGGAAATTGCTTGTCATTTGTTCAATAATGCTAACAATTTGCGCATTTAGTTCAAAATTCCACATGCCACAATTCAATATTTTAATTGGCTACATTATACCTTCAAATATCAAATCAAAACATTGTGTCGAGTAATGTGATTCGCTGATATTATAAGAGTATGAAGTCATGGAAATCTTCTAGCCCTCAAGTTTCTGAACTAAATTTGCCAGGGTTTGAGAGCACACGTATAGATACAAAAACCCTGACTTATGAAGATGACTAATGGAGGAGTCTGTAGATTATTCTGTAACTAGTTTTTTCCTCAAGCTGTTTGAATTTGCACGATATATAGCTCGACTATATGTTGACCCAATGTAACATAAGCTTTGTTTTAATGGATGAAAACCCAGGACACAAATTATATTTAGATTTCAAAGTAACATTCAGACAAAGTTTGTTTACATTGGCTTTTAGGTTTCAGAAAAAAATTATTTTTGTATAAAAGCTAACGGGCGACGGACGCTAAGTGAGCTTTACTCAAATAGCCTTTGTCCAGACTGGGGCAAGTCAATTTCGGGATGCGGAATACATAATGTTTTAAACTGAGATAAGTGTATTGATTAATTTATAAATAGTGTTTATAGTTTATTATATAAAACCATTTTCCAAATTTAATACAACATTATTATGTCCAATCTTCAAATGGAATACAAAAAAGTTTCAATTGCAGTGACATTATTAGCACATTATATATGTTAGGCTGTTACATTTGGACATTTTATTAGTAGTTGGTGAATGATAAATTATGAAAGAACTGCGGAAATGGTAATTGCAAAAGTGTTTATGTAATCAGAAGCAAGGGATAACTTAACTACTAAAAACTAATAATGACACAAACGAAATGGCAAGAAACTTTCAGAACTACACATCTGTTCTTCTCGTCAATACTGTTACATAATGATGTACCTTAACTCTGACCCACCTTGAGCAAAACTTTGGACCCTTAAATAGTAATGGAAGCGGTATGTTCTGAATGCCATAAAACCTGGTTAAACTATTTCGTTTAAAATGCCTGTACCAATTAATGACCATTTTTGTCGGTTTCTGTGAATAGGATTTTATGGATTGTCTTTTTTGACAGCTTCATCGAAGTTCGGTATTTTTTTTATTACTTTCAATCAAACTGTTTTGAAGTTTGTCAAAACGTAAAGTTAAGGTTGTTTTATATAGGCTTATTAAAAATGAGGCATCATATTTCTAAGTCAAAAACTGCCATTTGCTTTGGCGCATAACGTAAATAGTTTCTTTGGTGTCGACACGAATTAATGTGCATCTTTATTCTACATGTGCAACTGAAACACCTTCATATAAGCTTTGCCTATTTTTAATTTAGTTCGTAATTTGGATAATATAACGTATTAAATCATTTAAAATGAATGAAAATGATTTAAATATAAAATACAAATGCATTGGTTTACGGGTCAATGAATGACACCAATACAGTTACTCTATGCGTATATCAGAAATTGCCAGTTTTCCTAACAAAGGTTAGGTTTTTCTTTCGGAAAACTCCGGCTTTCTGCCCCAATAGAAACTAGATGCCACGATATAGCTGAAAAATTACCGAACATGGCTCTTAACACTATTCAAACAAAAAGCTCTTAATGTTCCAGATATTATAATGCCTGTGTGATTTTATTTGTGTTGTGGATTCTTTCAAAGTTAAGGGTTTTAAACAACTAATTGAAAGGGAAAACAAATCTGGATTTCACTATGTGTTTTATACAACTGCACGCACCGGGCGCATGCGCATTAGGTATTAAACTGGAAAGAAATAACTCATCATTTAATAGACTACACGTATTTTCATCTTTAGAGCAAAGTATATCGATCACCACAAAAACATATTGTGGTCTTTTTTGTATAACAATTAAGATGTTGTAATCTAAGTTTAAAGGTAGATAGAGTTGGTAATTGACACATTTTCGTATCTAATGATTTCCGCAATTTTTGAGCCTCAGGAAAAAAAATCGATACATTAATAACTTACCAGCAGGTTGTATAATGTAGATGGCAAAAACTTAGTTAAGTACTCAGGTACTTGGTTATTTCAAACTGTGTAAAACAATACTTCACTCACTTCCTTTATAACCTTTAATGTTTGCTGTCCATTATCTACATATGTGGCTTTAATGTAGGCGGCATCAACGCCATTAAGTACTCACGTACTTTTGTAAACAATAATGTTTTCACTTCCTTTCTAACATTTAACCTTTCCCATCCAGTCTTCAGGGGTTTAAAGTGTATCTGCTCAAAATTATCCCGCTCACCGGAGCGATATTTTAGCATAGGTCGTAAACATGTACGGTAAATGTTTTCTAGACAATTTCTTTTGAGTTTATACTTTAACTTTGTATCGACGGGGACTTGTTTTGTAACGACAATGAGTTGTTTTTAAGTTGTGTCCGACGATGACGGTGACAAAGAAAGACAGACAGATAGATTTAACATGTTTAACCTTCTATGAGTACCCAGTTTGATAAGCTGGTAGGTGATAAAAAAACAGGAATGAGTCTTGATTGGATATTAGTTTTTTAATAGATAGGATGCATTTGAAATAATTTTACTAACGCTCGAGAACAGCGATACTTGTATATAGTTTGAAGGTAGAGGTTTGTCACTATTTGTAAATAGAGAAATTAATTGTTGCACAAATGTTGTGTTGTGCGCTATTTAAAATATATAAATATAAACGTATTATAAAATATGATTGCATATAAATATAGAGAAATTACATGCGGCATATTTCTGTCTGATGGAAATATCTTTTCTTGTAAAAACTTAAAAATACACAAAAAGGATTTAATATCACAATCTTCAATGGAATTTTTAACAGTATATTTCTGATAATATCTGGTCCAACATCCTGTAGCGTTTAAATTAGATATGGTGTTGGCCATTTATGTTCTGTCACAGCTATTTGTGACAACGCATTTCCAAACCGTTCTTATAAAATTGTTAATTTCGCATTTGCAGTTAACGACAATATGTATATTTTTGCTACCTTATTTTGTTTAAATAGAACATATTAAGTAATGTATACGTTTATTATGACATGTACTGCAAGTTGATCGTTACAACAATTTTTTAACAAATTCAATACAAGGTCTCTTGTCATACGTCATTCAACATGCTTTAAAACAAAACTGTTTTGATAGATCTGTCAATATTAGCACACCATACTCGATTTATTTGTCATTACCTTTAGCAGTTTTATATTCTACTTATACAGTACTTGAGATTGAAAACGCAACACTTTTATCAATCCATCAGCGATCCGTCAGCAGTAGTTGGCGACTAGGAGATAGTTCCGGAAATTGTTTCAGTAATGGGTGCATAAGTACTATTATTGGTTGAAACATAAAACTTATCACGGGAACAATATACTTAGGAAACGTTAAATACATAGGATGGGCAATGTAAATATTTACCTACCAATTATTGTCATGGTTTTACAACAACGCGTACATTGTCCTGTTATCCAATAATTACAATTTTCGACATTGACGGTGTGAGATCGATTGGAAGCACCATCCATTCAGCAGCAAGCCATTTAAATGTAGGATTCTTTGGTAATACCACGTAGTTTGTCCCACCATCCAATGATAACAATTTTCGACATTTACGGTGTGAGATCGGTTGAAAGCATTAACCATTAAGCAGCAAGCCATTTAAAAGTATGATTTTTTTGTTTAAAAGCTAAGACGACTAGCTTTAGACATATAATACTTACGTTTCCTTTTACATGTCAGACACACGACTGCCTGGAGATCCATCCTGCTTTTTGTATGTTTTTCTACTCCTTCAAAAGACTTTTCTGGGTTTTTGTGTTTTCTTCAACCATCTACAACTTTAGACCACGTAACAATGTAACAAGTCTACTTTATTATATGCCAGGTCTGATGATTAAATCCTGTTTTGATTCGATTTTATTTACTTGTATTCGGCGACATTAGGGGATTGATAAATGATGGTTTAGCCATGTATACTTGCACTATTTAGTAATGCATGACATTGAAGCTGTAAAATTTATTGTAAAAGACTGATATAAATTAACATAGTGTAATGTTATGAATACTTGCTTAAGAATGTTTATGGGTGTATAAAAAAGCACATTCGATTATCAAATACGGTAGTATAAATTTTATATAACTTAATGAAAATTTGCACAATGCACGTTTTTGTTGATTAAAAAGTGTGCCCCGCTTAGCTTGTGTACTGTGGACGTCGTCGAGGAAGCGCATCCGCTTCATTTTATATTCTTCCAAGTTTCCAGTGCTCGACCCACTGTAGAGCCCAGTGCGTCCCGGGCGGATAGTGGAGAGCCTCTCGTTGGATGTTGTCAGGTCATAATACGGAAAGCCTGCCGGCGGACCATAATAGGTAACGTGTGTGGAGAGTGCCACGCTTCTTGCAAGATAAAGACCTCTTTTGAACAAAAGTAGGCTCATTGTAGCAGCTACAAAAGGCTTAATCTTACGTCCCTACTCATACTGCATATCCAGTCCCAGTAAAAAAATGTTTCACTACGCAACACCTTTTTTCATGTTGATTTAGTGTTTGTCGCTTAGAACAAGCGACAAACACTAAATCAACAGGAAAAAAGGTGAATATATCTGAAATACTGATCGATGTACGTAAAGCAAATATAATCAATCAATCAATTATTGACCGGAAGTATTCTTAACCAATCAAAAGCAGTAATTTGCAGAATAGAACGGTTAAAATGTAATTATTGAAGTATAACTAATTTTCAAAAAGTATTACATTACCATGTAATCTCTTTGTTTGTTTGTTTGTTTCAGCAATTTTTCAGCTATTTCATGGCGTCCAGTTTTTATTGGGGGAGAGAACCCCCGACCTGCGGTAGGAAAACTGGCAATCCTTGTCAATTAAGATTGGAGTCGAGTACACCCTGCCTGCAGTGAGAATCGAACCCGCAATTTCAGTGTTGACAGACCACGTGATCAATAGTAGACGAACTACCTTGACCACTCGGCCACCGAGGCCCCGTAATCTCTTTGTAAGTGTTGTGCAAGATCGGACATATTATTGAAGTACAAGTGCCGCACTATATGCTTATGACGACATGATTATATTTGAAAAGTTACCGATTAATGAGATGGTGATTAATTTTACACGAATACTCCTCCGCAGTGTATATGCATTAAAGATGCGACAATTACGCAATTAAAATATCAAATTACAATTAAATTTTATAGCATATGTCAATATTATATATGTATACATTTCTCTTCTCATGTATGAAATACTATACTTCTTCCTCTGGGGATCAATTTTCAATTAAGGGGCGTTTCAACATTTTTCTGTTAATCATTATAAAAACTTATGAATTATGTCTACAGATAATGGTCAGTCAATATATCTCAAATGTTAATTTTTAAAATTGGTTTTAATGGTGTATGGCTGTGAAAAATAATGCCATATTATCAATCTCCGTGTATTTTGTATTAAGCTTTTATTTTAAATAATTGATGATGTGACGTGCTTCCCTCGCTTGTACATCTAAATATTGCAATACATGTAACTATTACTAGACAAAGACGGCATCGACTTGCAAGGATCCGATAATAGAACAGATTAACGTACTGAAACCTGCAAAACTAGAATTGAGTCTAGTTTATCGATGAAATTTAATTACCGGTAAACTATTCAAAATGATTTTTGTCAGGCTCAAAATCGAAAGTATCTATTATTCTATATATAAAGTATTGGTCCATCGTCTTGGTTCAATAACTCTATTGAGTTCTATCATAGATAATACGACAGATTTCAATAGTTTGTTTGTTTGTTTGTTTGATGGTGTTTAACTCCACTTTCAGCGATTTTTCAGCTATATCATGGCGTCCAGTCTTTATTGGAGGGAGGAAGCCGGAGTACCCGAAGAAAACTCCCGACCTGCGGTAGTTAAACTGGCAATCCTTGTCAATTAAGATTGGAGTCGAGTACACCCTGCCTGCAGTGAGAATCGAACCCGCAATCTCAGTGTTGACAGACCACGTGATCAATAGTAGAAGTACTACCTTGACCACTCGGCCACACATACTGAAACGTCCGCACCTTCAAAGGGATACGCATTGCTTATTGAATGTTTTTTTCTGTGTTGCTTTTGCGTTGTTTTCTAGCCATGTCTTTGTTATGTCGTACTTGGAATTTATTAATTTTTATTATATTAATATGTTAGTTTGAGCAGGCGTAGTACATTGTAAGTCGTACAACCTTAGTATCTTTGATAACATTTTTAAAGAAATCGTCTTTCGCTAAATTTAATCGTTGAATTAAGTTCACTTAAAAATTTCCTTAATTAATACACATTATTCATGCAATGTAGTTTATCTTACAGATACAAATAACAGAGCTGTGAATGTGAATTATCACCTTGTGTTTAATCCGACATCAATGTCATGGATTGGTGCTGCTACCTGGTGTCAAATAAAAGATGGAGACCTCGTCACTGTTAGTTCCTACTCTGTTGTTCAGATGATAAATTGGTACAAAACTAATGAATGGAGCACTCAGTGGTATCTAGTTTTGATTTTTAGGTTACTGTTAGAACTGTTTTGATATATTTGTATAACTACTTTATAAAAAAAATATTAATTACAAGTACTTTCCTGACATTAACAGACAGATAGAACACGTGGTTTAAGTAAGACATATAAATTCACATAACTTATACAATTTGTTACCACACAGACATTAGCCATGCTATGATAATAAAATAACAAAATTCTTCAATGACAATTTATTAATATATATGAAACATAGCATATAAACAGACCAAAAACAAAGAGCCGAAAGTCAAGAGAAGATTACAAATCTGTAAACTTGAAACAACAAGCCAAAAAACACAGAAACATAAAGTGAATAACCGGAACACAATAAAAACCATGGTTGCACTCAGGTGCTCCGGACATCGAGTTACTTTGTGTTATGTCTACGAAGAAGTCAAATCTAGCAATAGAAATGCCTACTTATGACTTAGCAAAAATGTCTGATCGTATCTGGTAGATAGATATCCCATAACGATCAATAAAGTAATTGTTTTGACCATAGAACTACTGAAGGGATAACCTGAGACCTTGGTACAAAAAACCCTTGTTTGAGTAGCCTAGTAGTCAACAGCAGTGAGCGGTCTAGAATATTGACTGCAGGATCTAGCAATACGTTTAAAGTATTTATTTAACATGTACTATACATAAATTGAATAAACTATTCCAGATGAGGCGTACTATGATGATTCCTATGAAGCGTGATCCAGTATTATATACCTATGAAGCGTGTAACAGTACTTTATTCCTATGAAGCGTGTACAGTATTGTATTCAAATAAAACATGTGCCAGTATTTTATTCCCATAAAGCGTGCGCCTGTATTTTATTCATATGAAGCGTGTGCCAGTATTTATTCCTATAGAGCGCGTGCCAGTATTGTATTCATATGAAGCATGTGCCACTATTTTATTCCCAAAAAGCGTGTGCCAGTATTTTATTCCTATGAAGCGTGTGCCAGTATTTTATTCCTATGAAGCGTGTGCCAGTATTTTATTCCTATAAAGCGCGTGCCAGTATTTAATTCCCATGAACCGCGTGGCAGTATTTTATTCCGATGAAGCGCTTGGCAGTATTTTTTTCCTATGAAGCGCGTGGCAGTATTTTATTCCTATGTTATGCGTTCCAGTATTTTATTTCTATGAAGCGCGTACCAGTATTTAATTCCCATGAAGCGCGTGGCATTATTTTATTCCCATGAAGCGCGTGGCAGTACTTATTCCTTTGAAGCGCGTGGCAGTATTTTATTCCTATTAAGCGCGTTCCAGTATTTTATTCCTATGAAGCGCGTGCCAGTATTTAATTCCAATGAAGCGCGCGCCAGTATTTATTCCTATGAAGCGCGTGGCAGTATTTTATTCCTATGTAGTGCGTTCCAGTATTTTATTTCTATGAAGCGCGTACCAGTATTTAATTCCCATGAAGCGCGTGGCATTATTTTATTCCCATGAAGCGCGTGCCAGTATTTTATTCCTTTGAAGCGCGTGGCAGTATTTTATTCCTATGAAGCGCGTTCCAGTATTTTATTCCTATGGAGCGCGTGCCAGTATTTAATTCCAATGAAGCGCGTGCCAGTATTTATTTCTATGAAGCGCTTGCCAGTATTTTATTCCTATGAAGCGCGTTCCAGTATTTTATTCCTATGAAGCGCGTGCCAGTATTTAATTCCCATGAAGCGCGTGCCAGTATTTTATTCTTATGAAGCGCGTGTCAGTATTTTATTCTTATGAAGCGTGTGCCAGTATTTTATTCCTATGAAGCGCGTTCCAGTATTTTATTCTTATGAAGCGTGTGCCAGTATTTTATTCTTATGAAGCGTGTGCCAGTATTTATTATTTTATATTTCTTAAAATAATCTTAGCAGTTCAATATACATCAACATGTTGCCTACTTTCTGTCACATATTTTCTTTAGGACAAACAATGTTTGGTCGGGGTTGTATACTTACAACAATGTTAGTGGGTATTGGCAAGGGACATGCGACTCTTTGGATTATGCATATTGGGAAGCAGCACAGGTATATAACCCTGGTGCGCCATGCGTGTACATGCGCAGTACAGACCTACATTGGTTCTATAGTGACTGTTCGAAGAAGTACAATGTTATTTGTCAAATTCCAAGCGGTAAGTCCATCTTTACATGTGAATTCAATGGATTTCCCCACTTATAGGACTTGTTATGAATGTTTCTTATAAGGGGATTCGGGACAGCATCGGACATCTTTGTTGAAATTTCAAAATATATATCACATTTATGATAAATTTAATAATAATTTCTTTCATTATTAACTCTAAATTTCCATAAAATTAAAAAATAATAATGAAAGTATTACTTCAATTTATTAATGGTTGAAATAAAGATTTTCCATAAATTAATTCGGAATTATCAAAAATAATGAAAATGAAATTTTTAACAACGGAGTTAATTTGACCCAAAATAAACCCTTTTAGCACTTTTTGACCAGCGGACAAAAATTTAACACAGAGACCCCTATTTTTCTTTCCATCACTAACATTTATACCAATTGCTTGGCGTTATATATAAAATTTTAACAATTTCATTGTACAGAATTTTTGTAATCTTTTATTTGGGTACTTTTTTTCTCTTCTCTGTATAATCTATTAGATAATTTAAAATTTTAGTACTCAACCTCTCAAAATAAACTCTGAAATCCATATTTTTCTTATTTTGAATTATGACTACTTGTATAATTAACTATTTGGGAAATTTACGAAAATTTATTGACAAATTATTTTCAGTGAAAGTGTCCTGCATCCCGTTATAAAGACAAATCAAAAATGTATTTGTTCATGTGTTAAATATTTATAATAAAATATCAAAATTATATTGTGCAAAAAGTGGAAAATTAATATATATTGTGGTTTTTCTTGAGAATTATGTAATAATGTTTTTTTTTCTTTCTTACCTATTTTTCTTGGATTTTTTAATCTTTGCAAAGTCTATAAAGTTAATATATAATAAGCCTTAACAAAACGACGATGGGTGAATTCAGTTGCAAAACGTTTAACGTGAATTATAAAGACAGTTTTCGGTTTAATTTAATTATTGCAACGTTTATTTTCAGGCAACTGTACATTTGGCGATCAAAATATGGAAGTAGACAATTCGTTTAACCCTTTACCGGACGTTGTAGCGAACACACTGAGTGACTGCAAAACTGTCTGTGACAAGTACCTGAACGGCAATGAACAATGCTGGGCTTTACAGTATCAGGCATCGTCATCAAAATGCTATTTGTACGTGTCAGTCAACCCAGCACAGTATTTATCAACAAGAGTAAATACCAACAAGAATGTGTTTTATAGTACCAGAAATTGCTTTTCTGGTAAGTGAATGAATTGCTCATCAACACGTTTCTGGCCTATGACAGTTACATCTCAATGAGTTTTATGATGTCATTGTTCTATATATTGAACACTCTGAATACTGGCTAAATTTGTCCTCGTCACAATGGTTTAACAGAGTTATTATGTTAGAAGTTACGAAATACGCGTACAACAATACCTCGTTTTCAAAATAGGTAGTTAGATTATTTATGGTATCGAGCGATTTTATTTAAAGCACTGTCCTCAAAGCACAATCATTTATCGTCGTGTGAAAGACATAAAACGGCATAAAACTCGACCCCTTTCCATAAATTTATGTTTAGTGTGGGCTTTGCAAATCGGCACAACACAGCATAGGTTTCGTTTTTGCATCGTCTTTCTTAAGCTGTCCCATTTTGTTTCAAATGTTTTCCAATAAAAGTGCCACAAATAACTTTTCTATGAAATCACGTGATTGGCACTGCAATTTTCATCCCTTTAACGTAACGATTATATCTTGAAAACGACGTATTGGAACCCAATTAAACGACTAAGCGGGGACGTGCGTAGGAATTTTAGGGGAATAGGTTATTAGGTTATACTATTATTTGTTTTCGCTTCATACTAATCGAATATGTTTGTATCAAATCAGTGATGTTTGTAGTCTATGTACGTCCTAGTATATACTATCTGAACAAATGTAGATCTAAAACTATTTGTACCTATTCTACTTGAACACTATCACTATCTTCTGCCATAGAATTTGACAGGATAGATAAAGCAATTCAAAATGATATTATAAAAGTTGTGTGTAAATAGACTGCTTGCTACATTTTCATCTCAAAAACATGCCTTTTTCTGCTTTCTAGCTTCCATAATAAAAGAAAGCGAACCAGCAACGTCTTCAAACATATCTAGCATGATTAATGAGTGTTTTCCGCCGACTACAACATCTTCAAACGAAGCAACAAAATTAGGCCAAACAACGTCAACACTGAAAACAACATATTTACAACAGGCTACCACCATACCAGAAACAACAACACATAATTCCGACAGTAAAACGACTGAATATCGCGTAACTACGACTGAATCATCCAGTCAAGCAACTGAATTACAGTCAAACACAACGGAATCGCCAACCCAAGCAACTGAATCTAACTTAACTACGACGGAATCGTCATCTCAAGCAACCGAAACAGAACCAAAAACAACTGGATCGTCTAGTCAATCAACAAAAGCCGATTCAGTTTTTTCTGATACATCGACGAATGCACCAACAACTTTTTATTATTGTGATTTTAAGTGTCCTTGTGACTTTAAATCGGATAATATAACATCTCAAATGCTACAGGGACGTGTAGAAGAACTCAGAAGAATTCTTCAGATTGACAAAAAAGACACCAACGCATATCTGCGAACACTTACCAGTGCGCATGACAGTAGGAAAAGTTCACAAGCAATAGGAGCGTTTGGCGCTTTGTTTATTGTTTTTTCTGTTTTTGCAATTGTTGGTATGGATATATCAAAATTGTTAAAGCACATTAGGTGCAAACATTTGAAAAGAAGAAAAATTGCAAAAAGACGTGATCATACTATATATTTGAATAAATAATTCATAAAATAATGATTCAGTCAGTGCTTAAAAAAATTCACTTAATTTATTAGTGATGTCTGCTTTTCAATGTTTGCGCAGGGAAAACTGCAGAAGACACTGAAATCTGGAATTGTGCTGCGCTAAACACTTGTTAAAGTTATTTTTCAAGATATATATGTAGTACCTCATTATTGTACTTCTAAGAAAAACATATATTTATCCTGAAATAGGTAGCGACATGGGTAATACCTCATTATTATTATATATACAAGAAAAAGGTATTTTTATAGCATTGTTGTCAAAATTGGTTTGTGTCAATTTGGGAAAACGCAGACGTATCATGTCAATAAATTCAAAAACATCATGAGGGCTTTATTTCTGATGTCCACTTAAATTGGGTACTGTGACGGTTCCCTAGGCTTAACATAAGATCAGTCTAGGGCGTCCCCAGGTGGTGGATAGGAGATGTCATCTGGTTGTCAGTTTATAACACAGAAAGCTTGACAATTATTAGTAAAGTGTTTTGAGAGAACCGCGCGCCTTGCACGATAAGGATCATTGTTGCAGATTTAAAAAAAGCAATTACAAGCAGTGAAACAAGTTTGCCATTTGTCCGAGTGATTTATTGTTCATAAATTTGTTGTTCCTAATAAAGGTAAAATATACTGCTCACGTGACGCAAAGCACAAACCAATCAATTAATGTCTACAGTATACTTAAAACGTGTGTATGCGAAGAGTGTGCATGAACAGGATCTTTAAAATGGCCGTTATAAATGTATCCGAAATTCAGATAATTTTCCACATGGGGTAGTGTATCCCCACATGATTGAATACATTTTTTTGTTAATTGCGATGAAGGAGGCCGAGTGTTTAAGGTAAATAGTCATCTAATATTGATCGTGTAGTCTTTTACACTCATAGTGTGCGGGTTTAAGCCTAACCATGCACGACTATGTTATTGACAAGAATTACTACTTTTCATGTCGAATGTCTGTTTTTTACTAGGTACTGTGCCTCTCTCCACAATATAAATTAAATGCCATGATATAGCTGAAAAATTAGTAGTTTAACTCCATTCAAACAAACTATTCCTTTAAAACTTTGTGGGGGAGGGGTCGTTTTGTAGTATTGCTTTGTGTAAAACAATCTTGGTACACGTCAAATCGATAATTTAAAAGAGATTGTTTACTCTTTTTTAAGTAAGACATCACTACTTTAATGAAAAACCGTCTAACTTTTTTTTGTTTATTTGATAAAATTTATAAGATAAATTAGTTTTTTTCAATTTAGATTGCACAGCGAAGTGAATGATAAATCTCAGCATAAGCGATGTGTAGTTGGATTAGTATATAGTCAATTATTTAATTAAAACCTTATTTAATTATCACATGAATGGCTAGTTCAGACATTACTATAAGGCCAAAGGTTTCTTCAACGTATAATAGTTTTGTTATCCTCTTGTATAGTTTGGTAAATCATATATATACCGACAGGATGCGTGGTGTATGCATTAAAAAGCACCTATTTTGTCCATTGTTTGGGTAATGATAAACTGCAAAACCATGTTTACATGGAGGATAGTTTATAAGTGTTACAATGTCAATAAGGGAAATTATTATGTGATGTCTTTCAACAATATAAATTTTAAATTGTAGGTATAATCTGACTTATAGCACTATTTTTATATCCTACAAAGTTGAAAATAAAAGATATAACTGACAGTAGTACTTTATCTTCTTGCTTGCATCTATGCTGACAACTTTGGAGGGTTACAAAGAAAAACTTATTACAAAAAAGATGAATTTTTGTTTTATATTATTAAATTACACTTACTAGGGATTTTACTGGAGAATTCAAAGGGCTCCTCAGTTGGCGGTTATGTGAGACCTTGTAAGAAATAATGGGTTGTCAGGTCATAATATGGAAAACCTGATCGATTTTTTGTAGACAACGTTTATCAGTGGCGATCAAAAATACTGCATCGAAGTTTCCTTTTGATTAATGGTTGGTTACCTTCTTTTGAATAAAGCTGAACAATTGCATGAACAACTTTAACAAGACATTCAATGAAGTATATGTCAACTTTTTCTTTACATCATTATTGCTTCGTCACCAGATTTACACGTAAGACAAATAATTAATGATACCGTTGAGTATTCATTATTGAAGCACTCAATGACAGACAAAAGTAAAAAAAAGAGAGGGCAACAACAAAACAAACAGAGACAACACAAAAGGTAAAACTGAGTGACACAAAACCCCACTTAAAACCGGGTTCGAGTCCAGGAGCTGAGGAAGGGTCAAGAACTTCTGATCTACGCGTGTTAGCCGTTTTATCAGTCAGTCATGACACATTAATGAATTGGCAATCTTTTTTCATGTTTCATACAGATAGTTCCTATTTATTGACCCCAGCTGCCCATCGTGCCTTCTGGTGGTGGATAGAGGGTATTCACGTTCTACTAAGGAAAAAACCTGGTCGTGGGCCGTAGTAGGTAAACATGTTTGAAGAGTGCTAACGTCCTTAAATTTCTTATAAGGTTAGGATTCTTGTAGCTTACAAAATGTTTAATTGTCTTTTCCTACGCATTACTCCATATGTTTCCAGAGGAAGTCAAAGTTTTCTTCCTGATGTCTTATTCCTTTTCCCGTTAATTCATTGTTTGCTAACATATTCTCCTGCAGAATATAGCTGGAATGGACGCATTAGCAACATTACACCAATCAGTAATGATTGTTCTCTATGTACTTGTGTTGTATTGTTTGCATGACCGTCTCGAGAGTCGATGGACCACCTTACCATGTGTAACAGCGTTTCGGAAGGAACCAAGAAAACAGACCGAACATCAAAAGTCGAAAGTCAATGGATCTTGACAAACAAATTTAGAACACGAAACAAAACCAACAAGAGAGTAACCCCCCCCCCCCCCGAGGTCTATATTGTTGAAAGACATCACATAATAACTTAGGTTATCTAGACAAGTTAAAGGCATGTATGACGCTTTCTAACTATAGGATTATGACAGGCTATTTCCTTCGTGGAAACCTAAGGTTTTCATTTCATACATAATCGGGATAAAGGTCAAATGGTCTAAAGTCACGATAAATTGTACGTCAACAATGTTACTTATTATGATTTTCAACTTCAAGTTGAAACGGTGAATCAAATTCTATAAAAGTGTAACCTGATTCATTTGATGTTAATTCAATGACGTTCTTTTACCAAATATCAATATACTCGATTTTTATTTATGCTTTCTTTTTACAAAATCTTCATCTTTTTCTGTTTATCAATTCCAAGTACATATTGGAATTCAGGATCATTATATATTAATTTTCACGTATACAGTAAATACCTCTTAGTTATTCTTATTATATGCGCTTTTCATTGGTTTTAATACCCCTTTTCTGTCAGTATTTCTCGTCCGAATTTGATTCATATGTTCAAGGTCATGATTGAATGTTTGCTTTACGTCCAGCTAGCAGTTTAGAGATATATTCATGACGAGAACAATTGAAGGTCAAGAGAGCAAATGTACCTCTATATTCAGAACAAGATCAAGCTAACAGAAATGTATCTCTCTTTTTTAAGTGTGGCAGTACTACTATTAGTATATAAGAAAAGCACTTTTGTAAATGTCGAGACCTTGGTAAACTTTAATTTGTTATTTTCGCAACAAAATAATTTTTTGTATTTACTCAAATGATTGTCATAAATGAATGTTTGTTTTTCCAGTGGTAAATGAATATTTCCTATTGATGTTATGTAAACAAAAGTTCACGAGGGAACAAACCAATATAGTCATAAAAATAAGCATAGAGTTTTTTCAGATATAAAACGGTTAAATTTATAGATGAATGATATTTCCTTAGAGATAAGCACAATTTTTACTATAGTTTTAATGTTCTTACTGTACTTCCATCGTCATTAAAAACAGATAAGCTTCTCAACTCTAGCAAATAAAGGAACGAAAGATTACTGAATACGTTATTGACTGGTACGAACGATTACCACAAAGCGTTATTGTCTGGTACGAATGATTACCACAAGTAATTATCTCTGTTTGATAAAATCTAAATAAAACGTAACTGTTTTATTTCTTATAATAAATCGATTTAAACTTCTTTACAATAAAGGTCAGTTGGGATTGCGAAATTCTCTATTATAGTAAATTTTTTCCTTCGTTCATTTGACTGGCTTTATATATTGTGACAACCATATAATATATCTATCCAGCGGATTTCCGAAAGATTTTATACAAGTTATATTTAAAGTTTATAAAAAACAATATATATATGTTAACTTACCATATTGTGGCTGTGTTTAAATCATGTACGTTGCTCTCTTAGGTCATTAAAACATGCCTATTTAAACTATTATTTTAATACTTCAATACAAATTTATTTCTTTTTACCAATATGTTACGAATCTACTCAGAAACACTTTATAACATTATTTAACATAAATGTTGTAATATGGTGTTTCTGTGTAGATTCGTAACGTATTGGCAAAGAGCGATACATTTGTATTGAAGTATTAAAATAATAGTTTAAATTAATAGTTTAAATAGACATGTTTAATGACTTAAGATAGCAACGTGCATGATTTAAATACAGCCACAACACGGTAAGCTAACAAATACAGGAATGAACGTCAGTGCGGTAGTTAGATACAAACACAACTAACATGTATATATCAAGCATACACAGAAAGAAAAATAGCAAAAAAAACGACCGAACAACAAGAACCGAAAGTCAAGGGACATTTAAAAATACGGATATAGACAAACATACACAGCACAACACAAAAACCAAAAATACAAACACAGAGAGTAGCCCGAACCCAATAAAAACCATGGATGCACTAAGGTGCTCCGGACGAGTAAGCAGTACCTGCCTCTAATTAGATACCCATCGAGTTACTCATCGTCATGTCTAGATGTCTAGAAAAAAGTCAATTCCAGGATAAGGAAATATTACATATGACTCAGCGAAAATGTCCGATCGTATTTGAGAGAATACTTTTCATAACGTTCAATTAAGTCATGACGAATACCATAAAATGTCTGGAGAGATAACAGCCACCTAGTTACAATAAACCCTTGTTTGAGTAGTTAAGAAGTCGAAAGCAGTGATCGGTATAAAAAAATTAGAATACCGATCGCAGGATCTATAATAACTATGAGTTGTGAAATGTACACACCATACGCTGTAGCTGCTTGAATGTTGCTGTTGATGAACGGGATGCAAAAGGTTGGCAATGGGTATCATACACCACTAGTCAGTAATGGGTGTATTCAATGATCATCGCAGCACCATCAATATGTACTGAATTTTAACATTGGGAAAACCTGCTATCATATCTTTACACGAATATTTATTAACAAGAAATATGGTATCTATAATAAAACATATTTGAAGGCGCGAACGAGGTGCTTCTTCTAGGGTCATTCTGGGTCTTTTTGCATGCTAAACCTTCCTCTTCCATTACCATGACCCAGTTTAAACTGCATGTACCAATTAAAGACCATGGCTGTAGTTTCTTAAGTTTTGGTTTTTGGTTCTTGAGTTTTCTGGGTTTTTTTATCTTTGATTTGTGTAATTTGGTTATTACTTTTATTTAAACATGGACTTCTACTTCGTATATTAACACTACCAAAACAATGCAAAAGAACTGTAAATGCGAAATGCAGATAAAAGGGAAAACAGATGAGTGCTTAAAATTTATTCTCTACATTGATTATGATTTTGTTTTTAAAAGTCAACTTCTATGATTCAGAATGCAGCCAATTAATTTTACTGATTGGTAAATCAAGCAGTACAATATGATGTTAAATAATTGAACTGACTTAATTAGATTGAGTGATTCCATTAAAACAAACTATTTAGACATAATTTGTAAGGTTTTATAAATACGTTTAAGTATTTGTTAGGTTTCTGTATATAAGAAATGAAATGAGGTGGAACAAGATGAGTAATGAACATGGAATCTATGTGATGTTTGATTGTTTGAATAGTGTTTAACTTCACTTTCAGAATTTTACCTAAAAAATAACCCGACCTTCGAAAGAAAAACTGGCAATCCTTATCAATTCAGATTATAGTCAAGTGCACTCTGCACGCGTTGAAACTCGACTCGCAATCTAATTGTTGACAAACCACGTGATCAATCGGAGAAGAATTACCTTAACCATTCAGCCACTGAGGCCCTATATATGTACCGAGATTAATGTCTGTTATAATGCAAGTATGCATGTATTGAGCAAAGTATATATGTAAAGAGATCGCCATACATGTTATTAGATCGGTATACATGTACCGAGGTGGGTATACATGACATGAAATGAGTATACAAATAATTAAATGGGTATACATGTAACGAGATGAATGTATTTAGTGTAGGGGTATACAAGTATTGAGGTGGAATTACATGTAATAAGATGTGTAAACATGTAATGAGATGTGTATATACATGTAATGAGATGTGTATACATGTGATGAGATGTGTATATACATGTGATGAGATGTGTATACATGTGATGAGATGTGTATACATGTAATGAGATGTGTATACATGTGATGAGATGTGTATACATGTAATGAGATGTGTAAACATGTAATGAGATGTGTAAACATGTGATGAGATGTGTATATGCATGTGATGAGATGTGTATACATGTGATGAGATGTGTATACATGTGATGAGATGTGTATACATGTAATGAGATGTGTATACATGTGATGAGATGTGTATACATGTAATGAGATGTGTATACATGTAATGAGATGTGTATACATTTAATCAGATGGGTATACATGTGATGAGAAATATGTAAAGAGATCGCCATACATGTTATTAGATCGGTATACATGTACCGAGGTGGGTATACATGACATGAAATGAGTATACAAATAATTAAATGGGTATACATGTAACGAGATGAATGTATTTAGTGTAGGGGTATACAAGTATTGAGGTGGAATTACATGTAATAAGATGTGTAAACATGTAATGAGATGTGTATATACATGTGATGAGATGTGTATATACATGTGATGAGATGTGTATACATGTGATGAGATGTGTATACATGTAATGAGATGTGTATACATGTGATGAGATGTGTATACATGTAATGAGATGTGTAAACATGTAATGAGATGTGTAAACATGTGATGAGATGTGTATATACATGTGATGAGATGTGTATACATGTGATGAGATGTGTATACATGTAATGAGATGTGTATACATGTGATGAGATGTGTATACATGTAATGAGATGTGTATACATGTAATGAGATGTGTATACATTTAATCAGATGGGTATACATGTGATGAGATGTGTATACATGTGATGAAATGTGTATACATGTAATGAGATGTGTATACATGTGATGAGATGTGTATACATGTAATGAGATGTGTATACATGTAATGAGATGTGTATACATTTAATCAGATGGGTATACATGTGATGAGATGTGTATACATGTAATGAGATGTGTATACATGTAATGAGATGTGTATACATGTGATGAGATGTGTTAACATGTAATGAGATGTGTATACATTTAATCAGATGGGTATACATGTGATGAGATGTGTATACATGTAATGAGATGTGTATACATGTAATGAGATGTGTATACATGTGATGAAATGTGTATACATGTGATGAGATGTGTATACATGTGATGAGATGTGTATACATGTGATGAGATTTATATACATGTGATGAGATGTGTATACATGTAATGAGATGTGTATACATGTAATGAGATGTGTATACATGTGATGAGATGTGTATACATGTGATGAGATGTATATACATGTGATGAGATGTGTATACATGTAATGAGATGTGTATACATGTAATGAGATGTGTATACATGTGATGAGATGTGTATATACATGTGATGAGATGTGTATACATGTGATGAGATGTGTATACATGTGATGAGATGTGTATACATATGATGGGATGTGTATACATGTGATGAGATGTGTATACATGTGATGAAATGTGTATACATGTGATGAGATGTGTATGTATGTGATGAGATGTGTATACATATGATGAGATGTGTATACATGTGATGAGATGTGTATACATGTGATGAGATGTGTATATACATGTGATGAGATGTGTATACATGTGATGAGATGTGTATACATGTGATGAGATGTGTATACATGTAATGAGATGTGTATACATGTAATGAGATGTGTATACATGTGATGAGATGTGTATGCATGTGATGAGATGTGTATACATGTGATGAGATGTGTATACATGTAATGAGATGTGAATACAAGTGATGAGATGTGTATATACATGTGATGAGATGTGTATACATGTGATGAGATGTGTATACATGTGATGAGATGTGTATACATATGATGGGATGTGTATACATGTGATGAGATGTGTATACATGTGATGAAATGTGTATACATGTGATGAGATGTGTATGCATGTGATGAGATGTGTATACATGTGATGAGATGTGTATACATGTGATGAGATGTGTATATACATGTGATGAGATGTGTATACATGTGATGAGATGTTTATACATGTGATGAGATGTGTATACATGTGATGAGATGTGTATACATGTGATGAAATGTGTATACATGTGATGAGATGTGTATGCATGTGATGAGATGTGTATACATGTAATGACATGTGTATACATATGATGAGATGTGTATACATGTGATGAGATGTGTATACATGTGATGAGATGTGTATATACATGTGATGAGATGTGTATACATGTGATGAGATGAGCATACATGTAATGAGATGTGTATAAATGTGATTAGATGTGTATACATGTGATGAGATGCGTATACATGTGATGGGATGTGTATACATTTAATGAGATGTGTATACATGTGATGAGATTAGCATACATGTGATGAGATGTGTATACATGTGATGAGATGTGTATTCATGTGATGAGATGTGTATACATGTGATGAGATGTGTATAAATGTGATTAGATGTGTATACATGTGATGAGATGCGTATACATGTGATGGGATGTGTATACATGTGATGAGATGTGTATACATGTGATGAGATTAGCATACATGTGATGAGATGTGTATACATGTGATGAGATGTGTATTCATGTGATGAGATGTGTATACATGTGATGAGATGTGTATACATGTGATGAGATGTGTATACATGTGATGAGATGAGCATACATGTAATGAGATGTGAATACATGTGATTAGATGTGTATACATGTGATGGGATGTGTATGCATATGATGGGATGTGTATACATGTGATGAGGTGTGTATACATGTGATGAAATGTGTATACATGTGATGAGATGAGCATACATGTGATGAGATGTGTATACATGTGATGAGATGTGTATACATGTGATGAGATGTGTATACATGTGATGAGATGTGTATACATGTGATGAGATGTGTATACATGTGATGAGATGTGTATACATGTGATGAGATGAGCATACATGTAATGAGATGAGCATACATGTGATGAGATGTGTATACATGTGATGAGATGTGTATACATGTGATGAGATGTGTATACATGTGATGAGATGTGTATACATGTAACAAGGTGGCTGTATAAATGTATGAGGAGGGAACACATGAAATGAGTTGGGTACATATGTAACGAGATGAGTTTAATGACTTAAATATAAAAGGAATCTAAATATTCTTAAATATTGTTTAGTTTCATGATTTTTTTATTTAAAAATTGTAATGTTCAATTAATAAGAAAATGGTGATAGATTGTAATTTGTAAAACAAATTGTTAGAGCGAAGTAAAGTTATGTGTTGCTTGTTGCATGTCTTGATGCGAAACATGGAATTCAACATGAAAAATGCAAATAAACTATCGTTTAAAATGCTATGGTTTTAATTATTCAGAAAGTCAATTTCAAAACTAATTTCTTTGATACAATCTTTCTAGTATTTGGATAAAAACAGAGCACAAACGTCTTATATAACTGACTGATACTCTGTGAGTACTTATAGTACAAGATGGTTTATCGAACATGTTTTAAAAGTTGTTAATAATTAACAGCAAACACTTCAGATCCTTGGTCATCTTTATTGTATGCGGCCGTCCCGCAAAGTGCAATCCCGACAATCTTAAGTAACTTCGTCCTATTCATGATATAAGTTGCTTCGAGTTATTGTCTTGAAGCATTTACTACAAAAAATATTCTTTTGAAGATAGATTGAAATTTTTTTATTTATTTTTAATAAGGGTAATATAGGGATGTACAACACTATAAGCATTTCAAAACCTAAACACGTATTTTTGCAGAGTGATACGTTTTCTACTTGTAAAATATTCGGACATGAAGAGGCGGCTGAGTTAATTTTATGCGACTTTGTCCATAATATCAGATTTTTATGTTGCCATGTAATTTCCTTATAGTTTATCCATCCCGCTTTGGTTCATTAACATTGATTAGCATTTAAAAATGTTTTTCGTGTTGACGAAATATGTTATTATCCGAATTCGCAATTAAGGTTTCACTTACAAAATGAAAAATATTGAATATTCTTAACAGAAGCTTTAACCTATACAATCGACTTAGAGTTATGCTATTTATTTAATACCAACCGATGTTTAAGCTTATAATCAATTTTAATTTCAGACTGAATAAGGAAACAAATTGTATTTAAACAATATTCTAAATTATATCTACAAGACAAAGTCACAAAGCTCACACTGTTGTTTACGCGGAGTAAATAGCACAATCAATAAACATTTACGTACAAATCTAAGTACATCCGAATGAAAATTGTGGACGTATAACAGTGGATTTTCATAGATTTATAGAAAAAAAAATCATTATAGTTGGAACAGAGGTTTATTTAGCAATTGATGTATAGGTGTTGCAAGTAACAATATTTTAGCCATTTCTTTTTAAATTGTGGTAATATGTGAATTTTAAGTTGTATAACACGTAGATTATAAATACAAAAATCTAAACTAACAAAAAATAGAAATAAAATTGTTATAAGTCTTTTTTTTGTGTTTCCGAGTTACTGCTAGGTAATGAAAGAAAATTTGGTAAGCACGATTACAAATTTATTCGTTAAGTATCAAATCAAAAATGCATGTAGACTTAATTTTAAAAATATACCAAACTGTATATGTCTTTATGTAACGTGCTGTTATTGTCTATTTTTATTCCCCGTCCATAAAGTGGTCGGGGTATTATGTGATACCCTACGTATGCATATGAGTGTCCGTCCGTCTGTTCATTCCCGGTGGGTTCTAGATGAAAACTTGAAAAGCGTCAACGTATTTCGTTTAAACTTTGCAACGCTATTCAATACTATGAAATGAAGGTCAAGTTGTATTTTCAGCACAATCCAATTTTTACATTTGTAGTTTTTGGCTAAGGCCATTTTAATTTTTCGTCAACAGTTGATGTTTTCCAAATGTGAACTTGAAAACGTTTCAGCATATTTTCTTAAACTTTGCACAGCTTTTAAGCACTATAAAATGATGATTGTTCCTCGACCAATGCATTGAATGAAATAGAAGTCAATAAGTGGAACGTAACATTACTACACTAAAATACTGATTACAACCCCGATTCAACCTAAGAATATATCGAATTTTCAGTACACATACTAATGCGATCCTGACGTAAACCAAATGAAATAACAAAAATATTTATAGATTTAGTAAACCATCCAATCAATTAACAGAGTCATTTATTCGAAGATCGTCATTTGATCAGTTGTACCGTCTCCCATGGGACTGATCTTCATTTGATTAGTTGTACCGTCTCCCATGGGACTGGTCGTCATTTGATTAGTTGTACCGTCTCCCATGGGACTGATCGTCATTTGATTAGTTGTACCGCCTCCCATGAGACTGATCGTCATTTGATTAGTTGTACCGTCTCCCATGGGACTGATATTCATTTGATTAGTTGTACCGCCTCCCATGGGACTGATCGTCATTTGATTAGTTGTACCGTCTCCCATGGGACTGGTCAGTGACAGAAATTAACGGTCGCCCACTCGCCCACGGCGACTAAATTGTCAGCTGGGCGATTAAAATCTTGTTTCAAAGGAGCCCAGCTGGCGACTAAATTCTCAATGAGGACCTGGGCGAGAGAAACTTGTTGATAAGGGGGCCAAACCTCTCTGACGAAGCTTTTTTTAAATAATAAAGCATTTTATTAACGTACATGTTTACCGGAAACAAAAGTTACTTAAACTGATCCCGAATTTCGAAACCCAGTCGCGAAACGCGGAATATTTCGTGTTTTTTCCGTAACAGATCGTAACTACAATCATTTTCTGTTTTCCGATATGCAATCGTCGATGTGGAAATTTGTGAAAGGGGGCAATCCTCCGGATAAAAAAAGAAAAAAGGATGACAAGGAGGAATATTATAAGGAATATGAAGCCTCTAAACGATCGAGAACGTATTTAAAAGAGTGGGAGAAGGGCCGAAGTTGGTTAATTAACACCGACGATGGGATTATTTGTTCAATTTGTAAGGAATTCGGGGATAAAAATGTAATGAACCAATTTATTAGCGGTTGTGTTTCATACAAATTAGATAGTGTACAAAAACATCAAAAATCAAAAGGCCATGAGAAAGCGGTCCTTCTATACAACACAAAACATGAAGCAAAATCTAAATCACAGGCAGCAAAAATTATACAAACACTAAACAAAGAGAACATTGAAAAGTTAAATATAATGTTTAGGAATGTACACGCCATGGTCCAACACAACCGCCCCCTTAATGATTACGTTTGGCTTTGTGATCTGGAGCACAAGAGGTAGAGAATGAGATTCAGGTGTTAGATGAGGAGAGTGAGAAGGGTGAGACAAGTAGTGAAAGAGAAAGGGGGACTATGTAAATAAGTTATTAGATGAAATGGAGAGAATTAAAAATAAACTGGGGCATGATGATGATGAGGAAGGGGAAACAGATTCTGAGGTAGAAAACGAACTGAATGAGGATTGTGTATATAAAAAACTTTTGTAAAAATAAAGATGTACTTAAAAATTTATTAAATTTTTGAGGGTGCGTGCCTTTTACAGGAATTGTTCATTCTCAATGGTGACACCTGGGCTACTACATTTTGATCTGGGCTCCTAAATTTTAAAATGTAGGGGCCCAGGTGGCTACTGGCTAAAAAAGTTAAGTTCTGTCCCTGCTGGTATTCATTTGATTAGTTGTACCGCCTCCCATGGGACTGATCGTCATTTGATTAGTTGTACCGCCTCCCATGGGACTGATCGTCATTTGATTAATTGTACCGTCTCCCATGGGACTGATATTCATTTGATTAGTTGTACCGCCTCCCATGGGACTGATCGTCATTTGATTAGTTGTACCGTCTCTCATGGGACTGATCGTCATTTGATTAGTTGTACCATGGGAGACGGTAAAGATTTTCCTTATGTATTCATGTTTTCATCAATAAAGGATCAGGTGTTGTGTATCTGCTGCGTCATTTTAACATCAAAGGCGTGCTGATGTAACCATGTGTTGGTTGTATTTTGCACGGTTTGACTGTAGACTTATGTGCCAGTGAGCAGTTTTGCTGTTATATGTACCTTAGCGTGTGTGTAGTTTGGGAAGGTGTAACAGGGTTGATGTGACTGCATGGGGATGCTGCTAAAGAGTGAGATGGTTTGAGGATGTCTTACCCTCTTCATGAGTTTATAAACAGACAGTAGGTTATACTTTTGTAAAAAAAAAGGTTTTGCCGAGGACGAACGAACTGTTGTAGTTTTGGTCTTTCGCCACAAGCTGTTTAGCAGCTAATTCATGTTCCACTGAGTTATTTGCTGCGATGTTATAGAAGTCATTGAGAGCGTTCCTATCAATCTG
This sequence comes from Limnoperna fortunei, assembly GCA_944474755.1. NCBI lineage: Eukaryota > Metazoa > Mollusca > Bivalvia > Mytilida > Modiolidae > Limnoperna > Limnoperna fortunei. Next base: position 40,583,514 of record OX104121.1, on the reverse strand, counting down.
AGTGGTTTGTGGCTCCAAGTAGTGTAGCATATCAGTTTGGAAGCCCTTGTATTTGTTTTAGCACGTTTGTTGCAAAAACATTCCTTCTCTTTTTTTCCTGGATATGTTTTCTTTTTGTTTTCTTTTTTCTCTTGTAATTTTTCTTAATCACACATCCCCGCAGTTTAATTCGAGGTCATCTTTTTATCTTATTAGTTCAGAATACTAATTGATGGACCATTTGATGTGTGTTAGATTTTTAGCAGAAGAGCAGAAATATCAATCCAGAATAAAATTATTGTTCTAAATAAAACGCAATCGAAAATTTTAGTAATTCCAATGACATAATCATTAATTATTTATTGATGTAATCAAAAATATATAATAACACGCATTTTATTTCCTTTTTTCGGAAAAGAAGTTATCACATCCTGTTAATTGAAAAGGAATGCACTTAAAATACTGAAACCATCCTAGTACATTGTAATACTTGTTTTATACCGTCAAAAATGTCTCTTCAAACTATAAAAATACATTATATAGTTAAATAACAATGCTATTTACAATTGTATCTTTCAGGAGTATCGTGAACTTCTATCAGGCTTAAACAAACTCGGGCCGTTTTATATTGGTTTGTATATTCTGTTATATTTTTGTCACAAATTTACTACATTTCTTATATGGCAATAATTATTTTAAAAAGTAAAGAAGGGAGACATTTGAAAATTAGCTTTGCGTTTTAACAATCAGTTAAAACTGCTCGCTGAAGCATTGAGATAGCCCCTTTAATTCATAAGCGATATCAGACTATACTTATACGTGTTTGTAAATTTAAATTGTCCAACTTTAAAACGAATTTTAAAACTAAGCCATTGGCATTGCGTTTAGCATCATCTTTCCTATTTTAAACAAACAGAATTTCATAATAGCGATTTTTTCATTAATACGAAACATCAGCAATTTAATTCTGCTTCGCATGTTCATTAATGTCGTATAAAACTATTTTGTAGAAACATCGTTTGAACCTTATTTGAGGTATTAGTCTTGACTTACAGGATATCACATTTCTTTTTTATATGGAAGTGATTATTATTTGAAATGTTGTTCAAAGGAGACACATTTTTCAACAGACTGTTGGTATTGCAAATGGTACTATTGTGCGACTATCCTCTTCGACCTGTATTTGTACTCTTATGAGACCGAGTTCCTAGAAGGCCTGCTAAAGAACAAAGAAAAGACACTGAGCCAGACATTTAATTTCACATTCGGCTAGACTGATGATGTTTTATCCATCAACAATGCTGCAATTGGTGACTATTTACACTCAATGTACCATAGCTAGCTTGAGGTTAAAGCCACCACCAAGGTCACTAAGGTCGGTCTCTTATTAAGACCCACTTCTAGAAATAGACTCAGGAAAACTAAAAACTAGGCTCTGCGACAAAGTAATGAGTTCAACTTTCCAATCATCAACTTCCCGTTCATCGACAGTAACATTCCCGCAGCTCCAGTGTATGGTGTGTACATTTTAGAACTTGTTCGTTATTCTAGATCCTGCGATCGGTATTACCATTTTCAAGACCGATCACTGCTGTTGACTACTAAACTACTTACACAAGAGTTTGTTGATGTTATCTCTCCAGAAGTTCTATTTTCGTCACCATGACGTAATTGATCGTTATGGAAAGTCAATCTCTCAAATACGATCAGACATTTTCGCTGATTCATAGGAAATGTTTCCTATTCATGTATTATCTTTTTCCTAAACATGAAAATGAGGAACTCGACGGATGTCTTATTAGAGGCAGGCACTGAGTTCCGGTTACTATCTGTTTTTGAGTTTTTGGTTTTTGTCTATATGTGGAATTGTACCGTCCCTTGACTTTTGGCTCTTGTTGTTCGGTCGGTTTCCTTTTCTTATTTTTTTTTCTTATTGGCAGCTTCTATCCGACTATGCGATTTTTTGCAGAACAATCGATCGTGTGCTAAGAACTATCAAAAGACTTACAGCGCATACTCGGTACTATTGTGGTAACATAAAACTTAAATTTACTGTATCTAAAAAGCTTTGGCAGTCCTTCGAGATTATGAGTTTCATATACCAATTGTCTTGTTCAAATATTAAAGAGTTTGCATGTGTTCTGGTTACGATTTATTGAAGTTTATTGGTTAAAAAGGTTTAATCCATAAATATTAAATTACTGTTAATATCCTTCTAAAATATTATTTCTTAGCATCATTTGCAAATTGAATGAGCCTTTTATAATCGCTGATTTTATCTCTCACTTAGCCTCTTGAAAAAAATAACCCATCCCATGCGTGAATGGGCACAACTATATGGACTGTGTCCTAATTTAAACAAGTCAAACATGCCTTACAACCAAGATAGTGGCTGATCGTATTTCAATTGCATAGATGTTGGTTCTTCTTTCCAAGTGGTAATAGTAATATGCTGTACTGATGTTAGCGTCTTAATAAATGAATAGCATAGAACATTCTAGAATAGGTGTATATTTTTTGTAGTAATCAGTTTTGAACAAAAGTTCCTGGTTTTGTTTTTATAAACTATGAAAAAAACTAAAGATACATTATACAGAACCAATAATAGCTACCTTATTTCTAAAGACCTACAGAAAAACGTTCAAATTGACAATTATATCGGCTGTTGATGTCCTTCAAATTTTATGGTCACCTTTGCGAAAAATGTTATATATTTTTACAAAAAAGTTTTCACACAATAACTCAATAACTGAAATGTTAGGGCATTATTAATTACCAGGTGGAATTTTATCAAAGGTAAGGGTCACTTGTCGACAGAAAGCGTTAGAAAATTTTCCACAAAACGTTCTGCGAAATTAAAGCAGGGAACAGTGATCGCAAAATCAATTGTTTTTATGTTTTTGTTTCGTGATATTTATGTTTGTCTGACACCTGATTTGTAATTGTTTTTTGACTTTTAGCTCTTGTGTGTTTCCGCTATTTTTCCTTAAAATATATATTACCTGTAGAGTAAAGTTTAGTATTATAGGATTTTTGAACAAAAATCTTCTGATCGTTCCCAGTAGGATTCAAAAGAATACTTCAAGATTTCTTTTGGTAACCTCTACAGGAATACTATATCGCTATACAATATGAATATGGGCATTCCTGGTCCTTAAATGACCTTTCCTACCATAGGAACTGTGTCAGAGAGCAGCGGAAATTATATTTAAATACATAAAACAGTTTGACTTAAAAATATATTTTTAAAGATAATATACATCACAATAAAGCCATGAGGGAGGTCATGTACACATTGCTTGGTCAATACATAAATGGGGCAGATATAACCTACTTATGTCACAATTTACTTTACAGTGTAAATAATATAAAAGTATTTGTTTGCAAAATACAAAATCTAAATGATGATTAGGAAATTACGCAATCATAAACATTCTGTAATTAGTCACAGTTTACATGGCGAATACTTTTTGGAAAGTCTGTAGGTGTGTAGCTGTAGAAATTAAAGTTTTATTCAGAAAGATTGAAGATTACTGCAAAAGAGATGTCGCTGTTAGCTAAATTGAATATGGTTGTAATTTTGTATTTCTGAGATTTAAAGTTTTTTCCAATCAGTATTTTTAAATATTATCAAGTACTTCAGTATTTCATTTTTACAAAGTAAAAATATTAAATTGTGACTTTATATTCAAAATTTTATTTAATAATGTCCAATACAACTTCAGTAGCCCACTAGTTCTAAAATCTAAAAAAACTAGGATTACACGTGATTGCCGACGATTACTTCAGACAAGCATTATACAAGAGTTAGAATTAAAACTACACCGTACCAATACACACATAGACCAGTACCTACAAACAAACAAACAAATAAAAATCTCTTTATCTCAATCAACAGAACTTGATAACACATTAGAAATATAAACAAATATAAAGTCGAGATAAAGAATAAATTCTACATAGAAACAACAAATAGGGTTTCAATCCTATCTTTAACTAAAAAATCATTAACCGAACACTATAAACTAACACAAATGATTATATGCAAAGTTACACCAGTTGAATCGAAATGTTTAACTTCTGATTCGAATGCAATAAAGATATTAGAAAAAAATCTAGTGGTATAAATTGCATCTTGGGGCAGCTGCGAAAGACATTATATTGCTTCTATTAGAAATGCCTATGGTATCATTTATTATTTTTGTTTGTTTTATTTTATTTTTTAGTGCAGTGCATCTATTGGTGTCAATTAGAATCTTCCGGGATAAAAGAACTAATATGATAAATCTTTTATATATTTTTTTATACTTTAAATGTGTGTCTGAGCTACATGCAGATATAATGCAAGCTAAAGAAGCAAATTGAAATAATAACTATACTCGAGGTTTACAACAATGTTATACGGTAGAGTTGCTTTGGTTCTCGTGTGTGAAATGTAAAAAGGAAAACTAACTTTAAAATTAAACTCGACTAAGTTGGTTTTGAACCCACCTAAATTTCATCAGGATTAACGATTAGTTGGGCACAGCTCTAATCTGTAATGTAAAGCAGATCTCCAATTATGTAACTAGCAAGATTAAAAATTTTTTCCCTAGTGCTTATCTCTGGCAATACTATTAAATAGTTCTTAAAGTTTCGGTATTTAAGTTGAAGGTCTTTTATATTAAAGGGTTTCCAATTTCTATTATTACAGAACTTTGCTCAAAGAAGTATCAAAGTAGGCCAGGTACAAAAATGTTAAAAATACTCGTATTGTAAATAAAACAGAGATTATATACTAGGATATCGTTATATTTGCACTTGTGCACAAAAAATCTACAACATTAAAAGGAACAATTTGTACATCTTTGAGAATTTTATTGCAAAAAGTGTTGTTACAGATCTCACGGCGAATCCGTATTCTTGCAAACATTTTTAAATTTAATAATTGGCTTCGTTTCACACCTCAACTCTTGTTCAATTTCGTAGGAGTAGATTCATTAGGCGATCGTTATATCAAGTGTTTCTGATCATATATTATTTCCTGTTACGTAACAAGGTGAAAATATAAAAAGTAAACAGAATATTAATGAATAAACTTTACAACTGAATGTGAATAATTGTTTTAGAATCGTTTACAAATGGTGACATAATAGTAACCAGCATGTCTTCTAAAATGAATAAAAGTAAATAACAAACACTATTCATGTAAAGGCATCCACTTTGATCTTTTATCGGTTTAATGCTGTAAAAGACTAACATACGGAACAAGGAAAACTTCATAAAAAATTCCGGATTGCAGCCCGCAGCTTTAAATGTTGATTGGATAAGGACAATGCTAATTTTGCCTACGTTGGTTTTTCACCCCTACGTGATATAGCTTTAATCTTTTTGTGCACGTTACAACAAAACTTAACCTTTTACATTTCAAAGGGAAAAACTGAAATGCCGATTTATAGATCAATGTGAAATCAATCATATGGTGGAATATGTTTTATATTATTTAATCATTGTGTTTGGAATAGTTGGTAGTATTAATTTGTTGATTGCATATTTACTCAGATTATCCGCTATTTCAAAATATTGTAAATTAGGAGGTATAAAAGGCATGTGAAAATTTAGTATAAATTCAATAAATTTTATTTGTGCATGACCCCTCCCCCTCCGCAGCAACCCTAAAAAATAAAAGTATGCATTATATCCTGTTAATGGATTTTAGTCTTGTATAATTCGAAGTGTTTTAAAATGAAGGCACTGCTTACTCGTCCGGAGCACCTGAGTGCACCCATGGCTTTTATTGGATTCTAGTTACTCTGTTTTTTGTGTAATTGATTTTTGTGTTGCGTTTGTTTATATCCGAATTTGTGACTGTCCCTTGACTTTTTGGCTCTTGTTTTTTTTTTTATTGATGAACATTTTGTCACGATTTAATTACACAAACGCTGTTAATCTTAATCTGATATAATAAACAGTAGACGTTATAGACAGTTGCAAGTTTTCTTGCACTATAGTTAAATTCCTTGTTGGGATTCGGACAATGCTCTCTGCTAAATTTTATAGATACATGTTGCCAAGAATACATCGATATGTTCTTGTTGCACATAGTTTGAGATAAAATAGAAGGAAGTAAAAATGTGTGCAACTTTGGTCATTACTGGTCTGGCTCTATGAATAATTTGTAATAATAGTTGCTACCCACAATAGTAAAGTCACCTGTCAGGACCTTCTTGTGCTATTTCTGGATTATTATGTATTAAAATTGCGGCATTTCTTATGAATACTTTCCCTATTACCATCTAAAGGTCAGTCCATCAAAATATGTCTTCCGGGTCTTTTTAGGTTATTAAGCTAATATTTTGTATAAGTGTCAACAATCATGAGTTAAAGATTAAGTAGTAATGATTGGTTAGGCCCGATGATATTTGACGAAATTATAGTCCATTGGCTTTCTTAAAAAAATTTTATAGGCTTTTGAATCTCCTGAATTTATAATGTTATAGATGCTGAATTAGTGGACCATAAATTATTGGTTTAGTTCAAAACCCGATCTCCGTCGTACTGTAGGTTTTCACTTTGTCAAACAGGATTTTTTTGTCAAAATGCGTGGAGATATGGAGCTGATATGTTTTGTCAACCATCATGACTTACAGTTGAATGTTGTCCGGTCTGATAATTTTTTGACAAAACAATAAGCATAGGGATAGCTGGTAGGGGGAGTAGTCTTACAAATGTAATACTAACTTTAATATAAATTTTAACTTCCTAATTTTCTGCTGTCAAAAATAGACATTATAATATAAATACAAGATACGAATGTTAGTTAACAGATTGGTGTTGCCACTATAATATATTAAGGGTACATGCTTTTGAGTGAAATTAATCCTGCTTTTTGGATGTTTCCTACAGAACGTCGTGTTTACAAAATTTTGTTAAATGCTAACCGTTCTGAAATGATTGAACGTATGTATATACTTAAGTTAAATGACATTATTTTTCTAATTATTGAGTTATCGCTGCAACAATTAGTGGCGTCTATGATTATATATTATGGTTCTGCTGCCATTTAAAAAGTGTCTTTACATTATATCATTCGTGAAATACAGATTTTTATTACATGCTAGATTGTTTTGGATAATAAAATCATAAAAAAAATCGGACGGGATTTGTAGAAAGTAGTTGGTAATTTCATAATAAAAATAAGCGTAAAAGGAGTTTTTATAAATTGAATGAACATCTGCCAACGCACTTCGTGTATTCAGGAATTCTAAATAAGGCCTAAATTTAATTTTAAAACAGCCATTGTAAAACATTCAATTATTACATTAAAAATGAATGGTCATTAAACACTTATAAACTGTTTCATTTCTGTATTATACATGTAACTACATAGATATCTTACAGTGACTTATATGGTGTAATTAGACAAAAGTATCATATCGTGGTCATTACAAAGAAACTGCTTATCAGAGTACCTAGGGTCACTAGTGGTTTTATATCGAGTTTTCGTTATTCAATATCTGTTTTTGTTAGTAAGGGTTTTGTTTCGTTTTTCTGAACCCGGATTTGATATCGGCCCTTAACTTTCGGCTTATGTTGTTCGTTTGGTTTCTTGACTATTTCTTTTTTCATAAACGAACTTTAATATACTTGTTTTAAAACATAAGTGTTCTCATACAATTAATGATATTTCCGTTATACAAGCTTAATATTAATTGAATATCCGTTACGTAGGTCGAAGCTTTATACTAAGAATTAAATACATTATTCTTATAGTTTAATTTGTGCTATCAAGCGGATAACATTGTATTTCAGCTTTATAGACCCTAGGGTTAGAACAAATGTTTAATGATATTTTAAATGCATTTTTTCGTGTTTCCGTTGTCATTACAGTAATGGTGAATGAAAGTGTGAGTGATTGGATTCATCACATGAAGAAAGCTTTAAATGGTAAACGTAATAGTGTTCAATTCATCTTTGTTATTATACATAATTAAACATTTTATCATTTTAACTGACCTAACTTCACCTATAAGAATCCTTTTACCAGAAGTTTAATTCGTCATTTGCAGTAATATTTTACCACTTTTATTGTCACATAAAGTTCATTCGTCCTTTTTTATGTATAAGGTTCATTCTACGTTCTTCTTTTACGTTTCGCAATATGTGAGAGTTCAAATAGAAAATCAATAGCTCAACTTTGATTGTATTAAATATGATTTTAATTTGCATTGTGTTGACGAAGCGTCATAGATTAACTATGTTATTTAAAAAAACGTGTTTCTGTCTTTGGGCTAGGGAGACGATAAAAAAATCAGTAGGGAAAAGGGTACAACAAATAAACCACAGTTTATAATGCTAGAAGTCGTATGTACACAGCGCAACAATCCTATAATTATTACAATAAAATTTCGGTAGCTCGAACTCGGATGGCTCGAACACCGCGGATGTCTCGAACTGTTTTTTTAAGTCCCGTGTTTTATTTCTATATATGTTTGTACAAAAAGCCTTGGTTTTTCCAACACCAATTTCTCGACAACTCGAAATCATGTATAGATCTTTTTGAAAGTAAATTCACGTAAGTCACCATCAATAACTCGAACTAAAATTATAAACGTCGGTGCGAAACAATTAACTTCAGGTTGAAACAACGTAGCACATAATAATTAGTACAAGAGTGTGTATCAAAAATAGCAGATAATATTTGTCATGACTGGTGATTAGTTTAAACAGGCAAATATACATTATTATAATGGTTTTTAATTAAAAATATTAACTGTACAAAACTGCCTTTTTTGCCAATTGCGGTTTAATTGATATTGAAAAGCAAATTTTAAATCAAAGATGAGTTTAAGAAAATGTGTCGGCAATAAATACTGTGAAAATTATTTAGAAATAATTAATTTAACGGCGAAGGAAGATATGCCGCGTACAAACTGGTTTTTGCGCGAATCAACGGAAGTAAATAATATACTGATGTAGTAATTTTTAATTTCACAAACTATTACATCTGAAATAACTTTATTCGTGTCAAAATTCATGCAATAAACATCTACATACATTCAAAACGAATTTTAGTTCCCAAAATAAACATACCACGTGTAGGAAATTAACGAGAAACATAAAAACTACAAATTTCACGGTACGAAACAGATAAATTCACGGAAGTTTAACTTCGGTGGCTAGAACGACCATTAGCTCAAATTGTTTTGGCGACCCCAGCGAGTTCGAGTTATCGAAGTTCTACTGTAATAAATATCTCTTATTTACATGTCAACACATTTAACCTTATTGGCAAGTATGCAAGAGGAAACAGCTTAATGGTCAATACGTTTAATTATTTTTGTTTACCATGCACATAATTTAAGCATCTTAATCCAATGTCAAAAACCTTGAACTTTGTGTTTAGTTATTGTTGGCGTCATTACTAAGATTATTATACCTTAATTTGAATAAAGTTAGGTCGTCTTAGTTCATTGTACATAAATCTGACAAAAGCAATTGCAATATTATTAGAATATAAATAAAACCAAATATACACTGTTGTGTTTTTTTAAATTAATTCAATGACGATATTTGAATTGCATTGATAAGTATCTCTTTGAAGACGTTCTACTATTGCAGACCTTTTCAAATTTCTCTTGTTTTCACCTTTTCATTCCTAACAACATTTTAATTAAAAGTTGCGTGCAAATTCAGAGAATATTATGTTATCAGAAAATAATTACGACGTAAATCACTTCCGTTTTTAGAACCGTCCTTAAGAGGCAAACACTTTAATATTCCATTAGTTTGCCTTTTATCATGGAACATAACTATTATTTACTTCAAATAGACGACCCTGAATAATTGTTGGGTCAATACCTTTGTGTAATCAGCATAGTAACGTAAACTGATGATTGTTAATTGCATTGCGCCGATTTATGCATTTCAATTTTTATTAAATTTTCTTTTATACTTTACTATGTCTTTTAAATGTGTTGTAATTAAGTATAAATAAGTAATTGAATATATTTACTTGTTCAGTTTACTTGATCTACTAAAATATGGTTTATCTGAAACGGGACATAAAACGGTTTAAGAAAGTGGCGTTATAAAGTTTTAAATTAAATACCTTTAAAGTTAACCAAACCCAATCAGTTGGCAAACAATGGAAAACCGTAGAACAGTGACACAATCTGGATTAAAGCAAAAACACACGACGCATACAAGAAACCAAAAACCAACAAACCCAACGTGACCAACCTGAATTATATCTAACAAATGGGTGGATTCGGGTGTTCCAAACGATAAAGCAGTACTGTTTCTAATTATACATTCGATTCGTGGGCTTTCTCAGTGTCATTTGCAATAACAGGGAAAATTCAGGAAGAGGAAAACTACATAAGATTCAGCGCAAATATCCAATAAAATTAGATAAATTTTCCGGTACGATCAATTAAGTCATGGTAAAGGCATAGAACTTTTGCGGGGATAACATCCATTTAGGTGTAACAAATCTTTGTTTAAGTAGCTTAGTAGTCCGCAGCAGCTTCCGGTCTAGATTATCGAAATATAGATCGCAAAATCTAGAATAACATATGAGTTGTGAAAGTTAACCAGACTAATGGAATATTGCTTATCTTAATCAGGAAGTTAAACATTTTGAAACTGAAGTCATCACAATTGACGTAGAGTTAAGTTTGTACTTTTCCTGTTGAATCTATTTTAAAAAGAATATCTATGTAAAAAGGCTTGGTTGTATCGATCCTTTATATCAAGTTTACTTGGACAGACTAAATGTAAAAAGAAATTGAACTTTGAGTTGTTCCGTGACAAGAAGTCATTTATATAGCGAAAGGTGAATTTAAAGGTCCTTGCTTTACCTTTGAGGAACTCAGCCGCATGCAAGTACAAAAAAACAAATCGTTAAACACAAAGACCCATTGTTTACCCATTGGATTGATTGATTTATTGTTGTTTTACGTCCAGCAAGCAATATTTCAGCTATATTCAAGACGCGATAATTAGGAAGCATAAACACATTTTAATAGAAACAACCCTTTAATATCTTTACCTTAATACTAAAAAGAGATCTCATACAATAGTACAAGAATATATACAGATAAAAATGTTATTAAACAAAAAATCAGTATGCAATATCACAATTAGCAGTATAATTAAATTTTGCTATATAATGTAATTTCTTTGAAAAACTTTAAAATTGTGCGACACTCTTAAACAAATTTAAAAATACGTTTCTATAGTATAATAACGTTCCCGAATGTGAGCTATGTCCACACAGTTCATCAAGACATGTCTGACTGTGTATGAACTGCTACATGGCACACACACTGGGGTCGTTGATCGTTATTTAAAATATTACTATGATATGGTATGATAAAGACAACACCTGCTTAACACAAATTGGTCTCGGTGACTTCTAAAACAATTAAAATGATTTGTGTGCAGTAGAAATTGGACCTCATTAATTTTATTATGAACCTTTAGATCCTAACCACTCTGCCACAAACGAGAAATTAATTGTAAAAATACTGCTTTAAAATCAGTAAAGGGTATAACCTGATTAATTATATGGTTATTAAAGGCCTTTTTGCCTCCTCGTCCAGGACCGTGTTCCCATGGCTTCCCACATGACTGGAATCCAGCAAAACACAACCTCTTTACACAAAGCTAAAGATTTGTAATTTTGAACAATTTTCTAATTATTAGGGTTCTTAGTTTTCAATAGCAAAAGACATGAGAGAGAATCAGAGCAAATAATAAATTTGTGCTCATCTGACGAAGCAACTATTTTCAACGCAAAAAAAACAAGTTTGCGCCTCGGTAGTAAATACAGTTGAGGCAGGCGGGAAACGACGAGATTCAACACGCTCGGCGAAGACAGCGGCTGAAGCAACTTTATCGTCGTCTTTTGAACAGTCCGTATAAATAGTACTATATTCGCGGTAACAAGATTTAATTTCTGCAAAATGTTGTATAATCAATGGGTTTTGTGTCGGATTTTCCATGTTTTAAGCCTTAAATCAAATCTGAGACCAAGAAAAGTAGTGTCTTTTACAATTTTGATATCATTATTATATAATTTTAATTCGGGATCAGGATGCATCTTTCGTATAGTACAAAAATGCATCCCACCTGTTTTTGCAATGGAGAATTTCAAACCATTCTTTATTACCCATTTTGCTATTGTATGTAAACATGACTGCAGTTGACGTTCAATATTATTCACGTTTTTTCTCGGTAACATATGAGGAAGTAGTCAACATAAATAGAACCATCAATATTATCTTTAAAAACTTGAGCAAGGCTTTTAATTTGATACTAAATGTAACATAAAGGATGCTTCTCTGGGGAACACCCATCTCCTGTTCAAAAGATGAAGTAGAATTGATTCATACTTTCAATTTTCTGTCAGATAAAAAGTTTGATATAAAGGTAGAAAGTCTACCTTTCAAGAAGATCATTTAAAATACCATATGTCCATGTTGTGTCATATTCTTTTTCTAAATCGAAAAAGATTGACACATGTTCGTTTTTGGCAAAAGATTTTTCAATATATGTTTCAAAACGTACAAGATGATCTAGGGTACTTCGCTCTTATATTAATCCACATTGGATATTAAAAAGAAGATTGTTGGATTCTTAAAACCAGACACGTCGATAATTGATCATCCTCTCCATGGTTTCACAAAGACAGTTTGTGAGGGCCATAGGCTGATAGTCAGACGCTTCCGAGTGATCTTTTCCTGGCTTTGAAATAAGCACAACAGTGGTGTTTTTTTAGATATTGTAAAGAAAATTCAGAAGGCATTGGAGAGAAGATTGTAGAAGATGTTTGAGTTGTTGATAATAGATATCATCTGGACCACATGCTGTATCGTGAGATTTGTTCAAAGAATTTTTAAGCTCTTTCAAAGAAAATGGTGTATTGTTTTTGCAATGGAGAATTTCAAACCATTCTTTATTACCCATTTTGCTATTGTATGTAAACATGACTGCAGTTGACGTTCAATATTATTCACGTTTTTTCTCGGTAACATATGAGGAAGTAGTCAACATAAAGAGAACCATCAATATTATCTTTAAAAACTTGAGCAAGGCTTTTAATTTGATACTAAATGTAACATAAAGGATGCTTCTCTGGGGAACACCCATCTCCTGTTCAAAAGATGAAGTAGAATTGATTCATACTTTCAATTTTCTGTCAGATAAAAAGTTTGATATAAAGGTAGAAAGTCTACCTTTCAAGAAGATCATTTAAAATACCATATGTCCATGTTGTGTCATATTCTTTTTCTAAATCGAAAAAGATTGACACATGTTCGTTTTTGGCAAAAGATTTTTCAATATATGTTTCAAAACGTACAAGATGATCTAGGGTACTTCGCTCTTATATTAATCCACATTGGATATTAAAAAGAAGATTGTTGGATTCTTAAAACCAGACACGTCGATAATTGATCATCCTCTCCATGGTTTCACAAAGACAGTTTGTGAGGGCCATAGGCTGATAGTCAGACGCTTCCGAGTGATCTTTTCCTGGCTTTGAAATAAGCACAACAGTGGTGTTTTTTTAGATATTGTAAAGAAAATTCAGAAGGCATTGGAGAGAAGATTGTAGAAGATGTTTGAGTTGTTGATAATAGATATCATCTGGACCACATGCTGTATCGTGAGATTTGTTCAAAGAATTTTTAAGCTCTTTCAAAGAAAATGGTGTATTGTAATCCTCTAGATTTTTTGAATAAAAATTAAAAAGTTTTGATTTTTCTTTTTGAATTTTGGTCCGCTGAAAATTGGGAGGATAATTTTCAGCAAAGGAGTGGTCTTGAGTTTGGTGTTTATTAAAGCGTCGTATGGCCTTTTCCGGTCTTTAATAGCGTCCTCGCAGCTGTCATCTAACCATGGATTACTAGGATGTTTTGGATTTGTCAAGGTCTTAGGAATTGTTTCATAAGCCATTGAAATAAGTGTTTAATTGAATTTTAAAATAAGACCAGAAATAGCGTCAAAAGTATCCGAATTAATTCGCTTCATACAGAGTTGTTCAAATAGAGGCCAATTAAGTTTATTAAATGAATAGCAAGCCGCTCGTTCTGTGTTGGAATAGTGAAAAGATTCGAATATAATGGGCAGTGATCACTGCCAGAGGGATTGTCATTGACTTTCCATGAGAAATTGGGCTACAGAGAAGGATCTGCTATTGTAAAATCATTTGCCGACAATGATTCATTCCCTGGATATAAGTATGTATTCTTTCCATCATTAAAAATGCACAGATCTTCCTGATTCATTAGGCCTACAAAAATCATACCTTTGTCGTTTATTGTGTTACTGCCCTATGAAGGGTTGTATCCATTAAAGTCCCCAAGTAACATATAAGGGGCCGGAAGCTGATCAGTAAGATGTTTCAAATGATTTAAACTTAACGAAGAATTCGGAGGTATATACACAGAGCACAAAGTATTCGTTTCATTTAAAGGTATTCTTACAGCAACCGACTAAAGATCAGTGTTGACATCTACAGGGATATGTAAAACTTGATCTGTTAAGAAAATAGTAAATCCGCCAGCAGCGCTATTATTTTCGTCTACATATGAGCTGTATATTTAGTAGTTTTTGTAAAGATATATTATCATTTTGATTTAGGTAGGATTCTTGGAGACTAAATGCAACAGGAAGAAGGCTTGAACTTATAATGTAATTTCAAGAAAATTAATCTTAAGGTCTCGACAGTTCCATTGTATTATTGTATCCATTATGGTTTGCGAATAGGGGAAAAGTTGAGAGTTTTTTAGAGCTATTCCGCAGGTTTCTGCTAGGGGATCTACTTTTAGATCCAGTATCCTGGGGTAGTGTGTCCATTGTTCGCCCTTAATGGGCTTTCGAAGCAGTTTTGAAGTTCGATCTCCTTTTTATTTGAGTTTGAAATCGAAATAGAATTTTCATTTGAAAATTGGGGGTACTGCTTGAGATGTTGATGTTTTAGATTGAGAAGATACTAAAGACGTAGCAGTTGGAGATGTTGAAGATTTTCAGGAGGATGTAATGATTTTGTCTGTCGTTTGAACTTGTAGTTTTGATGGTTCTTTTTAGTCAATAGGCCAGGTAGTTGTCTGTGTTTAAACTGTAGTAAAAACACGTTTGGCCACGCTGGCATATGACTTTGATGCCGAAGACAATGGCTTCTTCAAGGTATTATAAAGAGGACGAGCCTTGGGGTACGGGATGCATTTTTAGTTTTAATTGTTTTGTATTTCTTTTTTAAATTGCTGCCTATACTTGGATGAGGACATGGTGGCTTCACCAATATTTGCACATTTTGGATTGGCGCAGGTATAGCCATCATGACCTACTTCTGTACGTTTAAAGCATTCCAAGGAGCCTCTGCATTGCCCCTTGCCAAATTTTTTACATTTACAGCAGCGCACAGGATTTGAAATAAATGCGCTGAATGTAACGTTGTGAAATCCAATTTTTATTGATTTAGAAACGAATGTTGAAGTTTAACAGAAATGTGTTTAGTTTAACTTGTTGAATTTCTCCTTTTGCGTTAAATCTTTTAATTTTAGCTACACTCTGAGGCTCTAGTTCAGAACAAATTTTTTCATCCGTCAGGTCGTCGTCTCTATAGTGGACAATTCCTTGACTAGAGTTAAATGTTCTATGGGGAGAGACAGTTATTTCCAAATCTACCAGTTTGTTAAGTTTTCGCAAATTGAAAGATTGCTGCATTCAATTAGCAGACAGCCTGAATTTATTTTTGTGACGTTTTTGACGTCACCCGCACAACCCTTTATAGATTTCTGAATAACGAAAGGAGATACTTTGGAACTTGGTTTGTATATATATCTTTACTTGACAAAAAAAATAATCATGACCAGTTATCTTCATCTACAACGTTTTCAAGTTGCAAAGCATTTTTGTGCTCTTTTTGGATCTTTTTGTGCTACCGGGGTGATTAAGAAGCCATGATAAGGAAATGCAGTTCACCAACCTTGTCCCCTACCTACCACGGAGTGCCAACAGTGCGATGTTTGGTAACTGAGATTCAGCAGCAGAAAGCATCAGGTGTTCCAATGGCGGTATACATAAATAAATGAGTTAACTGTTGAAACAACCGTTCGAAATTCTATCTACATAATTTACCAATAATCCACTGCCTTCTTAACAGCCTGTAACTGAACAACTGTGGTGCTAATATTCACAAGATATTTTCAAGATATAAGACGAATGAGGACAAGCTTGTTAAGGGCTCTGCGTGACCAGCCGATTGACCGAACAGAGTCCATCCGGCCTCCCGTCTAGTTGAAGTTAGGGTCAAAGTAGTGTGTTGAAAATCTAAACATACGCATCTGATGGATGCATCAGAGAGTAATCGCTCAAACCACCAAAATTCCTTCGTCCACCATCACGGGTTTCAACACACGGCAAACATGTCGCCTCTATAAGGCTGAGGAAGCTTTGCCCTTCAGCAAATGCCTTCTTTGCAAATCCTGTATCAATGATACATACATTTCATGGAATAGTTGGAAGAAAAATAAAGCAATAGAATAGCTTAAATTATAAAGATTCACTGGGAAGACGTGACATGCCGATTTACCGAAGGCGATTTCCCGTTTAGAAAAGAATGGGTTCAGTAAGTTATTGGCACCGTTTACCCGGCCTACTGAAATCCCGTCCTGTAATCGACACGGGTCGCAACGATTGTTAAAAAAATCAAAGGTTAAGATATCGACTGTATTCAAAAATTTTTTAGCATCCATGTTTTATAACAGGCCTGCGAAAACATGTATTACTATTTTTGAACATCTAATATTATACATTGAAATTGTTTTCAGGAGTTTAACTTATGCGCATATATCATTCCACCCTGTTTTTCCGACATTTATTCATTTTACACCATTGATCTATATGTTATCCTTTCTTCAACTTATGTGTCCAAACTCTATGTGATACTAAGATCCTCTGATTTTGATTTTGATGCTTTGGTTGGTTTTTTTTCATACAAATGTCTTATTGCATGAACGCTTAGTCTACTTGTTAATTTCAGTATGATGGTATAAACATTCATATTTCAAAATTGTTTTTGAAATAATATCAAATAACAATTTAACAAAATGGATTTTTCATGAATCATACTTTGAGCTTGTTCGATGGGATATGATTTTTGAGTAATGATTCGTTTCAAAAAAATATCTACTAAAACCATATTTCATTTAATTGTAATTTTATATAATTTGCAGGATTGTTAGTTCTGTTTTTCGGTCCAAACGATTTTATTCTTTACATGTAACTTGTGGTGATGAAATGTAATTAGACAAAAACATAAACGGACAAACTCGCACTTAACATGCAATCGACTACTTGTAAACATGTTTTTCAAAAGAAAGTTATTCGTCAATTAATATGATAAGAATAAATGAATTTTCAATTAGAAGGAAATTAAAATGTTTTCATCTCAATTAAATGTTCTTGATAAACGATAAAACTACTGATACAAATTTAGGGATGAAAGAAATTTGTTCTTAAAGTTTTACTATCTGCAATCTTTTATTTATAATTTTGATACCTCTTACCAACAAAGATGACATCCAATTATCATGCTTTCATCAATGAACTAAAAAATACGAATATTTTTCATTGGGTAAGCATTTACTTGAAAATTTAGATATTATGTTTGTTTGTTTGTTTGATGGTGTTTAACGTCACTTTCAGCAATTTTTCATCATGGCGTCCGGGGAGGAAGTAGGAGTGCCCGGAGAAAACCCCCGACCTGCGGTAGGAAAACTGGCAATCCTTGTCAATTTAGATTGGAGTCCAGTACACCCTGCCTGCAGTGAGAATCGAACCCGCAATCTCAGTGTTGACAGACCAATAACATAAACAATAATAAACTACATTCTACTTTCAACAACAGCAACATGACCCGTAGATATAGAAAGAAGCTTATTGAAGCATAGCTTAATAAAAACGATGGTCAGTCAAAATCAAAACAGCAAAAACTATCAGACACATCAGACACGTCAAAATTTTTTACAACCCTAGTATCTGCAGTAATATGACTTCTTAACAACGAAAGCGTTTCTTGTCAAGTTAAATATCAGATCATAGTGATGATGAAATAATAATATAGACGTCCTTTGGTGCTCTAAATTCGAGTGAGACTATCGCAAAGTTCGTCACAGCTCTAGTTGGTATTCCCGAGATAAAAGCAAAATTTCTTGAGCACCTAGAATCCCTTCAAAGCCAAATGATCGACATAATTGGACCGATCCAAGATCAAATACAACAGCTAAGCAATCGTCAAACCGAATCTAAGCATCGAAGTTGATCCGGTGAAAATTGAGAGATCTCATCGTCTTGAGCCGAAACCGACTGACGAAGGATGACACTATTATAGTCTGCACCAAAACTGACCAACCTCACAAGAAAGACAGTGTAGTGTTGAACATAGCTGCTGATGCCCATAAACCTCCTGATAATACAATAGACGTGTTACCTAGCTAATAAAATTATGAATGTCAATATTCAACAATTATGAATTATGTTTTTATGATAATTGATGTGAGTTGCTTATTATATGACCTGTAAACACTGAATGGCCTTAACAATGATCACTTGAACAGTTAACACCTTTCCCTGCCTCGATGCCAGGCCTTATATACGCTTTTGGATACTTTTCTTGTTTAAATGAAAATTCTGATCCCTATAATTGTTAACATTACTCATAACCCCTAGTTGTATTAACACCTATAAATGACGAGTAGGCTAGGTACGTAATAATAGTACAAAGTTTATACAAAATAATAATACCATTTAT
Source organism: Limnoperna fortunei (assembly GCA_944474755.1). Taxonomy (NCBI): domain Eukaryota; kingdom Metazoa; phylum Mollusca; class Bivalvia; order Mytilida; family Modiolidae; genus Limnoperna; species Limnoperna fortunei. Next base: position 40,564,733 of record OX104121.1, on the reverse strand, counting down.
TGCATCTAAATTACTGGACTGCGGGCAAAAAAACTGTTTACACTCTAGGTTTGGACAAGAATTTATACGACTTGTCTAAATAATGCTTTAAATTTTTCTTGCTTCTGATTTTGTTCATTGTACAATGTAAAACCGCGTGGTTACAAATAAAACGTTACAATTATATATATCAAAAAGTAGTTTTTCCATTTTATGTATGCATGTTAAATCTAAAAATACCTATGACCTTTTAAGTTTTTTGTACATATATTTTCCATTCATATATTTATATGATAGAGTAGTTAGGGTAATGTTTATGTTCTCTACCTTTTATGATTTCCTTTGTAAATGTGTATTTTTAATTACTAGCTTTGTTACATAATTTAGTCTGTCAGTGAAAAACTATTTTAGAACATTCAACAATGGCGACCTTCATAAACAACATGTTTTCAACCTATGATACTTATGATTAGATGCAGGATCGTATATAAAAAGTCGCCGGTAAAATATATTATGAAGTTTATATACTTCTACTAGAAAAAGATTTAAATGTGATGTGACAAATATACATGTCAAAACCAATGTCATAGATGAGATAAACAGTCACTTTGCATCATCTGTTGTCTATTTTCTTTTAATGATTGGCAATGTTCGCCCAAACCCAGGATCTGGTAAGAATAGCAACCTTAGCATTTGTCATGGTTTCTTGAATATAGTACATGTAAATGTATGTAGCCTCCTACCCAAGCTAGACTTGATTAAAGCAAAGCTTTTTGAGTATATTATTTTGATATCTGAAACTCTTCTGAGTGATGATATGACAGATGATATTGTAATAAATGGCTCTTAGAAACCGATTTGAAAAGATAGAAATAGACATAGGAGAGGTGTAGTTGTATATGTAAAGAACAGTCTACATATCTGTTCGAAGCCAGAATTAAATGACACTTACCTTGAGATTATTTGGGTAAAGAATAGTACAATGGCAACTAAAGTTCTGGTTGGCGATATGTATAGGCCACTTAGTTCACCGGTTACATATTGGCAATCCTTAAAGAATCACGTGCATTCAATTATTGACTGGAATGTTCCTTTTTTTCTAAGGGGAGATTTAAATGTAGAAATGCTGACAAATTCCGGTGGGCATTTTGATAATTTTTTAAGTAGACTCAACCTTGAAAACTTAGCTTTTGAGCCTACAAGGATCACTGATACATCCTCTACATGTCTAGATCTATTTATTACGAATCGATCAAATTTGGTTTTCTCAGTTAATGTCCATGCAGATTTTTGTAGTAACCACTGCTTTGTAAGTATAGATATCAACATACAAAAATTTGAAGCGAAGATGTTACAAACGTACTATCCGCAGATCTGAAGAGGCAAATTATTTAGCTATGTCTGAGAATATTTCAAGGAATGATTGGAACACTCTTTCTTTTTGAGTATAAGACTGTAACTGAAAGCATTTTAATTTTCAGTCAAAACATACTGAGGCATGCGACAATCACATTCCTACCAAAACCGTAGTAATCCGTCCTAATGATAAACCGTTTATGAATAATAGTATTAGACAGGCTATCCGCAAGCATTACCGTGCCAAGTATAAAGCAAATAATTGGAGAAACCCAGATCATTCGGCTATATAAAGAAAACAACGAAAAGACGTCATTTACCTTGTTAGAGATGTCAAGGCATCATAAAATTAAAAACTAACTTAGTAGATAGAGGAAGAGTTATTGTACACCTATCCGAGAAATGTGATATATTTAATGATTTTAGAAATTTATCACACATAGAACATGAACCAGATTTACTGTCTGAAAATTACATTGATCCGGAATATACATTACCTGATTTCATTATAACCGAACAAGAAAGAAATCAAAGATCAATTAAATATTTTAAATATGAAAAAACCCAGTGATCTTGATGGTATAGCACCTATTATACTACAAATATGTCAGCTGTATTGGTAAATCAATTGACCGTACTATTCAATAAGTTTCTACAGGAGCGCTAACTTCCATACATTTGGAAAAGATCTCACGTTACGCCTTTTTACAAAAATTAGGGGTCAGCATCAGATGTTTCCAATGTTCTTCCCATTTCTCTCACTTCTGTTCTCGGAAAAATGATGGACAAAATTTTAGTTAAGCATATGCATAACTTTGGTTTTGAACATCAACTTATTACAACTTATGCCCACCAGAATTTGTCAGCATTTCAACATCAGTTTGGGTTCATGCCAAATGACTCCATTGTGTATTAACTGCTAACAATTTACAATACTATACTCAGTAATTTAGATGTAGGAAGGGATGTAAGATTTTTATTTTGTGATATATCTAAGGCTTTTCACAGAATTTGGCATGCAGGGCTATTATATAAATAACCAAAATGTGGGTTTAGTGGTAACTTGCTATATTTGATCAAAAAATATTTAAACGAGAGAAAGCAGAAAGTTGTATTAGAGGGTTACAACTCTGGTTGGGGAGATATTGATGCAGGGGTCCCTCAATGTTCTGTCCTCGGACCTTTTCTATTTCTTTCTTATATCAATGATATTATTTAGGGCATAGACTGAAACATCACTTTTTGTTATAGTTGATAATCAGAACTATAGACATGCTGCAGATATGTTGTATACAGATCCAAATCACATTCATAGCTGTTCCCAAAAACGGGCTATACAATTTAATCCATCTAATACAGAATCTGTTATTCTCTCGAAGAAATATAGAAACCCATCCTGTATAATTTTGGCCGTCCAGACAACCAACTGAATGATGTACATGTGCATACACACTTGGGTCTTGACTTTCAGAATAATACCAAATGGAATAACCATATAAATAGAACTTAAAAAAAGGCACGTGAAAGAGTTAACTTACTCAGAATGTTGAAGTACCAGGTATCTCGAACGCTCTTATTAATATTTATTTTTCATTTGTTAGACCAGTAATATAATATGGGGATATTGAATTGGATAACTGTTCTTTGTATGAATCTTACCTTTTGGAGATTATCCAAGTAGAGTTTGGTAGAATTATGACTGGGTTACGAATACCTTGCTCGAAATTAAAGATGTTTGAGGAACTAGGGTGGGAACCAGTTTTCAAGAGACGGGAGAAGCATAGGCTTATGTTGATGTACAAGATAATTAATGTACTTGCTCCTAGTTACCTGTCTAATCTTGTGCAACCACATATCAATTATAATCTCAGGCGACAAATAAATAATGATAACTTGAGATTGCCTGTATGTAATACTATGGAATATTCCAAGAGCTTAGTACCCTCTACTTTTAGACTTTGGAATCAGCTTTCATCATCAACAAAGAATAGCCCTTCTGTTGATGCTTAAAAAACACCCACAATTTAGAAAACCCAAGAGCCCTTGAATACTTCAACACTGGTAATAGAAAAGAGAATATATGGCATTGTCAGTTGAGATGTGAAGCAAGCAACCTGAACTTTCACTTGCATCTTCTCTTCTTTGTTGATAATCCATTTTGCCCACACTGTAGAGACACTGTTGAAGATAACTTTAAATTTTTATATCATGCCCGACCTATCAGCTCCAGATGTGGTCTGCATAGGATTATATATTGATTTGAACCTGATAAACTTACTTCTTTCTTTATGACAACGTCCAGCTCATGTTGGCAGTGCAAACATATATTAAAAGTAGAAAGCGTTTTTTGAAGTATACATAATTGGAGCATGTTCATACACTAATGACCTTACTACTAGTTATCGTTGACAGACGTTGTTTTGTTTATATATAAAAATGACATTAATTTTATACTATATACCTATTAATTATTGAATTATAATATTAAATGAAAATTTTTTTAAATTTCTTCATCACACACATTTGGAATACTATGTACTGGAAGAAAAAATTATTGCTTTTACTAAATAAACCCTTATGTGATTAACTGAAAAATATGAACAAATATTAGTAAGGTTAAGATATAGCACTTATCTTTCTTTTACAAAAAGATATATATTGAGAATACTATTTAATACCAACAAAAATATTTTTGCTTCAAAAACAAATTTACAAATTAAAAATGCAAATATATTTTCTCTTTTCCTTAATACTTGTATACTAACATTAAATTAAATCTATTAATGTTATCAAAGCAATGATTTTTGAAACATTATTTTTATAAATTAGAGTTATCCACCTTTGTATGTGTTCTCAGTGTATGTATTATATATCCACATGTTGTACATCTGTACGTTTCCTTGTGTCGAGAGGATTTATACAGGCTATGTCTGCTATCCAATCCACTTCACTTTCTTGAATAAAATATGTTTAAACTAAACTATATGCAGAAAAGTGTAAATTTTATATGTTTTAAACGTCAAAACAAACCTAATAATCGTTGCCACATTTACATAAAAGTCTTAACCAGTAAACGAATTGAATTTTTATTTAATATAATATCTTTATTTTTGTATAAATTTTTTTATAACTTTTGGATAATTATGTACATATGTAAACGAAGTCGACAGTCAACATAAATTATCCACCCCTGTCTAATTTTCCATAATTTTTCAAATGTTCCCGTTAGTCAATCCCTTTCCCAAACTTGTGCTTGTCATGAATATAGTTGAAATAGTGCTCGCTAGATGGAAAGCAAACTTTAAGTTAGTCAAATTTTACAGCTAATCTATGTCCTTTAATAAGCACATCTTTACTATGGGCTTACCTTTGAGACAACTAATATGTATATTTTATTACTGTTAGTCTATTATTGTTTACTGTTGTGTAACATTACCTGTATGAGTCCTTGCCGATTTTCTAACAATTGTCATGTATTTTCATGTATTTTTTCGGGTTATACATACAGACGGGATACGCACGTTATTCACTTTCTACAAATCGTTAACAATCAACTTGCTTCGTTTACAGAAAACAAATGAGTGACCATGCTGTTGCCAGAACAACAGTGTTATACACATAAGTACTAATAAATTGATAGATTGACCTACTGACGCCTTACAACCAATATTTCAGAAATGTTACTAAGTCACACTAATAAGTATTATACGAATTTTTATTTAATTTCAACAATTGTATTTCTAGTTAAGTCTCTTGGAATTTATATTACGGAAAGTCTGAACATAGTATAATGCAGACAACGACTACACGTTAATATGGTACAAAATGGTTTATAGAAAATTTTGCTACTTTGATAAGGCGATTAACTTACATGTAACCTGCATCTATAGCGCGTTTTTATAGTTTCCATAAAAATCTTTATAAAAATTGAGAATCGATATACACGCATGTATTTCTGTCTTAAATTTTTTTTACAAGACCACATTATATTTCTTCATTATGTGTTGTTATATTAAGGAATGGTTTTACTGCCTTTTTTGTTAAATTGTTCATTAGACCGCCATGTTATTATATGATGAAAAAGGGCACATTACTGCTTCCTAATACACTTCTAAAAAATACTCGATTTCGAAATATAGCAAGAAAACTGACAGACCTATAAGAGCCCAAAGTCCATTGTCAAACTTTTGCCCCCCCCCCCCCCAAAAAAAAAAAAACCCACAGAAACTTTAATCGTAGTAAAGCAGTGTCACGAAACTGTCAAGTTCAGGAAGTGAGAAGACTACTTATGATTCCGCACAGTTGTTTGTTCAGTCAAAATTAGTGACTTGCATACGTTTGACAAAATATGAATTTTTTACTCTTGATTATTGTTGAGACATTAAAAGAAGTTATTTGAAGAAACTAACCTGCTAACATTTTTAACTTGGACCGTACAGAAAGAGTTCACCAGAGCTCCAACAACAAAGCTGCCCAGTGCGTCCTAAGATGGAGAATAAGGTAAATAATCTCGGTCGGGGTTGTCAGATCTTAGAATGGGAAGCCTGACTGCGGACAGTAGTGTGTGACTTGTACGGAAAGTGCCGCGCTTTAAATAAAAGACCCTTTCGTAAAAAGAAAACTCTTTGTACCCGCTACAAATGATACAATTTCCGTTCCTTCCCAATTTTTCATACTTTCCCAATTGCATACAACGTTTTGTTGCAGTTGGTCCTTCTTGTCTAGAATATAGCTAAAATGTTTGCTTATTAGACGTTAAGCAAACGACCAATCAATCCTTTAATTTAAATGTTGTATGCACTTATACAAATCGTTTCACTTAATAAAGCGTAAAGGAAATATCTAATTTACATAACAATAATGGCATGAGTTGACAATCTGAAACACTCAAAAGTGCAAAAACATTAATAATTCAATTGTTTGTAGACCTGACTATTATATACATTTATAGTATACAGTACACCAGGGAAGTCATTAATTGCATCTGTAGTGAAGACATAATGAGTTACTTTTTTATAAAACCGCTTGATACTTTCTTGGGCTAATACTGACCTTGCCAGTGGTAAATCACCTTAATTGTACTACTCTGTTGATTTCTTTTCAAATTTTTGCCTAATATATGTTGTTCTTCTAAACGATATCAGACGCTTTGTATGCCACGTTTACCAATAAAGTTCCAAAAATGTATACAAAACTTGTCTGGGAATTACTAGTATAAGGTAATAGATAAATATTTTTTAAAAATTCATTGTTGTCAATTTAGATATGATGAATAATTCAATGAAATTTGTGTCAGCATAAACGTGTTGTTACCGGACGAAGACTCAGTCTACCATAAAAAGCATTAATCCATTGGTAGCATATAAAGCTCACAATGCTTGTCTTTCGTTTCGTCTTATCAAATTATTAAAATTCATTATTGGCCCTCAAACCACACACGTAACAGTCAGAATGTTAAAGACATTTTATCACCAAATATTAAAAACAGACATACAATGTATGAGTTAAAGTCCACATATAGAAAAAGTGTGTGCATATACACAAAATAAAACTAAATATGTCAATTTACGAATTATTTTTTGTTAAATAGTCGCTTTATGGAAGCAAAGTACATACATATGTGGGTAGTGTAGTCTGATCATTACAATATCTACAGCGAAATATATATATAAATGTTTGTTTGTTTGAATGATGTTTTAACGCCACTTTCAGCAATTTTTCAGCTATATCGTGGCGTCCAGTTTTTATTGGGGGAGGAAGCCGGAATACCCGGAGAGAACCCCCGACCTGCGGTAGGAAAACTGGCAATCCTTGTCAATCTTAATGGTGTACATGGATAATTGTAATATAAATATTAATATGTATTATACATATGTAATATAAATATGCTTGTTTGGGCAATGTTGTCGTGTAATTTTAATATCAACAGTCTAATGCAAAATACACGCGTAAGGATACTACCTTGATATATAACAATATTTTTAATCAAGTTCGTCAAATATATTTTTTATGTTTTTTAAATTCCAAGACATCATCGTTGTTTTGACCGTTAATTTGTCTAGTATTTTCGATAATATTAAATTATAAATGTATAATGAAAATTTATATATAACGCTTAATTAACTACTGTCATTTATTTTGCATTGAAAACGCAGTAAAACATTACTTTCTTCATAATTTAATGCCGTCAATTCTACTTTTGGAAACAGTTGTTATAATGTTGTACACATTTTGCCTATAAGCTTCCTTTCGCCAATTTAAAAATTATTGGTGATTTTGATGGTGTCTTCCACCTACTCCCACTTTTTAAAAATCACTATTCCTCCTATTCCCACATACAAATAACAATAGATGTTTTGACAACTAAATTGTTTTCATAGCAGATAGGATAAATTAAATTTTACCTGAGATTTACCTTTATTTTTTTAATTTTGTTATACATTAAGATTAAATAAGATTTAAACAATAATTTTTTAGATATTGGCATATGAGTACTGTAAGCTTCGAAATAATGAGTGAAAACTGTGCACTTTGCTCTAAATAGAACAAATGAATTAACAACAAATAAGTTTTATTAAATTTTACTGGTTCTTCCAAGCTAAAAACATGATTTGCAAGCTAATAAATCTATTGGCATAAATAGTGGTCAACAAGAAACCTCAAGCTTTATGAACTCCAAGCTAAGAATTGGTATATATTCTTGCACTTTTAAAATCAGGCCAGGGGGCCTCGGTGGCCGAGTGGTCAAGGTAGTTCGTTTACTATTGATCACGTGGTCTGTCAACACTGAGATTGCGGGTTCGATTCTCACTGCAGGCAGGGTGTACTCGACTCCAATCTTAATTGACAAGGATTGCCAGTTTTCCTACCGCAGGTCGGGGGTTCTCTCCGGGTACTCCGGCTTCCTCCCCCAATAAAAACTGGACGCCATGAAATAGCTGAAAAATTGCTGAAAGTGGCGTTAAAATACCATTCAAACAAACAAACAAACAAAATCAGGCCATCAACAATGACTAGTGCACTATTACCAGTAAAGTTTATTACAAAAATACTTTGGGAACCAGAACCTTTTCCACAATGGTTTCAAGTTCCGGCAAAAAACAGAGGGGTTAAAAGAACTTACTGGAAATGCTCCACTGCAGACTGTCCTGCCACAATTAACACCTTAAACAACATACCAACCAAGGTTTCAGCAAACCACAACCACTGCAGTTGAAGGTAGACGAGGTCATCCAGAGAATAAAAGTTTGATGCACAGATGAACTTACTCCTATTCCCTCTATTTACAAAGAGGAATTGGTGAAACTAAGAAATGTTGACTGTGACAATGACACTCAACAGCTTGTAGAAAATAGCCATCAATGACATGACCCAGTATGTAGTTTGTGGTAATTAAGCGACCGGTCCAAAACAGAAAGTATGTTGAGATCAACAACAGAAAGGAAAACCTAAAGGTTAGACACTGTAACCAGGAAATCACAACGGTACAGTTTGGCGATGCTTCATCCCTCATTTTACACATCGATTAAATTCATAGACGTTTCCATAGTAAATTGTGCTACATGTGCTCATATGTATTTTATCTTTCAAACACTTAATGTGTAGCGAAATTTATAATTTGATTGCTACTCTTTTATTGTGTATATTTGCTTGACTTTATTGTTGCATTAGTGCTGTAAAATAAATAAAATATTAACTGATATTTTTCTTAATAAACCATAAAGAAGTTATACATAAAAATCAAAATTCATTCAAAATAACTTTATTTACCTGAACCTAACCAACATTTAATTAAAAGTTAATGAGCTGATGTTTTTTCAGTATAATGCTTTGTTTACACAAGTTTTCCACCTACTCCCACATGAAATTTTACCTTTTCTTACCTGAATTTTAAAAAGTGGGAATAGGAGGAATGAACCATTTTGATACACAATCACAAGAATTAATTAAAGAGAACATATATTAAATGAAGTTACATGTGATAAAAAAAAATACCAAACATCAAGGAAACTGCCAAAAAGACAATCCACAATTAAAATCCTAGAACCTGCAAACTTTAAAACAAACAACCTAAAATGTAGCAACTACAGCAATGGTCTTGAATTTGTACATGCATTTCAAACGAAATTGTGTTTTAAACCGGTTTTAATGGCATTCCAAACCTCCCGCTTCAGTTACTGTAGTATGTGTGAGAAAAGTCTAAAGTTGTAACAGATGAAATTTTAGCTATCAATTTTGATTTTATGATGTCGAAGGTTACTTTAGAATTTTAACGAATCCATATAGGTTCATATTGTTTCAAGATATTTTTTGCTGTCCTGTCACTGCAGATTATGACAACTCTATGGAGCGGAAAAGCACGTACATGCGCCGGCTGTGTACTTTTTCTTGCAAGGTTTTTATGTAATGCGGAAATCTCATACAATTAGTGTGCGTCTTCAAACTCTCTGTCGTAATATATTTTCAAAGCAGTCATGAGTGACTTATGGTAAGCCGGGACTTAATCTTTGCCTTGACAAATGTGGTATGTTTGTATGTGGAATAACCAGAGTTTTCGTGATCCCCAGCTCCTTAACGAGGCATTCATAGTAATATGACGTACATACAAACACAATGTTGCTAGAAGCCTTGTCCACGGTCAAAACAGCATATTTATCATTAAGGGAAGTAACTCGTCTTTGAATATAGATTTAGGTCGATGCAAATGTCTAAGATTATTAATGCGACATTGTACCAAAGACCTTATTGTTCTTACCTAGTTAAACAGTGCTTGGAGTATTTTTCCCTTTCTCTCTTAATCCCCTCTCTACCATTGTATTCAACTGCATCCATAATTGTTTTACAATTTGAATTTTAGTCTACTGTTTGAGGTTCTCTGAATTTTTGACCACGAGAAATGATGTTTTTTGAGATTTTTCTGATAATGATGTACAGGTCAATAGTAATGACATGAAAAGAGGGATTGTATATGAAAAGAGACTGAAAAAAGGTCCTGCAATGCTTGGTCGTAATTGACGATTTTACAGGCAATGGTGTTGGTATATTTATGAAACACGATTGGAGTAGATTGATTTTTGAAAAATGAAGAAATCTGATATTTGACTTCTATTCTATTGAGAATATATTTTATGATTACTGCATCAATTCAATAATTTCTTAATTTCATTTGAAAGAATTATTTTCTGTTCTCATCAAGAACAGGCTCTGTTCGCAGATGTTTGTAAGGGCGGAAAGAATCTGTTAATTATGCAATAATAATAAACAAGTCAAAAACAACAACAATTCCGTGACCTTCCAAATTCTTTACATTCATTTTGGGGATGTATATAAAAGGACTTTGATGCAGATTTTGAGAACAGATCTTGTTTGAGCTTTCATTCGTAAAATTTGATATAGATCTATGTTTTGAAACAATCATTTAATAACTTTTTGCTGGAATTCATATTGGATGTTTCATTAATATTGGACTTCATATTTCGTGCCAGTGGAATTATATTTTCCGGACTGTTTTAGAAATTCAAATTTGTTTGGATACAACATTTGTTATTCGTTTATTCATCGGACATTTCACTTTGGACACCAATGTAACTTTGGAAGACAGCTAATTTAACATTTTACATTATTATTGGCATTAATTAAGTGTTATTAAGTATAATTAATAAATAATTAAATTGTAATTTGTATTTGTCTTTTGTTTGCTAATTTAAAGGTTATTTCCACCTGCAACACAATGTTTTTATTTTGTCTTAGCATGGACCAAGTATCCACCTATTAATAGACTCTGCGTTATGTAAAAAACCTCCATAATTAGATGAAAAAGCGTCGAACGTGTAGCGTCTTTACAGTCCAATGATATATTTCAATTGTTATCAAGTTCTAATGGATAAAATAATAAACGACGACGAACCACTGCAAACGAAACATATCCTGTACACATTATTTTTAGATTATCCATAGTACCGTGAAGGATATCATAAATAACTAAATATTTAAAACGTTGTAACAGTAAGCAGAATACGCTATTATAATATGTTTTTATCAAACGCCACGCGTATAACTCCTCGGTTTTTTTTTGTGGTGTTCCTGTCAATGGTTTTTGTCTCTGCTGTGCGTCTGTTTTGTTGTTGTCCCCTATCTTGTTTATCCTTTTATCCTTGGTTTTGTCTGTCCATTACTTTTTTCTTAGATATGTTCCATTATAACATGTTGAAATCAAAGTTAACTTCATGAGATTTGATGAGATGGCAAGAGAGCAAATTACAAGTTAACCAATGGCGAAAAAGGGTTCACTATCCGCAGAATAGACAAAGCCAATAAACTGATAGTCAAAATTAATCAAACATAATGTTGATACAAATAAGAAAATAAATAAGCTTTCATAATGTCAAATGGTGGTGTATTAAGTCATTTCATGAACATTACGCGGTATCGTAACAAGGGTAGATTTGACAAAAAATGAAAGTAAGGATTTATGAAGTATTATTTTTTAAGAACTGTTTTTGTTATTTACTATTTTTTATTTAGGCAAATGTCATCAACGATTAAAGTGTACTGGAATTATTATGCATATCATAATAATATGCCAGTACTCAATTGAAGTACAAGACAAGTTGATTATAAACAGTCGAATATCGATAGGTCGGAGTTTGAGAAACAGTTAAAAATATATCTTGATATCAGAAGTTCGTGTCAACCGAATTTTGGGGGTGCCGTCAGCTCCATTATGTGACTTAAAAAATATAGTGGTATTTCTTATATGTATTTTGGTTTCAAACTTTCGGCATCATGTGTATTTGTGGCATGCGAGATACCAAGTAATTTTGATATATATCCATTCCAATAAATCGACAATCACTAATAAATATCGTAATTAAATTTATAAACTTTATTATGAATCCTGGAAAAACATATAAAGAAAACACCTTTCAATTTACAGTTCTAAAGCACTATATAAACAATACAGATAGTTACATATTTGAAAACACACACGTAAACAAATAAGCAACAAACAAGTCAACTTAAATAAAAGAATGTGTTTAAAGAAACGAAATCAATAAAATAAATATACAGACGCGAATGAAGCAACAATGTACATGAAATTGCTTTGACATATGATATCTAAAACAAAATTAACTTCGAGAGTTATTAATATTTTAAGATCTGCAAAACTTCTAGTTAAGCAAACTTTCCGGGCAACCGAGATCGATACATCCGAGAAAGAAATCCGTTGTAGATATGGGAAAATGCAGATATTTAAATTGACATAACCTAGTTATCAAATCACAAAGCTTGAGACAACGAGGTTCGACTGGGTGTTTGATTTACTGAACAAAAGCCTTCTGATGCATCTACGTTGTCTAGGCTTACGAGAAAACAGTTGATTAGTTGATATCATTTTCATTTTATTTTAGTCATTTCAATTAGATATATTTACGCACATCCCACCGTACGCAGTATTATGGAATGTGATTAAAATATTAACATTTCTTCGACTTATTCACATTATCATGTTATTCTGGCTAAACTCTATCTTATGTTTTTTTCTATTTTAAAGCATAATGCTGCATTTCTTATTATCTTAATATCACTGGGTCAAAATTTGAATCGATGTTGTTTGTGATGTGTCGCTTTAGTTTTATTGTATTCGCAGCAGAAATATGTGACTTGTTAGCCGAAATTGCACGAATTCCAAAGTTATTGTACCTGTTTTTGGTTTAAACTTAGTCACAAGCATCGTTTTAAATTTGACTCTAGCACCGGTTTGGTGGTTAAAAACGTAGTATAATAGTAAAAGTCATGAGTGTACAAAACGAGTCCGCCCTGTCCTGCCACCATCTTGACAAATCGTGATCTTTTGTGCAATTTTGGCTTTGTTAATTGTCTAAGGTTAAGACATGTTTATTTATCAGGTGTTTAAAGGCTATTTGTTTTACGACAGTAAGAACAACTGGTCTCGGATAAAATTGCACAAAATATGACACATAACAAGCACTAACATTGACTGTATTAACAAATAACATAAATTAATAAAAACAACAAAGGACATCAATCTTCCAGATTTCAAACATTTCAGTGTTCTAACTTTTTAAAACCTTTCAAAATTGGACTTTTAGTCTTCCTTGCTGAACATTTGTTACATATCCCTTGTAACATTGTTACTTGAATTACTTGCTATATAAAACGCCAAAACTAATTTGGTAAAATAATTTAAAAAGATTAGTTTCAGTATTTGTCGTTGTGAGTCTAATGTCCATTTAATTATCATCTTAAATATCATTTTCAAGTCTAAATTAGTATAAGATTGAGTCATTTTTCGATATTAATCCATAAACAGATTCTTACAATAGGCCACTGCAAAAGCTAATATTAATATGCTTCACTGCAAGTCATTGTTGATTAACGTGTTATTGTTAGAAATTATCAAAGCAATTTCTAAGGACCACTTTCAAAACATATTTAATTAATTCCAATGTCCAATTATAATCCATAAACTGCTTTTTACAATACGCAACTGCAAAAGTATATATTAAAACTGCCTTAACGTGAATTTTTAAGCAGTTACTTGATCCACAAAAGACGTTTTGTCATTAAATGACATTTGCAAGCAATAAGAGGTTGCGTGACCATTAATTGTTCAATAACGTGTAATGGTTAGAAATTTTCAAGGCAAACTCTGCAGGTCCGCTTACATTTTCAGTCAAGAAAATCCAAGCCGCTTCCGGCCAAGGGATATTCGCTCCAATCACTGTGTTTATACTGTTATGATCGCATCCTCCAATCCTAGCAAAGAACGGACAATATATCTCTGATATCGTCGTACAATCTATACACTGGTAGACTTAAACGCAGAATTTTGAGCAGTTACATTTAAGGATTAACTACAAAAAATATTTTCTCCATCGAGGGATAACTACGCGGATTATATTAAGTGTGCAAAACGAAAATTGTGTTATCCCTCGAAGGAGAAAATGTGCTAAACGGAAATTTTGTCATCCCTCGATGGAGAAAATATTTTTTGTAGTTAATACTTATAAATAAATTCAAACAATAGAATTAACTCAACAATTTTATTTTTGTAACTGTACATTTTGAAAAAGAGATCAACAAAAAAACTGTTAGTTTCACGTGGAGTAATATATGACGTCAAATGGCGCGAGTCTCCATGACGATCATATTTGTTTTCCATCACTTTCCTCTGATAGAAAATATTTACCAGCCAATCAAAAGTCAGTATTCTCGCACATTTTATTTATATAAGGATAATTGTATGAGTTACATGTATTACACAATTAAAACAAATGATCCTTTTGATAAAGATATGCAAAACATTAGATAAACTTTTTCTGAAAAACGGTGCTTATTAGCCTTAGTAGATCAACACATTTGTTTAAAGTCGCACGGTGCATTATTCTTTCAGAATTATGTTTGCAATTCTTTTTACTAATTTATTGCTTTTGCATAAATTACAAAATCAGTTATGTTGGGTTAAAAATTATTTGCAAGCAGCTGTAAATGTTTACATCTCATCTCTTCTCAACTCATCATACAAGTACGTGAATAAATTGATAACAGATATATTATTTAAAAATTAGAACTTGAAAATTAGAAATGCATTTTCCTTTTATTGAGACTTATTTTTTGTCATTAAGGCGGTAAAATTCTCGCGGTTGGATTATGGTCGATGATTAGTTTCGCGAAATATTAGTTCGATACGTTAGATTCAGAGTATACAATCTCGAAATATTTGATAAAAATGTGTTAATGCCAAACATCAGATCAGAATTTATTTAAATATGCGTGTCAATGACACAGATATGTTAAGTACTTACATGGAACACAGTGATGACTGACCGTATCATCAAAAGTCAAAAAGCTTTATTTAAAGTCGGTTGAAAGCAACATACAAACACAAGCTCTAATGAGCTTTTATGCCGACATTATGTATATAATAAGACATACACATTACTAAGACGTTCATACACAATAAAACATTCATAACACAAAGTATGCATTTCATGCATAAGCACATAATAAACTGGAAAAGTCACATATATATAGCACTACACATATAAAAAACACTACATGCATTAAGAATATTAAAGAAGACGGTAAATGCACATAAAGCAAAAGCAAGCTTCTAAAAATCTTGTTTGTAAGATAGCTATACTACATGTAACTCATGCAAAAATTGTAAATAAACAGAAAAAATTTTAAAATTAAAAATTTCCAAAATTCTTAATTCAAATATATATAACTTAAAAATTTAAAATTCAAAATTCAAAAACTTAACTCTTAAAATTCAAAATTTAAAATTTTTAACTTAAAATTTAAAATATAAAAATTCAAAATTTAAAATTTAAAAATTTAAAAATTTAAAAATTTAAAAATTTAAAAATTCTAAATTCAAAATCCAGACTTCAAAACTCAAAATTTAAAATTCAAAACTTCCAAAATTTTAAAATTTTTAAAGTTAAAATTTAAAAAGATTCAGAACAGCAGCTGATTGATAAAAAGCAGGAAGTTATGATGAACAGGATGAACAATGGCATGATCTGCCATTCCAGCAATTTATTAAGTTCTTAAACTGTGAGAAAGATGTTTCTTTCCTATAGCGGTCAGGCAGATCATTCCAGGTTTTAGCTGCAAAGTATCTAAATGAATTTAAGCCATACCTTGTTGTTCAAACACTTGGAAGGTAGCTGTATTTTGGTATCTGAAAGAGTATTTATGTTGTTTAATTTCAATGAGATCATGCAAGTATAGTGGGCTTTGTTTATTTATGATTTTAAAAGTTTCAGTGGCTATAGCTCGTATTCTTCAAATTTTTAATGATGGCAGTTTGGATTTCTCTAGTAGTTCTTCATATGAGCTATTTGTATCTTCGTATATAAATCTTAGCGCCCTTTCTTGTATTTTTTCCATCTTTTTAGAGTTTGTCTCACTGCAAAAGTGCCAAGTAACTGGGCAGTAATTAAAATTTGATAGGATGAAAGAGTGGTATATAGTTAATCTACCCAGCCTGTTCAGGTGTTTTCCTACTCTTTTTAGCACATTTAGTTGTCTTGAGGCTTTTTTACATAAGTTTGCTACGTGTGTATTAAATTTAAGTTGGTAATCAATAGTGATTCCTAAAAGCTTTACTTCATTTTCACATTTGATTTGGTTGTTATTGAAGTCAAAAGTTATGTTTTTATCTTTTGTTTTGTTGCCAATCGCTATAGCCTGGAACTTATCGGGATTTGCCTTCATTTGGTTAAAAGAAAACCAGTCTTTTAATTTTAAGCTATCATTTTCCAAAGTTTTAATAAGGTTGTCAAGATCATATCCCTCATAAGCAAGAGTGTTGTCATCTGCATAGTTGTAGAGTGAACTGTCCTTACATGTAATAAAATAGAAGATATCGTTTAAAAAAATATTAAAAAGCACAGGTCCAAGTATGGATCCTTGTGGTACCCCTTTATAAATTTTATCCCAGTTACTAAATGAAGTTCCCAATTTGACACACTGTTTCCTATGAGAAAGGTAGTCTTGGAGAAGCTTAAGAGCATTGTCTGATAGACCATAAGATTTTAATTTATTAAGAAGGAGGCTATGTGGGAGGCAGTCAAATGCTTTGGATAGATCCATGAGTATAGCTGCAATGAATTTATTTTCATCAAGGGTCTTTTTCCAGTCCTCTATAATTTTCAAAAGAGCTGTTTGACAGCCATAGCCAGAGCGGAAGGCCGAAAGATATGGGTGAAAAATGTTATCAAAATATGAAGTTAGCTGGTTATAAATTGCACGTTCAAAAAATTTTGAATATATGGTAAAATGCTTACTGGTCTATAATTACTTTTATCCAATGCATTATTTTTCTTGTGTATAGGTACACCTTGTGCTTCCTTTAATTTTTCAGCAAATACAGAGGATTTTATACTTTTGTTTATTAACATTGTTATCATCCTCACAAGTCAGGGTTTCTGTGTCCACATGTGTCCACGAACCCCTGACAAACTTAGCTAGGAAATTCCCGGGCTCATAGTCACTATTTTGATTGGCTACATCATACCTTGATGTAGCCAATCAAAAGCTCGCTTTCATTCGTGGCTTGGTTAGGGGATATCCCGATGTCGATTGTAAATAAACCAAAACGGATGTGTTGCATAGACCATGTAAAAGTCAGTGCATTTTGTACAGTAGTGTTAATAGTTTGTTATTACCTCGTTATTTATTAGTTTCGTTACGTTTTCTTCCCATTCAAGAATGAGTAAGAATGACTTCTGCCAAACACTTGCTTCTTTCAAGCAATTTCATTCGTTGATATTTTACAGGATTGACGTCATATGAAAATCTTCTAGCCCGGGAATTTCCTAGCTAAGTTTGTCAGGGGTTCGTGGACACATGTGGACACAAAACCCCTGACTTGTGAGGATGCATTGTTATAGGCTTTGTTATTGCTGGTTTTGCTATTTTTAGCAGTTTAGCCGATATACCATCTTTTCCTGTTGCCTTTTTTACATTGGCTTTATTTATTTGTTTAGCTACAAAGTTTTCATCTATTTCTTTAAATTTCAGTTCTTCAATTTCAGTTCTGTTTTCTTTAATTTGTATAATGCTTGGATGGTTATTATCACTATAAGTTTCTTTTAACCAATATCTTTGGCAACATTAATAAAAAAGTTATTAAAAATTGTAGCAACTTCACTTTGATCATTTATGATTTTATTATTTTCCTCCAGTATTATATCTTTATTATTTATGCTTCCTTTGTTGGTAAGGAATGGCTTGATGGTAGGCCAAAAATTATCTGATTTAGGGCCACCTACAAATCTTTCAAAGAAATAATTTCTAATGGATGACTTTTTAATTTTAGTTACTAAATTCCTCCGTTTTCTATACTCATTCCAGTTTTGTTTGATTTACATTCTAAAAATTTATTGTGGAGCATACGCTTTTTATAAACAGCTTTTCGTAGTTCTGCGTTCATAAATGGTGCTGGTTTTGGGGCTGACTTTCTCTTTTTTATAGAAGCATGTTTGTCTATGATATTAATAAAAGCAGATTCAAAATTTTCATATGCACAGTCACAGTTTTCATTTTCAATAAGTGAATCAAAGTCTATTTTTTCCAGATCGCTTTGAAAATTTTGGTTTGAAAAATTTTTGAAGCTTCTATATTCTTTGTTTATTGTTTTCCTTGACTCTTTGTTACACTTGAACTGAAAAGATATAAAATTGTGTACATCACTTATGCCACAATTAAAGTTTAGAACATTCATACATCTTTTTGGCATGTTTGTTAAAATGACATCAACTAGACTTGGAGCGGCATTTTTGGTATGACATGTTGGCTCCTTTACCAAGTTATATAGGTGTTACATAGATGTTAATTCATTTGATTTTTCAGGGATAAGTAGATCAAAATTTACATCACCAGTAAACAAATAGTTATCATATTTAATGGTTATTTGGTCTGCTATTTTTGTAAAGTCATTGTTAAAATCAGTTTCCGTCATTGACGGTGGTCTATAAATGCCTGAAATTAACCATTTATCAAGTCCAATATTTATTTCTACAGATAATGATTCAATAATATTAAATTCATAATTATTTTTCCTGTCACAAGGCAAGTCTGATCTTATGTATACCGCCACTCCACCCCCATTGATTGTCCTGTCTTTCCTCCAGAAATGGTAGCCATTATCTAAGAATTGTGCGTCTGGAAATGATTCATTTAATTTGGTTTCAGTGAGGAATAGAATGTCTACAGTATTAGAGGTCAAAAGTTCTTGTATTTGGCAAAATTTGTACCTTAGGCTGTTAATGTTAAGATGTGCTGTTGTAAGTTTGTTTGGGTGATTTCGTTTTTGTTCTTTCACCTCTGAAAACACATCATTCTCGTCAACATTTACTTCGCTGGTTTCACATGGTTCATCACCGGATGTTGATAAAGGGTTGATAAATTCGGATGCAGATGCGGATCGGTCATCAGAGTCCGTATCGTTGTCGATGAATGTTTGTGATGATATGCTTCTGATTGAGTCGTTTAGAAAGAATGAATCGCTAAAATCTGGCAGACGACTTCGACAAAGTTCACAGAAGAACTCTTCATCGCTTGTTGATAGCTTATTGTAGTTTTCAAGCGTCACTGTCGTGCATTTGAGATGGATCCATAGATCACAAAAGTCGCATTGAATGCCTTTTTGATTTCGTTTTACAGGTTTTTTACAGTTTATGCATGGAAATTTACAGGGTCCTGGGTTGTAATGCACATCCCCGCTCAGAAGTAGATACAGAACAAGTATGGCATGTGTTTGTTTTTCATCTTTCTTGGTTGTAATATTCGTCGGTCGGCCATTTTTCGTGTTTACATCAGTGTAAAGTGGGCTAATTTTATTTATTGCAAAGTCATATTTGAGATTCCTGTCTAACTCAGTACATGAATAGATTCCTAGATCTTCTGGTCTCACATTTTTTGATGTTTCTATAAGTGTTTTGAGGTTGTAATCTTATATAGATGGATATTAAGATAAGAGCTGTTTCTATCAAAACTTTACTGGCCGCCATGTTGTAGCCGGCGTTTATACATCATCTCTGATACAAACCTCATATTGTCCACATTCATGCTTGGCACAGCTACCACCCAGTTCCTTAAGTAAATAAATTATTCTACCATTCAAATGTTCAAAATGTATGCATGAAATATTTTAGCTCGTATAATTGTGTGTTCTTCTCATGTTAAGAAAAGTGTAATGCTATTTTATATTTAGAGATCAACCAAATGTTTCAAATTAACAAGACTACTCCACTAGATCGTGACCTAGTTGTCTCGTTCGTGACCTCACCAGTTTTATTTGTTGCATGTTTTGTGTGTTTCTGTCTTTTTTGTTCCTGAATTTTCTATTAGTAATAGTTTCAACATTTCATTATTTCCCACTTGGATTTTGTTTCTTTTATTACGTCTCGGATCTTACTGAATCAGGACGCGAGAACATGTTAAATTTCAAAAATGAATTCCAGTTATTTACCACTGTCACTACTGGCTGAAAAATAACAGTTAATACCACTTGCAGTCGTTTTCAGTCTGTCACCGACTGACATTGACTGCAAATGACTGAAAACGTTGAGGACAATAATTTTTACTGTGACGGTCATTTTATGTCTGTCAAAGACATTTTTTCCGTAGACGCATTCAAAATTTGTTTGTTGCAACGGCGTTTCGATTGTATCAGGCAAAAAATGTCGCAGTCATTTTTTCCGTTGACTCAGTCGACTGTCACAACGCCAGGTAATTATTATTATTTATTTATTAACAACGGTCGATTAATATTTTTAATTTCAATTTAATTTATGAAAATGTTCGGAATTTAAAAAAAAATCTCTTTTTGGAAATTGTGTGTACGCAGCCTTTACGATTACAAATGTTATGAAAATAGTAATGTTAAAAATAACTATATGTATAAATATATAAAAAAAATGTTAGCATTTGTCATTATTGTAAAATTATTATAATGAATTTATTTATTGCTTACTGGCATATCTGGTGAAAATAAAATAAAACAAATTTAAGATATGATAACATTCGTCTTTTGTACATTCCTACAATAATGTTTTCTGCAAACACGGTCAAACTTAAATCACAAATTTCTTTAATCATGTCTGAAACTTTTAATGTCTTATTTAGTACGTCCAAATACAATAAATTTTGACAGTTTTATACAATCATCTATTTTATTTCATGTATTTCATGTAACATGATAAGATATCAGTAAATAAATATTAATTATTATTATTTTTTTCGCGAGACAAGGATTATCAGGTCTATATCAGATGAGCTCGTAGAGCGAATCTGATATGGACCTGATAATCCTTGTCAAGCGAAAAAAAATACTAATAATTTTTTTATCGGTAATTTCTCAATTTAAATACATCTTTTTTATTTGTTTTCGGTTTTTTTGACACATTTGATGTTATTTTGCTTTGTAATAGTGCCGTTTTTACGGTAAGAATCTGTGTACTACTTTGTACAATTGTAATGCGTAATGCGGTCTGACATGACGTCACTTCTACCTCATTCATTCAAAAACTGTTAAAGCGATTGTACGCACGGAGACGGAGGGAATTGAATGGAGAGGAAATGTCAATCTGGAACCATTTTCAGCGTTAAGAAAAAGTTTCAAGAGGTAGGTTATAATGTTTGAAAACTATATTAATGTTTCTTCACAGAAGAAAATGATTCTGATTACGATTTCTTTCACTGACCGGCTTGGCCGTTTGCATGTCAGTTATTCTGTTTATGGGGCTACCGATATTGAAAAATCAATCCATATTGATTTCTTACCCCCTAAATATGTAATGAAAATTGCTGCCTGTGTAACACCAAATAATTAGTTGCCTATAGTATAAAGGGCTATAGCCTATCTACACTTTCAAGACACGTTTATCGCCGAAATTCGAGCGTACTGCCATACAAAAAAGGGGGGGTATTGTATGTATATAAATTGTTCGTTATTCTTATTTCAGGAGATGAATAAGATACTCTCTAGATACTGATTGTGTGTTGCGTTTTATATTTTGTAACACTTCTTAGTGTCTGGACAGGTCTGATTAATTGCAGCATAGATGTATTGTTTTTTTCGTTATGTTTGTTTTCCTTAATATTAATGAGCTTTGGTCAGTGATGCGCGATTGGTAAAAAAGTAAGGCAGATTCTTCCGCAATGTGTTCGCGCATGACAAATGACCAACAGCTGATAATTTCTAGTATCACTAGTGGTTGTTCTTCTGATCTTTGATACTAATTTTATTAGTAGTAAAGATCAAAGGAAATTGTAACAATTTACCGATAAATGTAAATTATCCCAACTTAGGTAGATGTGCAGTTGCATCTGCATACTGAAGTATGTTAATATCACCCTGTTGAAGTCTCTGCTTAAAGACGATCAAGCAATGGTTCGACACTCAGTTTTCTTATCTTTCGTTTACCACCTGCAGAGTATTGAATGAGTTGGATTTCGTTGGCAGCCTGTATTTGGTGGAGTTTATGTACATGTATAATAAAGTAAAGGTTTTGATCGGCCTTGTGGAAGTGGTTGTTAAGTTTGCAGTGCCACCCTTCCAAGTGGTTGGTGGTTCGTGATCCTATTGTTGTATGGTGATTCCATCTGTCTGGTGTTGTCTCTTCCTCGTTAGTGGTGATGTAATCATTAAAGATGGTGATCTTATGATCATCTGTCTGGACGATGAATGGGTACATTTCTCCGTCAATAAGACCATGAATGGTGTATATCTGCTTGTATAGAAATGGACTGGCGTAAAAAGTTCCATCAGCGAATATAGTGTCTGCCTGGCTTAGATAGCTAAGGTTGTCAAAGACAAATATCTTGTTGACTACACCATCTGAGAGTAGGAACTTCTCGCCTGCTGTAGTTTCTGTTCATTCATCTTGTAATTTACTCTCTTGTCTGCTGTTAGGTTGCTGGGGGAGATCTGTTTTACGATTTCGTTAAGTGTAGATTTGCAGGCAGTAAAGGTTGGTATTTTCTCTACTGTCTTGTTTCATCATCCCACTCTATTGTAGGGAACTGGATTATTTCGCTATCATAGAGTGATGGTACTGAATCCAAGCAGCTGCGTAGTTTCTTTGTTATGTGTGCCATGAAAAGTTTAGACTTAATATCTGAATTTGATGGTGGGTGGTTGTGATCTCGAGGAAGCGTGTAACCAGGTTGTTTCTTGTGTTTACAGTTCCAGGACAACTATTGACTGTACATTTCCAATAAATTAGTTCAGCATCTCTGCCCTGCTTTCTGGTTGTCACATTATATCTGTAGCCTGCTACTGCTAAATAGTGACCACGGGCATGTTGAATAAATTCAACTCTTACTTGTGCTATAGCCATTTTCGTTTGACAATGATACATTTCAGTCAGTCAGGTATTTATATATGCTTAATTGGCTTGTATTAGGTATGCCAAGTGACGCCATTTTGTTGTTGGATTGACGTCGAATAAGCTTTAATTGCAATTTTTGAAGAGAGATATATATTAAACTAGTTAACATAAAATTATTTTGAGCATGATTTTAAAAGAATGTTCTTTCCTCTTTATTTTTATACCAATATTTTCATAAACAATGATGGCGACGTGCAGCTACGATTCACCCATCAGGTTTGATGTCACGGCTATTATAAAGAAAGAATGGACTGGAAGTGAGTACAATTTTGTTATTTTTAATAATATAAAATACCGATAAATCGAAAGTTTTTTTTTTTTTTTTTTAAGTGGAAGTTTAGATATTTTTGTACATTTTGTGGCTTTCGGTTTCAATGTAATACAGGATATTCTTTTCATTGCCCCTCCCAGTTAATGCATTGTAATGTTTGACCCCCCCTGGTCTGCACTATAGGATAGGATGATTAATACAGGTTAATTTCAAAACATGCAAATGTATGTTGCATACGTTTGAAATTGCCATGCCACCGGAGGGGTAGTCCTCCGGTAGCGGGGAACCCCTGCCCAATTTTTTTTTTTTTAATTGTCATATTTCTTTATTTTATTTTTGCAGGTATATCGGCTGCATCAGTTTCAGCTGAAGAATTTCTATTCTTGTACGATGAGGCATCAATCTATTCATCGGCTCCCTATCAATTGCTTGAGGAAGTATTTCAGAAGTACTGTCCGGATTTTGTTGTACCAAAGAAATGGAGTAATCTTACACGTTTAGCCAGGACAATGGTGAAAAAAGGGGAAAATGCGAGCACAATCTTTTCCTCATCCAACCCCATGCCAAAGGACAATTTCATAGGTCCTTACTGCAGTAGATTACATATCAATGAAAACAGCTTGAAATTACCATGTCCTGTATCAGTATTAACTGTTGGAGCATTCAGGGAGATATGTTTATTTAAAAATAAAATTTGTGCAACATGGTTTGATGTCAAAAACTGGATAACAAATTTACTACCATGGAGTGACTCTACACCTCAATTTTCAGAGAAAAAAATAATTTATACCTTCAATACTATTCAAAATAAATTTTTGTTTTATTCTAAGCGTGGGTTGAAATATGAATCCGAGTCTTTACTGTGTTTAGACTTTACATCGTATGTTAACTTAAATAAAAATAAAACGTCAAATGTTTTTAAACCTCATAAATCTGTAGAAACAAAGCTGCTTTTGAAAAATGTACAATTAAGGAATGACATAGTCCAACTGGACAATGAAAATCATGTACTTCATAAAATAATTGAGGAAACAAAAAGTCAGACAAAAAATTTAGAAAAAAAAGTTCTTGAACTTAAATCGCACAGTGATGAAAATAAAAGATTACAAACTCAACTGGATAAAGCTAAAAAAAACTTAAAGTCAGTAAAGCGAGAAAATTTCTATAAAAGACTGAAAAGAAGAGAATGGAATGTACAAAAAAAGGAAAATAGAGTAAATAACAAAATATGTGTTCTTAAACAAAAACTCCAAGAATCTGAAGAACAGAGGAAAATGCAAAATCATAAAATAGAGGAACTTAAAAATCGTAAAAGGGTGTTATGTAAAAATTTGCATTGCAAGTCTAATCAATTGTGCTATATTAAAAATGCTTATGTGAAAAATAAAAGTATGTTATGCCAGAAAAGAAAAGAGTTAGAAAATGAAAAACAACTGAACATAAATTTGAAAAGGTTAAATGAACAAATTGTGCAACAAAATAATAATATACCAGTTATAGATACAAAATGTAATGGAGGTAGATACAGTGATGAAATAAGAACTTGTGTATTGGAATTATCTAGTCTTGATGTTTCATCAAACAAAATACCGGATGTAATTAAATCTGTCAGCAACAATTTGTTTGATCAAAATTTGACTACGCCATGTAAGAGCACAGTGCAAAATATTATAGCAGAGGGAAATTTTTTATCAAAACAACAAGTTGGTGAAGAAATTTTAAAGTCTAAAAATTGGGGTTTATTTTCAGATGGAACATCTAGGCAAGGAAAAAAAATTATTGATATTGGTATCCATACCGATGACAATACATTTACTTTAGGTTATACACCAGTTGCCTGTGAGGATTCAGCAACAGTTTCAAATGTGTTAAAAGACTCCATAAATGATACTGCTAGTCAAGTAGCTGATTCAGGTTTAAATGCAAATAATAGTACTGAAATTAAAAATAAGTTCTTGTCTTCTTTGACTACTCTTATGAGTGACAGGTCCAGTGTTATGAAAAAATCCAATTCAATAATTGATGAATGGAGAACAAATATTTTAAAAAACAGTATTTCATCAGATGAAATTAATTTATTAGAATTTTTTTATTGTTCTGCTCATGTCTTGCTTGGTTTTCACTCAGAAATTGAAAAGAAAGCTATGCAATTGTACAAATCATCAGAACCTCTTGGCAGAGACTGTGACAAAAAATTTTGTGGTTTTAAAAATAATGAACCTCCATCTTTCCTAGTTATACGAATGGCATGTGAATGTTTAGGTCCAAATGGTGACGAAAAAAATGGTGTACGTCAACAGTGGTTGGCATATTGCAAAATGAGAAACAAAAAATCATTTATACAAAGTTATAGAGGTAATAGATTTAATAATATTTTTGAAGAAGCCAGACATGTTTTATTTCACATAGATGATATTGTGGACTTATTAAGCAACCACATTGAAAATCCAAATATGAAATTACAATCTATATTATTAGATCCAAAATGTAGTACAATTTTCAATCATGTTGTATGTTTAGCAGCTTTAGGTAGTTATATTACACTACCTTTCTGGGATTTGATTAACAGTGATCAAAATTATGTAGAATTGTTCAAGTTTTTTCAACCATTAAATGATAAATGTAAAGCTTGGTCAGAAAATTGTAGTGAAGTGTTTAATGGTGAGGTTGATCCTATATTACCTTCTTTCCCACATAATCTTGATGAACTGTTCAATAATTTATTGCTAAATGTTAGAAAGTGTGACCAGCAAGGTCAAACATTTTTTTCAATGTTGTCTCATTGTGTTTCTGTTGTCATAGAAAGACAATTATATGATCACTTACCAGGGGGGAAATATGGAAGTCAACCAGACAATAAACTTATAGCCAGCACAAGTCATTCAAAAATAACAAACATACCAGCAGAACATTTATTTGGAGATCTTGATTATGCCATTAAAAGAAAAAGAAATGCATCACTTTTTCATCACTCGAGTATTGTAATGTTAAAAAGAAACAAAACAACTAGCTGGTTAAAGAAAAAAAGTGAATATGAGAAAAAAAAATTAATGGCAGGTGCTAGAAAAAAAGCTAAAGAAATTTTAGAAAAACACAAAAGAATAGAACAAAATGTAATGCTAAATAGACAGGAAGTTTTAAGGCAAGTAAAGTTAAATAGACTGAAAAAACAAAAAAAAGAGGAAACAGAACTGAAAAGAATTGAAAACAGCATTAAAAAGATGGGCGGAATAGTTAAATCAGTGTCTGATATTGATAACTTGTTGAGTCTTTCAAAATCTTTAAAAGGTAAAAAAGAGATATTAAGGGATCAACTTCTTTACTTAAAACATTTTATGAACAAGGATATTGACAGGAAACATTTTTTTGTTACATCAAATACTGTTATTCAATTAAAAAAATCTTTGATTAAATTTTTGGAACTTGACAAGGAAAAAACAATATCAGTTGGTACATGGGTGGCTGTTGCCTATCAGAATGATTGGTATCCTGGTGAAGTAATTAAAATAAGTGAAAACATTTTTACTGTCAATTATATGAGGCCTAGGAAGGCTCATACTAATGCATTTGTGTGGCCAACACAAAATGATACTAAGGATATTGAAAGAAAATTTTTTTTTTTTCACATTTTGACATTATGCCTACATCAGGCCTTAGATTTTACATCATTCCAGATTATGATGATATTCAGACTTTGTATAGCGAGTACTGTGCTAAATACTTTTAACTTATAAACATGTATTTGTGCCTTTGGTTTGAGGCTTTTTAAAATGTCTTCAATATATTTCATGTTTAAATTATTTAATTTTAAATGTTTTTGTGTTCTATTCATTGTTACAAGGTTACTTATTTATCATTAAGAGATGTGTATGTTTACACTATTTAATAAAAAAACTTACAGAGTATTTAGTTTTGTTATTAAATGTGAGTTACGACAGGTTTCAATAATAACCTGATGCGGATTTTACAGGCACCATTGTAAGTTGTCCGGTCATGACTATTTCTCCTGTAAGTGAATGCAACTACTTTATAAACCACCGATTTTTCTACAGTAAAATATTTTAAAATATAACAACAATACTTAGATTATTATAACAACATCAAAAACAATAACAATCCATTTTTAACGTTCATTTTAAAGATATTCTTCGGCATAAACAGATAATTTTTAAAAAAATCTTATTTTTTATGGTTGCTATGGTAACCATGCAGCCATTAAAGTGCAAAATACTGCAAATCTGATTGTCTCATTGGAAAGAGCATCCCAAAAAACCCCAGTGTGCAAAATTACATGTTTGTATCTTGAATGATAACAAAAATATTGCGATTTTTCATGTTTCATAGTATGGACTTAGTCATTTTTGCGTGTGGACATTTATAAAATATAGAACTAAGACCATATTCCACAAGTAAATTTTATTTACAATTATCTTTCTATTCCAAAGATATTTTGATTCTGGGTACAAATGAGTCTGAATAGCTGACTTATCCAAAAAATCTTCACCAGACAGGCATATTTTGCAAGAAAAGGAGTCAAAAAAACTTTAAAAGTTGCCATTTAATCTGTGGCGGCCATATTGGATGGAAAATGCATGTATGAGTTGAACTTTAGCTCAGTGTCAAATTACTTTTTGTATCATTAATTTATTTAATTATTTTGCTTAATGAGTGAAAACTATTTATAATTATTTTTAGTACCATTTGTTTTATAACTATGATTTATTTATCAAAAAATTTATAAATTTCATAAAATATTAATAACCTGGCCTGGCACAAAAATACTGTTAATTTATTTACATATTACACCTGAATAATTGCTAAATAAACAAGTCAACAGGTGAACAAAATAAAAGTTGGCTAAATGGGCATACCTGAATTTTTAAAAAGTTGCCTAAATGGTAAGACACCGTAATAAACACATGTATAGATAAGGACTTATTGTTATGTCTTCTAAAATAACTTCACCACGTGCACCCCACACGTTGGTAAACGCGGGACTTTCTACACATAAAACACTCAATTGCAAAGGTGTATTTATCTTATTGTCAATTTGGACAAGTAATAGAGATCATTAAAAGTATTATAGAGAAATGCAAAGTGCCACAGAAAGACCCACCGATCGGAATACTATATCGCATGCAACTGAATCGAGTGCGCCGTTTACTTTCAATAGTACAATATCAAGTCGAGCATGAAACCAAGAGAATGTAACAAAATCGGATTTCTAGTATTTCTTGCCAATCGGTATAGTTTAATTATAAAATTAATATAATGAAAAAAAAAATTCTTTGAAAAAGTCATTCACGTTTTTGATACAATAAGGGACCGACCATTTAACTTGCAGGGTGGGGCCTTGGTTTTTTCCTAAAAACATATTTTGAAAATGATTTTTGATGAAAAAAATATTTTGAAAGCAGAGGGTATATAAAATAATGTTAATAATGAAAATACATTTTCTGTCGCGACGCCTTCAAAAAATAAATATTTTGCCCGCGCCGCGTTTTTTCATTGCAGTCTTTCAAGAGTTGCTGCTATTGTTTTGTTTATTTGCTGAAGTAATATCTTCATTTTCAACAAATTTTCGTCTATATAATGTCTTTAAGTTCTATCTTGGGAGGTCACAGGAGAACCCGTGAAACCCTCGGAACTTTGGTAGTGTCCATTAAGGGCTTGGTCAAACACAGCGTGATGTCGGGTTCGAATTCACGAGCCTTGTGTACTTAATAATATGTCTATCTATTTCGGTAATAATTAGATATGATAACGTATAGTTTGAGTTCTTCCACATTCTTTACGCGATAAATATACGTTACGAATTAAAGATGGTGTCAGGGTAAGAAGTGATAGTAGATCCAGAGAGTATAATGTCAAAATAATACTATGTAGAGGCGTCGAATGTTGTGAAAATATAACGCTAAAATTTCTTCATATCGGTGCTATTCAAATATGTGAATTTAGTGCATAAATAACTGGATATATGAACAAAATCGAAAATATTTAGTTCAACTGAACGTATTCTATTCACAGTGAGTACTAATGACCTTTCAACCACATTAATAGTAAACTATACATGTCGCTAAAACAAATATAACTTTATCGAGTATATAGTTTAAATTTAAAAATGACAAGGAATAAATGGCAAACCAAATCTAATAAAAGGAAAAAATGAGAAATGTCTTCTAACTCTGATTTAAGTAATTTTAGTAGCCTTCTGGATATTATCTCCAAAGATGAGAATCTGTTGGAAAACGCCGTTGATATCCTAATGGACCACGATTCGTTCAGAAATGCAATTTCATGAAAACTAAAAACTGACATCGATTCTCTAGGACTAGAAGTGCTTAATCTAAAAAGCAGGATGGATTAAATGGAACAATACTCTCATAGAACTTGTCTTAAAATCTCGGGATTAGCCGAAAATGCTAAACATAAAACACTGACCATCTCGTGTTAAAAGTCTTAAATGATTTGGTATTACCAACCACGGGGCGCTCCTTAACCCTGGAACACATTGGCAGAACTCATAGAATCGGAAAGCCAGTCCTAAATCCTAATCCAAAAACCCGACCGCGAGATATTATAGTTAGATTTATCAGTTATAGAGATCGGACACTGGTATATGCAAACAAAAAGAATATAAACAATTATAACAGCGACCCTAGTACTACTAATAAACTTTACATTAGTGAGGCTCTCACACAAACAAGGGCTAAACTATACCGACAAACAAGAGATTTATCCAAAGAAAATAAAGTCGCTAGTTGTTGGACATTCGATGGTAAAATACCAGTTAAAACTCTTGATGGTAGGACTGTTCATATTACCGCTGAATCCGACCTCGAACAGTTCTCAAAAATAAGACTTAATACGACTTACTTCCAAAGTGTCAAATCAAGCAACACGTACTAGATCGATTTCTCGTCTAAATGTCACAGCGGTACCGTTTATTCCGCAATCTGACGAAGCGATCACGTCAACTCTACTCCAACCATAGCAAAAGCATGGCTCCAATCAAGCAAAATCCACTGACTATCCAATATACATATCAACTCACTGTTTTTCACATATAAGACCATAATGACTGCGTCGACGGTAAAAATGAATTTCACAGTAAAAATTACTTTCTGACGCAACGTTTATATTCTTTTACAGACATGTTTGCAGTCAATCTCAGTCAGTGTCAAAACGGAAAACGACAGCAACTGGTATATACAGTCATTTGTATAGCCAGTATTGTCTATGGCATTCAATTTAGATGTATTTTATAGTTTAAATTAGGTCAGAAGCATTCTTCTCACCTATAATCGTACTTAAAGTGCATTAGTTACACTAAGTTTCTTGTGGTGAAAAACGTCTTTCTTCCTATTTATTTTCTTATATCTTGATAAGCGAGATAAAAGCAAAAACCACATTTCGCTTATTTTCATTTGCAGATAAAGACCAAATACGGTAACATCCATGTTATTGTTTAAATCATATCTAAACCTTCATAATAATGGCAATTTTATTAGTTTTGTCTGTGTGTTATGTTTCTCATTGTACTGTGCTGTTGGTGCTATAAAACTATACAATGCACTGTAATGTTTTAAAGTTTGTGGTGTAATATCGTAATCTAGATAATGCATCGATACTTACCGGAGATATGTTATTTTTTTCGGCATACAAGAAGTTGCTGGAATTGACGAGATTTGGCGTAGTGCTGGTTGAAATATGACATCGTTTGTTCTTTTCGTCAAAACTCAATGTTTTGCATATTTTTAAAGACAGACAAATCTCCGCACATTGGTAAATTGTTGAAATATTTCTTCTTACCTGTACTCCTTCATAGAATTCAAATGTCTTTCCTCTAAGAAATTTGAATTTTAACACACCACAAATTACAGGTATAATAAAAATAAACCAAAGAAATGTAATGTTCATGACGTTTTATCAACGTCTGATGGGACGGGAAAATAGCTTTGTAGATAAAAACATGTATAAAAGGGCTTGACAACAACCAATGATATTCGAAAAACTAAGACATGAATAAATTATTGAACATTATCAATTTCCACCTTTTTCAGTAATTCACCATGTTAATATTTATAATTTCATTACCTTTTATTTAATTCTAAAGAGTACAATGGTGTACACATCATGACTTTTGAAAAGTAAAATTGATAATTTTCTGTCGTAATAATTTAAATTATAAGTTCCGCAAAAAACTAAACTGTTTTAATATTTTCTCAGTTTATTTGTTATCGTATGTAAATTAATATCTGACTGTGACAGTCACATACGAATACGCCATTGTAACAGACAAATTTTGACTGCGCCAACGGGAAAAATGTCTGTGACGGACAAAATGTGTCTGTGACAGTCATTTTGTGTCAGGCATAAAATGACTGTCACAGTAAACATTATTGTCTGGAACAACGTTTGCAGTCTTTTACAGACATTTTTGCAGTCAATCTCAATCAGTGACAGAAATAAAACGACTGAAACTGGTATTTACAGTCATTTTTTAGCCAGTAGTGTCAGTTGAACTGTGTAATAGAAGGCTTATCCGGGTGCTAGTACAAGTGATTACAATTTACCAATTACTTGCTATGCATTTGCCATATGAGGTACCTGCAAATAAAATTTTATATGCGGAAAATATTATTATTAACCCCGAAAACAGTTGATTATTTAAGTTGAAATGTAAAACTCCATTATTAAAAAATAACAAAATTATAGGTCGTGCAGCAGAAACTTTGGGCGTAATAAAGAGATCATGAAATCGAGCAATATAGGTGACATTTAATGTTGCTTCATGCAAACCAAACTATAAAAATACTTCCGCTCATTGTAACTAAAAAGCGTGAACGGACTGGAATCTATTTGTTTTTTGTAAATTTGTTTGATAAAAAATTAATATAGGTCAAGATGCAAAATCGATTTGATTAGAGTATTTTTTTGTGTGTGTTAAAATGGTTGCAATGCTGATTCTGTACGATACTGACATTTTGATTGTGAAAATGTTATTACCACATTGCTGTAATATTTCATGTATGAACGCACATTGAAGTAGTCAAATTATACTTTGTACCACTTTGTATCATAAATTAAATATTAAAGAAATATTTACATTCTGTGATGATTTTACATGATGCAAATTGAAGTCGCATCTTCATACATGTATAAGTGGTCAAAACAAATACCATAGCCGGGCTGCAATTTTATAAGTCAGTTGCGTAAGATTATATAAGTGAACAATGGTCACCAGAAAGTGACATGAACGGGTTACGCATTTGACATTAAATTTATATCAACGGCACACAAAATAAAAAAGAAACATGTATATACAAAAAGACACAGTTTGAAAATGGAATTTAACAAGCGCTATAACACTTTGCAGATTTAAAACAGCAAATTATCATCTGCCAATAGAAACTGGCAGATGGATGAAAACATAGAGTAAAAAGACATTTGTGCAACTGCCAAAAATAAAGGGATTAATACCATTACATCTTTACGTGCTCATCTCTGCTTGAAAAATGTTTGAAGATTATAACTATATTGCCTGTTTCCAATAGAGCTATACCGTTTTAATTCGGACCATTTTTAAACAAGTAACAAGCGCTACCGAGCTTTTAACCGAATACAAAATCATAACCTTGAATATATATATGACTAACGTTATTTCATAAAACATTTTTTTTTACAAAAGTATATTTAGCATGTGTTGAGATAACGCAACTGTTCCTTAAATAACAAATTTTAGCTTACATATATTCTTTGCTATCTTTTAAGTTTTAAACGGAATGAAATACAGCTTTATAAGCTTCAAGTTAATAATAAAATAAAAACGCGTGACATGTGTTTGATCAGATGAATTGTTACACACTATTTGTAAGAATTACACGATAAGGTATGATGAACACATAAATATACATGATTATTTTAAACTTTTCAATTTCTGCATATATTTTAAGTTAGTGTAATAAAATAACAATAGGAAAAATGCAAAGGATTTTTGTGGGTAGCAAAGTAAATCATAAGATATCGTGGTGTAATCAAAAGAACAAATCCAAGTACAAAACTACACAACTAAGTCTAACAGAATACTAAGCTTAAATGTATTATTTGTATCTCATATTCATCTATTTTTGCTAATAACATTAATATCTGGATCATCTTCTAGTAAACTTGGATAATCTATGTTTCGAACGACGACGATTGAACAAAATAAAACAAACAGAAATTTGACGAATCATTAAGGGGTATAGATCCGGGCTTTTTGTATACTACTCAGTTAAAATGTTTAAATAAATTTATTCATAATTGTTAACAGTTGAAAAAAATCATCGGTAACAAGATGCGTTGCACCGCAATGAGCTTGTTTTATTATATATTTGTACCAGAATCAGCCACATTGTAAAGCTCAAGAAATAAGTTCCAAATCTAGTTCAAATCACATGTAACAACACACCATCCAAGCATGTTTATACCATAAAACATGCGATTCATATGATATTGCATACAGTATTCGGCATATCGTCAGATTTTATTGGACAAGCTGTGTATTATATGTGATGTACTTGGCGAATTTAAAGTTTTAGTGATATGTTTAAATACTGTTCCATGAATAACAAATTCGTCAGAGTAGATGGCAGTCTTTCAGTGAAACATCTATCATCATTGTTTTGAATGTGTTATTGACTGAATTAAGTAAATTGAAGTTTCTACATAAAATTACGTTTGACTTGCTGTTTTCGTTTATATAATGTTAGTTATATGTTAATGAAAGATAAAGACAGAACACTATACAACAAAAAAGTGGGTGCATTCTTGCAGCAACAACGACTTGAATTATCTGACTGAGTTTTGGTTTACGGTGGCTGTTAAAAGTATCTTTCTATTGGTCCACATCTTATTCCTTGTAATGATTTATTGTGTGTTTATATGTTATCATCCTAAATATTGCTAAAATAGTCATGATAGCTCGTAAGCACCATTTCAATCAATCAATAAATCATTTGATGTTAATATATTTAAATACTTAAAATTTATTGACATAACTGCGCATTTACAAATCAAAGCATTTAAATATTTATGTCGGTGTTCAAAAAGAATCTATTTTATTACATTCTGTTTATTTTATCGTTACTTATATTAGCAATCTGTATCTGCAGTTTGTAAAGTAAATTAAGAGCTGAATTGCATATAGTATAAGTAATAAAAAGTACCCCTTGCAAGAATATGTCATGTTTAAATAGGAATCTAGTACACTCTTGTTCTTACATCAATGTTTTCAGTGTTCCTTCGGTGGGGATTGACAGGTGCTTAACATTACGGAATCACATTCAGTAGACCAATGGTTCATTTACTTACATGAATACGTACAAGACAGCTGCAGTGAAAATAAATGTGACATTTTATATATCTAGTTATCAAGTATAGTGCAACATTTATACAAATGATAATTTCATTGGTTTACGAAAATTGCAGTTCCTTGCGAAAGTTTAGACAAATTATTATCATTTAGCACTTCTTTCATAATAAGGGTATATTTTTGTAATGCATTATAATTTTTACATAACGACTGTCAGTTGAACTGTGTAATATCAGGCTTATCCGTGTATATAGTAAAAGTGATTACAATAAACTATTTACTTGCCATGCATTTTCCATATGTGGGGGCACATGCAATTAAAAATTTTTATGTGCAAAAATCCTCTCAAAACCATGAAAACGGTTTAAATTGAAATGGAAAACTTCATTATTAAAAAATAAAGAAAAATTATAGGTCGTGCGAATAAGTAGGCCCGCGACCACAATTGTTCTTGTATATTAGTTTCTTATACCAAAAGGTAAATTTACAAAAATTGCTTCGTCGCATTTGATGCGGCGTAAAGGGACCTTAATGGTGTATAGAAAGTTACGTTAAGAACGACGTCAAAAACACGTTGCAAATAGTATTCGAACGCAAAATAAATAATATTTTACATGTTGTATAATATTTAACACAGTTGAGTACATTTCCTTTGAAATGTATTTTCATCGGAATTACGTAAATTCTTAGTCCTGTTAATTGTGCTAATTTAAATAAAATAATTCAATTATTGAAATACGCATTGGCATCACCCACAAAACTTAACATAACATGCGTTGAGATGAATTAGAAGAACATGTAACATGTTACCTCGAAACAGTCGTTGTCTAATATTAGCCTAGTCAAATTATACATGATATTATACAGATTCTAGCACTCCACGCCGAATTGATTAAGATATATATCTACTCAAAACATTAACATGTTCAGAGTTTATAATTACAGATCATTTTACGGTTTGTTCAAAGTTTATAATATACGAGTTTCACAATATCTTTGTTTCTAAAAATAGATCGCTCTTATCAGTTCATAATGAGGCTAAGGGTGTATAGATCTCTATAGCTTCTGTAACTTACCATGGCATCGAATGTAAACATTACACAAAACTACGTTCTAGATCAATTATGGATCATGAGATGTTAAAAGAAATTTGAAGAGAAAATGTCAATTTAAGCGTGTTTGTCACAAGGCAGATTTTAGTTGCCAGGTGTTATCATTTAATCAGCTGTAGACGATCGAAAGAATGCAACTTCTGATGACGGGTCAAACGAGGACTCGGACATTGTGGACGATTTCAGTCCTCTTCTTAGTTTAGATTCCATGAAGGAAATAGGATTTAAAGAACCTAATTAAACAGCCAAAGAGCGACTATGACATACGGACCTTAGACAATTTTCGCCGTGCAATTTTCATTAGGGTTATAAATGCCTAGTAAATTAATAGGACTAAAAAATACGGTGACTTAGTTCTGAAAAAAGGTGACACATATAAAAATCAAATCCTTCAATTGTTTTCCCATAAAGGTAGTGTTACCCCAACATGTACATGTATAATCAAAGTTAAACTTATGAAAAAGTTAGTCCAAAGACACAATTATATATTCAATATCTAAACCTACAATTTGTATACTTCCATTCCCAAAGTGAACATTTTGAAAAACAATAACATGAAAATTTCATCAAAAGTTCTCTAGCCAAATGGATAAAAATACCAAAGAAAATATGACTTTGAAATATATGAGGAGAAGAGGAGGGGTCATCATCCCGAATTTCCGATCACAATATTAGAAAATCCAGAATTCCCGGTCATACAATGGACATTTTTCCAGAATTCCCGAAAAATTCAGAATGTTAATCAATAAAAAAATTGTCCAGATGTTGTCAATTTGGCCAATATTGAAAAGTAGATCAACCTGAAGTTGCTATACTAATTTGACATAATTTTCATACTATTTTATTATTAGCAATGAACAACAAGTTCAGAATTTTAATGGGATAAGCTAGAATGACACTTAAAAACTGTGATAATATGATATTCCCTGGTCTTCGGAATCCCTGCGTACCATTATAAGGTTTGACATTTATTAAACCATAAAAATTAATCCCGGTAACTTTATATCCCGAATTCCCGGCGAAAAAAAATGTTCTTTCCCTGATCTCGCTTACGCTTTAAATCCCACATCCCCGGTCAAATTTTAACCAAATACCGAATTCCCGTTAAAACAAATGCCCAACCCTGGCGTCCCGAAAATGGTTCTCCCGACTCTCATATATGGCCACCCACTCGAATTTCGACGATTTTCCTTTATTCAGCATTGTAAACAACAAATTCAAGGCGAAACTACTTTTAAAATATATTGCATTTATCGTGGCATTTATCATGTTTTTTTCAAATGATTACACTCAATAATAAATTACAGATGTTTAAACCAAATTAACGTCGTAAAGCGAATATGAAATAATAACAGAAACTTAGAAAGTAAAGCAATTTATTTATGATACATTAAAAAAAAACAACCGAATCTCTACGACTGATAGGACTGCTACACCCTTAGCCTCGATCTCGCTAAACTTCCGGTATATTCTACAATCCTGACCAAATCGGAATAAACATGTTGTGAAAAGGGTATATTGCAGAACATTTTACGGTTTGGATTAATACAATAATCAATTGCGGTAAAGTGATAGAATGTTATTTGTTGGAAAATTACTATCGCAAGTTTTCCTATGCAAACGACGGGACATTTTAATCAACAAGTTTTTCGAACTTGTCAGAAAAGGGTTAAATGTGTTTCAGTGAGACGCTTATCTGCGGTTATGAGAAAATCCGGAAGATTATTTTGCCATATTTTGTAGCACAAGTTTTTGTCTATAAGTTTTGAACGAATCAATGCAATACACACGGATTCTGAAAGATAATATAATGTTTTACACGTTGAATATAGATTATTTTGACTTAGATTATCTTAAACGTGACCGTAAGTATTTTTTCCCGACTAAATTTGGCACGTTTTTTTCAATCACCTTTGATTCTAAATTGTGTTCAACTTGTAGAACCCGATACAAAGCGGATAATATATTCCACTAGAAAATTTAATCACAAATTCATCGATTTATAACTTATTTATATTTAAAAAGGTGATCGTTGTCAATGTTGACCGGAAATGTTATCTGTTTCTTCGTGCGTAATTTTTTGTTGATTTGTTGTCCGGTGGTTGAGTAATTATCAAATAAATCAAATATTTATTATCTAATTTAAAACGTTACTCAAGCGTATTATCTTTCATCTTATGCAGTTCATTTTCAAACGTTTACATGCATTATAACTGAGAATAATTTGCTGCATGTAATATTTACTAGTATGATCTACATTAGCTTTTAAAATCATTAGACAAGAAAAAGCCGACAACTGTTGGACATTTTTTATAAAATATTTATGATCTGCTTAAAAT
Source organism: Limnoperna fortunei (assembly GCA_944474755.1). NCBI lineage: Eukaryota > Metazoa > Mollusca > Bivalvia > Mytilida > Modiolidae > Limnoperna > Limnoperna fortunei. The sequence goes on along the minus strand of OX104121.1, from coordinate 40,526,388 downwards.
AGTCCCTCAAACGTCAAAAAGCTTTCGTTTTATGCAATATACTTTTTCAAACGTATCGCACATATATATAAACTGTGAAATATAAATACTGTATATTTTTACAGATGATGATATTTATTGATTGAATCTAGTTTCATTAACAGGGAACTACAAGAATGGGGTTTTTCAAACTACTAGGTTGTTATGTCACATTACAAATTTTATGTTTTAAATTAAAGTTGTATACATTTGAGTTTCGTTGAAATTTGTTTATTGAAATTGCGAGAAATCTCCAATATGACACGTTTCTTGCAAATCTTAATAAGAACAAAGTCATATGTAGATTTCAATATATTTTATTTGGTTCATACAAAACTAGATGCAGTGATTTATCTGAAAAATTACTAAAAATGGCCTTAAATCTCAATTATTTCCAGATTTTGAGATCGATTTTATTAGATTATAGACTTATTTATATTCTAATAAGCAGTGATATGTCGATGATAAGATAAAGTCGTTATATTGGGTGGTGCTTTGACAGGAAGAAGGAAGAAACGTGCTGTGAAAAGCAGCAACATTAACAGCTCGATCATTCATTGATCCACACGATCTTAATTCAAACTCTTAAGAAAGAGAAAGAATCGTGGCAAAACATGTGAACAATGTAGTACATACTTTTGACATAACTTATCAAGAAATCTTGATTAAACATCCATGTGGCTGTCGCAATGCCGTTGCAAAAAATCACGGAGCCGGTTTAAATTTTCGGTACAAATTGAAATTTTTTTTCTCATATTGGTAATATCTGAAGAAAGGCAACACAGCAACCTAATATTCTAAGAGGTTAAGAAACATTTTTGACAACTTAGTGTCACAGGGAATAAAGTGTTTATTTTAAATGTTTATTTAAAATATTTGACAAAATGTTTTCCATCGTATCGTCACTATAATGATTTCATTTTCATAATTATAATCATCTTCTTGACGCTTGACTATGGACAACGTATAGACTCTTAACACTTTTCCCGCCAGCATGATTTGCTACTAATTACCTTACCTGTATTTTCACCTGACAGACTTACTCAGCACTTCAGACGTAACACTGACGGTTGCTTTATAGCACCTTCATATATATTTGCAGGTTTGGTTTTCTTACAATGTATATATTAAATCTTGGATATTCATAACGTGGTTAATTGTAAAATTGAATAACGTTTAATCTATAATCGCTGTTTTTAATTTGTCCAATCCATATGTATTTGTAGTTAAAATCTAGTTGTTATTTGCCGTATGGTATAAAATACCCGGCGACATTTTGGAGCTTCCACCGATATTTCCAGTTCCAACTGCACACATTTGACAAGTTTATTTAACAATAGTTTAGCTCAACGACGTCAACATGTTTTTTTCGTTTTGCCCTCCTAATAATTTTGGCAATGACTTAGATATCTTTGACGGATCGTCAGGACTATTTTCTACATTTATATGGGTAATGCGAGTTATCCACATTATTTATAATGTGGCAATAGTGAATTAATGTTGGAAATTATGACATTGATAGGATATGTCAGAGTTATTTATGAGGTTTACACACGGCGATTGCAAAGACTTTACTCGACCAGGAAATTATTTATGTAACAGCACTGTGTTAAAATTCATTACATCATCCCACAATTCCTTTTAGCTTATATATTTTATAATAATGTATTAAAATAACCCATGGTGCGGATCAGTTTACTTTGTTGTAATTTTGATTTTTAACATCCGTGATTGGGGAGTTAGCCCGCTCCGGCATCAACACTTTTATATTGAAGAACACATCAAAGCTATGAAAATGTCCAAGTAGATTTCAAAATTGTCAAAACCCTAAAGTTCTTCCTATTCCAGGTTGATCTTAGTCATAATTCGGTTTCCAGTTAAGGTTATATTAAGGTTTTATTGTTCTATGCTCTTCATATTCATAAAGTGTTTGGCCATTTTCAATTTTTGGGTAGAGCGTCTCTGATTAGTCTTGAGAAGGCGAAACGCGCGTCAGACGTAGCAAAATTTATTGCCTGGAACTTTGTTGTAATTATGATACTGAATCTGACGAGCATATAGACAAAATGATTAAATGCTTGAATGAACATACTTCGTACAAGGTTGTAACAGATTCACAGTTTTCCATGTTACAGATACATAGTACTCCCATTTCCAGGGTTAAACTTGAACAAGGTCAAGATTGTGATCAAGAGCATATTGTTAGAGAAACGGTTTCCCCTCCTTCTCCAATTCGTTAATATTCTTGTTCCAGTTCACAAAATCAGAGTGGGATTCAATCGGCTCGCACTCATTTACAAAGACCAAGGATACATACATTTCCTGACGATCAAATGGGAAACCACATTTGATGTCTGGAAATATGAGGTAAGGTGCATTATGAAGGAGAGCAATTACGAAAACATTGTTTTGGTACAAACCATGAGAATGCACTTAAGGGTCAGGCTAGAAACCTTTTGTTGACAATGCCCGAGTCTCCTACTCCAGAACAAATTGTATACAAGTAATAGGGCGGTTTATTGCAATGTATGTAGTAGCGAGGCTCTTTGGCAGCAATTTTAAAACAAGTCAAGGAAACCAGGTCAGTAGCAGAATACGTAATGAAATTAGAATCTAATCTGCAGTCTGCTATTGACACAGGACATTTAAAGTTTGAATCAAGGGACGAGATGTTGAGATCTAAATTTTTGTCGGGACTCTGTGATCCTCGCTTGCGAAATGCTAGTCGACATAATTTGACACTGTAAAAGATTGTGCTGGCTTCTCAGAGAAATTCGTGCCATTGAGCTTAACCTGAATAATTTGTCGCATCCAGTTTAAGGCAGGTCCTCTCGAGTTCAGCACGATTCTATATCTGTTGAGTTTCAAAAGCTTACTGTTCTTAAAAAATAAGACGCTTTTGGTACGCGATTGGATACTGAGATTAGGTAAGTACAATCCCACAAGCATCTAGTTTACACTACTTTAGTGGAGCATGAAATTTAGCTCAACGATGGTACGCCATTTAGAGAACCGTATCACCATATCTTTCCGACTATGTATGACGAGGTACGTGAACATCTTACAGACATTTTAGACTCGGGTGCTATTCGTGAGTCAGTAGTAAATCTAGTAACGTCGTTCTTCTCCGAACGAAAGACAACTTGCTACAGTTCTGTATAGATTTACGTCGTATAGAACTATACGTTGTCATTATTCTACTCACGCATCGACCAAACCATCAATTGTCTGGCAGGCAGAAGCGAAATTCTTTTCAAAAATCTACTTAAGATCGACCTACTTGCAATGTAGAATCAAGGATTCAAACAAGTATACGACAGCACCTTTCGGTTTTAATGCAATCGATTAGCGTGCTTTCAAAGATCAATTGAGAAATAGATTGGAGTGATGCACTTAATGGAATGTCTTATTTTCATAGATGAAGTCATAATTTTTTTCAAAACCGTAGACAGGTTAGATTGTGATTTTTGTCGCTTAAATGAGAACGGATTTTGTTGCGTACGGCTGTTACGTATTTGGGATTTATAGTGTCTGAGAACGGTACCTAACCATAGTGAAATGATTAAAACAATCAAAAATTGGCCTCAGATTGAAAATGTAAAGGATTTGAGAAAGTTTTTTGGTTTCACTTCATTTTTCAGAAAATTTGTCAAAGACTACGGCAAAATAGCCAAGCCCTTGAATGATCTTCTGATCCTACAATGCACAAAAAAGAAAGATACATGTATACAGGGTCGAAGGTTAAACAAACCCGTGTTTCATGGAAGTGGACAAACGTGGTACAACATGCACGCGACATACTCAAGCTCGTAGAAAAATTTACCAATCCTCACATTTTAGCTTTTACGTATTCCGATTATTCTCTTCCGTTTGTGGTTCATACCGATGCAAGTGGTTATGGGTCGTGGTGATTTTGTATCACCATCAAGATGGCAAAGAATTTCTGGCTTTAAAGTGGGCTGTCACCGATAGGTTTAATTATTATCTTATGGGTAGCCGCTTTGAAGTCAGAACTGGCAATAATCCGCTGACTTATGTGTTGAGAAAAACTAAACTGGACGTTGCGTCGCAGTTAGTTCTACCGCAGTCGTACCTTGATATCGCTGTCGTAGGAATATATGATGATGTTGGGCTTTAAAGTCGCGATAGAACTCTTCATCTGATTGAATCTAGATACTTTTGGCCAGGTATGGATAAGAATGTTGAGGCGAAGGTGAAAAATTGTTTGAAATGTATTTTCAGGAAGTTGAAAGACAAATGGTCAGCTACCATGGTTGGTATTGAGTCTATTCAGCCGTTAGAGTTGTTGCCTTGATGGTTTTAAAATTAGAAATGTCAGAAGGTGGGTTTGAGAATATTTAATGACGGACCATTTTATTCGTTTTGTGCTAGCTATCCCGACGAAAAATCAGTCAGCGTATACTACCGCCAATTGTTAATAGGAAAATATCATCCAGCACTATTCTTTCCCCGCACGTTTACACAGTAACCAAGGCCGTAAATTTGAGTCGAAAGTTATACATGAACATGAACTTGTAAACTACCTGGAATTGCGAAATCTCGTACGACACCATATCACCCGCAAGGTAACGGATAGACGAAACGTTTTAATCAGACGCTTCTAAATATGCCCGGCACGTTGAACGACGGAAATCGGATTGGCGTAGCTATGTTATGTCGTTAGTTCACGCGTAGAACGCTACGAGACATAAAAGCATTGGTTGTAGTCCACACTTTTTTATCTTTTGGTAGCATCCACGGTAAGCTAAAGATGCATTCTTCGTAACGCAAACGGACGTCTTGTCCAATCAGTCAAATATGTGGAAAAAACTAGCAAATCGCCTCGAATTCGCTAATGCACGTGCGTCAGAGCGAGCCAGAAGATTCCATAAAGTAAGGTATGATTTGAAAGTGTGGAGCTCGGTTTTATGTCCAGGCGACCGCGTATTAATAATAAAATGTCGGAATACGTGGCAAACATTAACTTGCAAATAAATGAAATCGTTTATTATTCAGTCTCACTCAGATCCAGGTGTATCAGTTTATGTGATCAAACGTGAGCACGATTCTGGACTAACTAAGACGGTACGTCGAAACTTACTTCTTCCTATCGGTTCACTCCCATTACACGACACTGTTTTATCGAGTTCACGACTTCGGAGGTCTTCAACGGCCGGAGAACAGAAAGTCAAACCCTTAACCAATCAAACTCGAGAACAATTCAGTGACTTCGATGAGGATGAGTTATTTGGTACCGTCAAAACGCGTTTCAGGTAATGCACTGAACCCTTTAGCTCCTTCGTTGGATCCCGGGTATATTCAAGCGTCAGTACAAAATATAATACCGTATAGCGGTTTTTTAGCGGGTGTAAAATTTGGCGGTTTTTAGATCAAAATGTATTGCAAAAAATTTGGTGGTTTTAATTTTGGCGGATGGGCAAAACCATAGAAAAAAAATTTGGAGGTCTAGCAATACCGGATAACATGTGTTTCTGTATTTTCCAGTTGAACGTAAGTAAACAAGGGGGACTACATAGGAAGGGGAAGGAAACACGCTATATTTCATGTACGAAGACGGTAACTTTTTACAAATCTACAAATTTTCTATAAGTTATAATTGATAATTTTAATATTTTTTATACAGGTAAAATTCCGTTGCATACCAATTTCGTAATAATGTCAGATTAATTATTTGTTTGGTTTGATGTAATGCTTGTCCGCATGTTTATTTAAGTTTTAATGAAAGTTAAACGAGATGTCAATTTGACAACTCGATCACAAACAGGCCTTATATCTTTAAACACGGGTAAATTAGATGAATAGATGTGCTGATTAGTTAAAATAATTTAAAATTAATTGCAGTTTTAATTAAATAACTAACCTGAGATTATGCCTGCGAATTCAGCATTATGATTAAATTATACAGTTATTGATTAAATTTACAATACCGATCGTCTACAAAACATTTAACCGGAGTTTCTAAAATCATAAATTTTAGCGGTTTTTATTTTGGCGATTTCAGTTTGACCGCTAAAATACGCCAAAATTTACACCCCGCTAAAATATCCAGCTATACGGTATCACAAGCCGAAGCAGACTATAATCAGTCGTCGGTTGACGAATCCAATTCATCTGACCATACTTCATCTGACCATACTTCAGTGGTACCCGTTTTAGTAGTTCGGGTGAATGCTGACGATAGTTTTGATAGTGTTGTGGATGTCGCATATTTAAATTCAGTAGATTCAATTGTTCATAATAATAAGAAAAGTATTTTATCAGGTGATCAGGTTCGATCCTTGTTGTTTGCAGAAATAATCGAGCTTTAGACCTCCAGATAGCTTTGCTGATTTTGTTTATTAAGTCGCCCAAAACGAAGTTTTGGCGACTTATTGTTTTTGCACCGTTTATGATTATTATGGCTCCCAAACGAATGTTTTTGCACCGTTTATGATTATTATGGCTCCCAAACGAAAGTTTGGGAGACATATTGTTTTTGCTCCGTTTCTAATTAAGTCGCCCAAAACAAAGATTCGGTGACTTATTGTTTTTGCACCGTTTCTTATTATTATTATTAAGTCGCCCAAAACGAAGTTTTGGCGACTTATTGTTTTTGCACCGTTTCTTATTATTAAGTCCCCCAAAACGAAATTTCCGCGACTTATTGTTTTTGCACCGTTTCTTATTATTATTAAGTCCCCCAAAACGAAATTTCGGCGACTTGTTTTTGCACCGTTTCTTATTATTATTAAGTCGCCCAAAACGAAGTTTTGGGGACTTATTGTTTTTGCACCGTTTCTTATTATTATTAAGTCCCCTAAAACGAAATTTCGGCGACTTATTGTTTTTACACCGTTTCTTATTATTATTAAGTCGCCCAAAACGAAGTTTTGGCGACTTATTGTTTTTGCACCGTTTCTTATTATTATTATCATTATAATAATAATAATTATTATTATTATTATTATTAGTAGTAGTAGTAGTATTTCGGTTTCCACTTTTTCTAGACCTTGAACTTATCTGACACATTTCTCAGAGACGTCTTAATAGAATCAATTGAAACTTGGCACAGTTGTAGATCGACATATGGAGGGGTGCAGTCAATAGTCAGATTTTTGATAATGGCCGCCATTTCGAAATGGCCGCCACTTGACGACACCCACCCAAAAATGGCAAAAATTTTCCCGTGGTCCGATTTCAACGAAATTTGGTATGAAGATAGATGTTAGTATTTGGAGTGAAACGCTACCTTTAAATTTTTTCTCCCACGTCGGGTTTCAAAATGGCCGCTAAAAACGTGTATAATTTTCAACGTTATGCGATCTCGATGACATTTAACGTGCTCCGATTGCAACAAAATTTGGTGTGGAGGTGGATTTATGTGTTTTCTCCACCTGGCGTTTCAGAATGGCCGCCAAAAACGCGTCAAATTTTAAATGTGGTCCGATTTGAATGAAATTTGATATGTAGGTACATCTTAATGTCCTGATTGGAACGCAATACTATCCATGGGGATTTTGGGCGACTTCTGTGTCGGCATCCCAACACATTATTTTTAATTATTATGTCTCCCAAACGAAAGTTTGGGAGACATATAGTTTTTGCTCTGTTTCTTATTTTTTTTCTTCCGGTTTCCGCCAAAATTTTGTCCGACCATTTTCTCGGAGACCGTAAATTGGATCACTATGAGACTTCACCCAAAAATAGGTCATGACTTGAAGTGGTGCCTTCAAGTTTTAAAATTTTGAAATTGGCGGCCATCTTGAAATTGCGGCCATTTTGAAAATGAAAAAAACCTTAAAAATCCAAAGGTTAACGGATTTCGACGAAAACTGAAATATAAGTAGAGTATGTTATACCGCACCATATGACGCAAACGTTGACTTTATGGCGGCCATTTTGAATCCAAGATGGCCGCCAAAATTCAAAATGATCGGAATCGCACGATTATTGGTTTTTAGGTAGATTACCTTGTTGCGATCAGATGTTAGTCATCAAAATTTGAATTTGATCATGGCGGCCATCTGAAAATGGCGGCCATTTTGAAAATGTTAATAAATCCTTAAAAATCACAAAGTTAACGGATTTCGATGAAAAGTGGAATATAAGCAGGGTATGTTATGCCGCACCATATGTTCCACATGTCGACCTTTTTGGCGGCCATTTTAATTCAAGATGGCCACCAAAAATGCAAAATGCTCGGAATCACAGGAAACTTGGTTTTTAGATAGATTACCATGTTGCGATCAGATGTTAGTCATCAAAATATGAATTTGGTCATGGCGGCCATCTTAAAATGGCGGCCGTTTTGAAAATGAAAATAAATCATTAAAAATCCAAAAGTAAACGGATTTCGCTGAAAATTGGAATATAAGTAGAGTATGTTATATCGCACCATATGACACACATGTTGACTTCTTATGGCAGCCATTTTGAATCCAAGATGGCCGACAAAAGTGGGAAATGCTCCGATTTGCACGAAACTTGGTTTCCTTTTAGATAAAGTTGCTGTGAATGGATGTCTGAACTCCAGTGTCCATGGGGGTCGTTTGGGAGCCAGTTATGATCCATAAGATCATAATCATGTTTAATTATTATTATTATTATTATTCTTCCACTTTCCGCCAGATTTTTGTCCGACTGTTTTCTCGGAGACGGTAAATTGGATCCAAATGAAATTTCACACAAAAATAGGTCATGATGTGAAGTGGTGCCTTTTAAGTTTAAAATTTTAAATTGGCGGCCATCTTGAAATGCGGCCATTTTGAAAATGAAAAACAATCCTTAAAAATCCAAAAGTTATTGGATTTCGATGAAAACTGAAATATGAGTAGGTTATGTTATACCGCACCTTCAGACACACATGTTGACTTTTTTTAACTTGTCCGACACATTTCTCAGAGACGCCTTAATAGAATCAAATGAAACTTGGCACAGTCGTAGATCGACATATTGAAGGGTGAAGTCGATAGTCAGATTTTCGATAATGGCCGCCACTTAAAAAGGCCACTTGACGACACCCACCCAAAAATTACAAAAACTTTCCCGTTGTTCGCTTTCAACGAAATTTGGTATGGAGGTAGAGGTTAGTATTTCGAGTGAAATGCTACCTTTAAATTTTTGTCTCCGACGTCGGGTTTCAAAATGGTCGTAAAAAACGTGTGTAATTTTCAATGTTATGCGATCTCCATGACATTTAACATGCTCCGACTGCAACAAAATTTGGTGTGGAGGTGGATTTAACTGTCCTGAGTGGAAATCCAAATTCGGATTTTTTTCCCACCTGGGGTTTCAAGATGGCCGCCAAAAACGCGTCAAATTTTAAACGTTGTCCGATTTTTATAAAATTTGATCTATAGGTACATTTTTGAACGCAATACTATCTATGCGATTTTGGGCGACTTCTGTGTTGGCATCCCAACACATTATTTTTAATTATTATTATTATTATTTTATTATTATTATTATTATTATTATTTCAGTTTCGACTTCTCCTAGCCCATGAACTTGTCCGACACAATTCGCAAAGACGCCTTAATAGAATTAAATGAAACTTGGCACAGTTGTGGATCGACATGTGGAGGCAGGCAATCGATAGTCAGATTTTTTATAATGGCCGCCATTTCAAAATGGCCGTCACTTGATGAAACCCAACCAAAAAAAGCAAAAATTTTCCCGTACTCCGATTTCAATGAAATTTGGTATGGAAGTAAGGGTTAGTATTTCGAGTGAAACACTACCTTTAAATTTTTTCTCCAACGTTCGATTTCAAAATGGCCGCTAAAAACGTGTATAAATTTCATCGTAATGCGATCTCGATGAGATTTAACGTGCTCCGATTGCAACAAAATTCGGTGTGGAGTTGGATTTTAGTGTCCCGAGTATAAATCCAAATTCAGAATTTTTTTTCCACCTGGCGTTTCAAAACGGCCGCCAAAAACGCGTCAAATTTTCAACGTTGTCCGAATTTAATGAAATTTGACGTGTAGGTACATTTCAATGTCCTGAGTGGAACGCAATACTATCCATGGGATTTTGGGCGACTTATGTGTTGGCATCCCAACACATTATTTTTCATTATTATTATTTCGTTTTGCACTTTTTCTATATCGTGAACTTGTCCGACCCATTCCTCAGAGACGCTATAATAGAATCAAATGAAACTTGGCAAAGTTGTAGATCGACATATTGAGGGTTGCAGTCAGTAGTCCAAATTTTGATAATGGCTGCCATTTCAAAATGCCACTTGACGACACACACCCAAAAATAGCTAAAATTTTCCCGTTGTCCGATTTCAACGAAATTTGGTATGGAGGTAGATGTTAATATTTCGGGTGAAACGCTACCTTTAAATTTTTTCTCGGACTTCGGGTTTCAAAATGGCCGCTAAAAACGTGTATAATTTTCAACGTTATGCGATCTCAATGACATTTAACGTGCTCCGATTGCAATAAACTTTGGTGTGGAGGTAGATTTAAGTATCCCGAGTGGAACTCAACATTAGCAATTTTTTCATGACGGTGGTTTTCAAAATGGCGCCCAAAAATGGGGGAAATTTTAAACGTTGTCTGATTTTAATGAAATTTGATATGTAGGTTCATTTCAATGTCCTGAGTGGATCGCGATACTATCTATGGGGATTTTGGGCGACTTCTGTGTTGGCATCCCAACACATTATTTTTAATTATTATTATTATTTCGGTTTCCACTTTTTCTAGACCGTGAACTTGTCCGACACATATCTCAGAGACGCCTTAATAGAATCAATTGAAACTTGGCACAGTTGTAGATTGACATGTGGAGGGGTGAAGTCGATAGTCAGATTTTCGATAGTGGCCGCCATTTCAAAATGGCCGCCAAAATGCGTCAAATTTTAAACGTTGTCCGATTTTTATTCTCCTAGATTATGAACTTGTGCGACATATTTCTCAAAGAAGCCAAAATAGAATCGAACGAAACTTGGCAAAGTTGTAGATCGACATATTGAAGGTTGCAGTCAATATTCAGAATTTTGATAATGGATGCCATTTAAAAATGACCGCCACTTGACGGCACCCACCCAAAAAAAGCAAAAATTTTCCCGTACTCCGATTTCAATGAAATTTGGTACGGAGGTAGGGGTTAGTATTTCGAGTGAAATGCCACCTTTAAATTTTTACTCCAACGTTCGATTTCAAAATGGCCGATAAAGACTTGTATATTTTTCATCGTTATGCGATCTCGATGACATTTAACGTGCTCCGATTGCAACAAAATTTGGTGTGGAGGTGATTTAAATGTCTCGAGTGAAAATCCAAATTCGGAATTTTTTTTTCTACCTGGCGTTTCAAAATGGCCGCCAAAAACGCGTCAAATTTTAAACGTTGTCCAATTTAAATGAAATTTGATGTTTAGGTACATCTTAATGTCCTGAGTGGAACGCAATACTATCCATGGGGATTTTGGGCGACTTCTGCGTTTGTACCCAACACATTATTTTTAATTATCAGTTTTTTTTTCTCTGATTTTGCTTCAATTGAATAGCGCGACATTTCCATCTATCTCAATTGATTGTCTACTGTAATTAGGGATGAAATTTGACTTTTGCTTGTTTTATTATTTTGGTAGATGATCAATTCTCTCGTGTATTGCTCTTGTAGAATAAGGTGTTTTTTGGATTGGAATGTACTTCTGTTCAAATGTTTCCGGGTTGTAAAGTTATAAATCTGTTGTGGGTTCAGGGAACAGTAGCATCCTTGATATTTGTAAACGTTCTAAAACTAGGCGTCCGTTATATGAAGAGTCTTTTCTTGATATAGAGTGTATGGCGGAGTCGATTATCGTCAGTAACCTTCAGACATTATATCGGGTAGCCAATGAGTTGAAACGCTTTGGAAGTCACGCTGCGTTTGCCATTATTTGCACTTATAATTTTGACATGTGGAATAATCATAGGTTAACTGCGGGTAAAACTACCTATATGTATCTCCAATACCGTTCCATTCTTGCTTTCATGCAAGACAGACTGTCTATCTGGTGATTTTTTGCCAGAGAATAGCCGTATTAAATACTGAAAATGGGTTTTCACACCATTTTTCTACAGCTTCATAATCCGGAGATGTGCTAATGGCTAAATATGATAAAATATGGAAAACTGGTGGATGGTGTGCCCCCGTCCGACGACATAGGATTCAAATAGCGTAACCATTTAAAGAAAGTGATCAGAAAGAATGAGTTTAAAATCATGATTTAGACTTAACATATATTGTTAAAAGTGTATATATTTATGAATCACTTTCGTTTCCCTGATATTTGTTTTACCGTCTTTTGTCGTGTATAGTGCGGCATTGCCACATAGGTTCTTGAAGCTTTACTGAAGACAACGTATAGACTTTTCCCGCCAGCATGATTTGCTACTAATTAACTTACATGTATTCCTGTATTTTTAGCCGAAAGATTTAATCAGCCCTTCAGACGTTACACTGAACGTTGCCTTACAGCACCCCATATATATTTTCAGGTTTGGTTTTCTTATATACATATATATAGTCTTGCATATTTATAACGCGGTTAGTTGTAAAATTGAATAAAGTAAAATTTACAATAGTGATGTTTAGTTTGTTCAATACATTATATTTGCAGTTAAAACTTATTGTTATTTGCCCTATGGTATAAATACACGGCGATAATTGCAAACGTGCCAATTTTCATACCTTAATTCTCATTAACTTTTACTTTACCCTTTGGCTTGGTTATTAAGCAGGGAAACAAATTTAAAAAGAAAGTTCACTCCGCTTTTTTTATAAGGACTATTCGAGCTCATACACTCAACTTTTGGAAAAAGGCAACGGTGTCGTCCTACGGCCAAGTCGTCAGCAAACTATGGCTCTGGTGACATTTAAAATCGTAAATAAACTTTCATTTGTACGCTTATATCATTTTGTAATAGTAAAACAATCTATTATTTTAGGTATAATAATAGTATGAACATTCCTAGTGTAAAATCAACTGCATATGTTGAAAAAGCTGGTGTTATGCTGTTGCTGTATTAAGGAATAGCCTTCTAGACCATTTCAGGACTGAAAACAGTTTTATTTTTCAATTTGTCTTTCATACAGTCCTGGAATAGAAAAGAATGCCGTTGTACCATGTTTTATTTTCATTATTATCAGATATATGCTTTTACGCTTTAATTGTGCTTAAGTTTTACTATAGATACTATTTCCTTATAGATAAATATTCTATTTAATTTGAAAATATGATTGCAAATAGTGTCCCTATTTTTGAATTAAGCACATAGTGATGTGATGTGATGATTATTATATATACATATTACTCACCAGTGGTGTTGGTATGATACCCAATCATTTTCATCAACACACCAACTAACTACAGTACTAAAGTTTGGCGTACCATTAAACCTGGTTTAACGCACCATTCATTTTTTTTTATTTCTGGGTTGCTTTTTAAGTGTTCGGAATTTCGTTATTACCTACATTTACAGTATTTTAGTTTGCTTAAATTGTACGTTGTTATTTCTTTGTATTTACTGTCTTATGTTTAATCTTTGCTTTGGAGTCTGAGTACGTGTCTTAGTATTCTTTGTTTTATGTTTACAGAGTTTGTGTTATATGTCTTACACTATATGCTGAATCATAGTAAAGCATCTTATTCATATTATAATTTTTCGCTCTACCCGGGAGCGGAAAAAACAATCCCGAACATAATCACTTCCGTTCAATGAAGCATACGCTGAAGCATACGCGGGCAAAATCCATCATGTCATATGAAGATCAAATATTTTTAATTTAATTAATCCAGTAATAATTCTTATCTTAACATTCGTTTACGTTTATAGTCATTTTTGGTTGGGGTCAATAGGCTTTAAACCAGTAATTCCCAGATCCGTTTATAAATTCACGAACGTCTGTTTGGGTAACTACTCTTTTGATTTTGTTGCTTTATGTAAACAAATATGGTGGTCATTCGTAGTGTATTCTTCAGACAATAAATTATGCTAGTACACTCGAAATTTTGCGCTAACAATATCTTGAGCAATGTATCGCTTAAACAAGAAGTCATTGAGTTGAAGCAGCTCTATATTATCATTCGGGAATCATTTGTTTTGAGAAATACAGACAAGACAATATTTTAACAGTACAATTTGCTTTGGATTCATTGTTCACATTGCTGAATAAATGGAAATAGCCGAATGTGACTGGGGAGGAAATGCCAGTGTGAAGGCATTTATAAACAAGACTTGTAAATTTGCGTTTCTGTTAATAAATCATTTCAAATACACATAATAGCCGTAAATCTTCTATTTTCTCAGTCACAACAAATCAAAGAGATGAGAAAGATGGATTACCACCAACTCCATGTTTCACGAAAATATTGTTTGTTGTTCTGTTTTCTTTTGTTTTCAGTAATAATTTTCTCAGCTAATCGTAAAATGTATGTGTTGTCAATGCAAGTTATTTCTCCAAACCAACCACGTCTTCGTCTTCAGTTCGTTGTTTGAGTTCTTCCATTCTAGCAATTTTTTTCAACCCTTAATCAAGTCATTATTTACTCATTTGCTGATCTTTTTAAAAATTTTGACTTCTCTGGCGTCTTCTGCTTTTGGTTTACTGATGTTTCCAAAACAACGTTTATTGTGAAGTAATAAAATCCAGATCCTCTAGTGGCATTGGTGTTAGTAAAGCAATATCTCGGGACTGAAATTTAAAAAATATATTTTTTACGCAACAACGAGAATGTCTTTTGACTTAAAATAAGTAGCAGAAACACAGTAGAGGAAACTACAGTGGAAAGGTCGAGGTATCGCCAATGAAAAATGAAAAACCTTATATAAATTTATCGCCTATTAAAAGAAGAAAATGAAAATCTTAGTAATGTGCCACAAAAATTCAATGAAAGCCAATTAAAAAGAAGATGGTTAAAAGGATGGATTGCATTGCAGGATAGATTGAAAATGGAAACGGCGAGATATTTGCCATGGAAAGAATACAAAGAAACGTTATATGTTTTCTACATCAAAAGAAGGCTATAAACCCGCTTGAAAAGCAGACAATGTAATGCTGTAATAAAAACGGCAAGGGAAATTTACCCGTGCAATGAAATGATATGAAATATCTCCAATTGTGAAAATAAGGAAATAAAAGCTATAAGTTATCCTTATGGCAGTAGCAAACAATAAAGCATATTATTTAATAGGCTGGGAAAAGGCTATTGGTGATCTCTAATTAACACACAGAAATGGAAAGTTAAAGAGTTATCCCATGAAATGTAGCTAAGGAGATTTTATTTAAAAGTTTTAACGTTCCCGTCCGTGTATTTCTATTATAAATATGTCTTTCTGTTGTGTTTGTTTGATTGAGCGGGTTTAACACTACTTTACCAAAGTTTTCATCTGTATTCATGGCGTCCTGTTGTTAGCAGCATCAGTTAAACCATGCCTTGCAAATCTGATAACTATTGTCAACCAACTAATGGCTAATAAATGTACGTTAAAATGCATAAAGACAAGCTTATTAAATAAATATCAAATGTGTTCAATCATTTTCTCACTTGCATAATCCAAACACAAAAACAACATCATATATGTCTCATTTTTTAACAAACAAAACTTATTTAACATAAACATATGAATGGTTGTAAATATGATTATAAATATTAGGCAATAAAGTGAAAGTTAAAGTAATTGAAAAGCGAATAAAATATTATTACTTGTGAATTTATATACGTATAATCATAATACATAATATATGAAAATATTATTTGCAGAACACGACAAAAAATTAGAAAGCTACTTCAAAGCAATAGATAGAAATAACACAAAAAACAACTACATCACATACCAATATCATGAGCAAAATATTTTAGAAATACAGTATTGTTTTCAATTATTGACAATTACATAAATATAAATCAAATGTCTTTATGATCTGAAAACAAAGTTTCCTCATATATTTTCAAGCATTATTAAATCTTATTCTATATTAATTTTTGAAACTGTATAAATATGTAACAATTTGAATTAAACACAGATAGAAAAGTTAATATTCCTGTTTATTTCCGAAATATATTCCGCATAACTATATTACTCATAATGCTAAAATTAGTATAAGTAAATTACTACCGTAAAATTATTTAAGTTAAGGTACAAAGTTTCGACGTTACCATTTCATTGTAGCGTTAACTTTTTCTGTATTGCTGTATCGTAGTTAAGTGTAACCTTTGCTAAGACGCAGGTAAAATTTACAAAAATACTACATGTACATGTTGTGTAGGTTGACGAGCATTGTGTTGTTAAGTGAAATGGCTTACCTCTGTAATAACAGTCAAATGAAGCCACGAGATATTTTGCAAATCCATAACATGGATCACCAACAAGAGAATTATTTACATACAACAAACATGATTGAAGCCCATTGCATATGTTCCCAAGTTGTATTGTTGCATCGTATCCACAGTTCTGCTTGGGTGAACATGGATTATTGTCTTTTAAGCCATAGTAAGCACTTGTAATACTAATTGATCCTATCGGGCATTCTATCTTTCCAATTTTATGTTCACACATCTGAGCTGATGAAAAGGAACCTGTAACAATATTTTAAATATCTGGTTTGTCTTCTTATATATTCCTGTGTTAATTATTAACGTATTTTAAAAGTTTCTGTATCATTTGCTCCTATTAATGTATATGTGAATCTAGATAAAATATCAGAATTGATTGTAGGCGGATAAACACACATAAAATACAGCTTAAGTTCATGAACATTATTCCGATTTTGAAAATTTTATCAATTTTAGAGTTGTATAACTCTAAGTATAACCGGTATATAAACTGGGTGAAGGACTCGCGTTCTTTGCATTTAGAAAAACGTTTAAAAGACACCCTATACCAGAAATAAAGGTAATATCAAAATACCGAACACCAATGAAACTTTTGAAAACGACAATCCATAAATAAAAGTCTGAGAAATAGGCATACACAAGAACTAACAGCTAAAAATATAATAACTACACTGCAATGATCCTGACTTGGTAGAGGCATTTCAAAAGAAATGGTGGGTTAATGGCATGCCAAACCTCCCGCGTCCATTACTGTAGAATGTGAGTTATATCTAACAATAAAATGTACGGGATAAGATTCTGTTAACCGATTTAACAACGCAAAATATTATTTGTTTGACTCTTCTAAGACTTAAGTTACATCGTCTTTGTATTTTCTGTTATTTGTTTTTCGTGAATTTTGTTGATGTACTGTCCTGTCCTGAATGATAAATTTTAATGTTAAGTGTAAGTTTGGTATATGGGCATTTATATTTTTTTTAAATAAAGACGGAGGTACTGAGCTGTAATTTCAAATATGTAATAGTGTATTAAGTAAGACAGAGGCTAAACTACTATTGCTATAACTATTAGGATAACAAAAATACACGATACATACCTATGTTGCAGGAAATTGTATTACATATTTGTGCTGAAACGAAATATAAAATTATTACACATGTAACGTATTTATGTGATGTATGGTATTTCGTAAGTATGTTTTTCATTGTCTAGGAGATTCCTGATTCTTGTTGTTGTTGTTGTTGACTTGTTATTAATACTAATTGCTAAAATGCCAATCATTTCAACGAGTTAATGGGTGCATGACACCTTATGCCATTTTTTGTGAAAATTTCAAAATAGATAGAACATTTATGGTAAATTGAATAATTTCTTTCATTATTACCTCTTAATTTCCATAAAATTCAAATTAATAATGAAAGTCTTATACCAATATTATTACTTCAATTCATTAATGGCTGAAATGAAAATGAAAAATTTTCACATAAATGAGTTTGATATTGGCAAAAATAAAGAAAATGTAATTTTTAACAGGGGAGGTAATTTTGACATAAAATACTATTTTTAGCACTTTTTGCCCAGTTTTTTCCAATGGACAAAGTTTTAACTCAGAAACCCTTATTTTTCTTTCAATCACTTAAATGTATACCAATTGCATGACATTATATAAAAAATTCAGAAAATTTCATTGGACAGAATTTTAATAGTCTTTTATTTTAGGGCTTTTCTATTCTCTTCTCTGTATAATCTTAGAAAATTTTTAATTTCAGTGCTCAACCTCTCAAACATAAGCTCTGAAACCCTTATTTTTTATTTTGAATTATGATAACTTGTATAAAAACCAAACTATATGACGAAGTTAAAGAAACTTCATTGACAAATTATTTTAAGTGAAAGTGTCTTGCATCCCCTTAACTCTTTGGGCTAGATAACTGAAGAATCTATCTAAATATCAATCGGGCATGCTGCTACTAATATTATGATGATTTGTTATGTTATGATAAGATGAAATTAAAGTAAGTTTCTTGGTCTTAGAACGCGCTATAATGTTGATCATTAACTAAAATTAAGTTATGTTCATTTTATAAGATATTTGTAAGTTTTAACCTTTACACCATCCTATTGTTCTATTGACTGGCGCTTCATTGCCCTTTGCTCTATTGCCTTCTAACCTTATACTTTTTCTGATTTAACAAGAGGTATAAATAGTGAAAGCTAATTCAATTTTTATGACTATTCTGAATTTTTTTAATGCATTTGTGACAGCAAAGAATTACAGTCGATGAACAAAAATTGAAGGAGCCATCGACAATGAAGATTTTAACAGAAATTTACACAACAAGTGTTCCCAGAGTACAAAGACGTAGCGCACGTTGTTGGGGGATTTTTAGTGCCCGATAAATATCTTTTTGATATTGATACCAATAAAAAATGAAGAAAGTGTTAATAAAGTAGTATTTTTAGTTATGGATCAAAACGAGCTGTCCGTCTTTTAAGCAACCAGAATACTCGAGTTATTGGAAACTTATACCTATAGATCGCGTTCTAAATTGAAACAAATAAAGAAAGCCCGTATCATTTAAACATTCTGAATTTTTTTATTCAAAATTTTTTACGTCATCCGCGTCAAAATATGACGTCATTATATAGTATGATGACGTAATCATAACTCTGAATATTGGGACAAACATAAAAGAAGTTGTATTTTGGTACTTATTATTCTTACTTTAAAATTGTTAAGTTGAAAAATAACACTTTTTCAAGAATGCGCTTTTGTTTAATTTTAAGTTTTGCAATTTTGTTTTTCATGTATTGTAAAGGCGCTAAACCATGTCACGTTTGTTACGAACACATTTTTACAATTTTTGCCGATTCATTACAATTTTCGCGTCGTAGTTGCCGCACTTTTAATTCACACTGAAAAATCTAATAACAATTTAGATATACGTTTCTTTTAAAATAATTTGTCTAAGAATATTTAGAGTACAACATACATTTTGTCAGATTTACACGGGCTTTTCAATGTGTAGGGGTTTTTTATACTTTTTCATTTGACGTCAAGTGATGTTATTACAAAAATAGTTGAATGAAAATATTAGAATATTCAATAAATGACAATATTAATGCGCAAAACGTTGTCTGTTTGCGAATTTAATAACGATGTGAGCATAAATGCATTTTACTCAAATCTAGAGACAATAATAAGCATGTTCATCAATTTTGGACACAGTTGAATTAATTAGATGTTAATATTTATAATACAAGTTGAGTTGAAACTTGTCTATTTCAGCCCTCTGTGACAGCTATATATACATGTAATTTTCATTGACTAGCTAGAAATTAATATAATCATATTTCAGTGTACCTATTAGGTTCAATGCATTTGCATATTGATTAGGTAATAAAACCATTAGTGAATGTGTTTGTTTGTTTGAATGGTGTTTAACGCCACTTTAGCAATTTTTCAGCTATATCATGGCGCCCAGTTTTTATTGTGGGAGGAAGCTGAAGTACCAGGAGAAAATCCCGACTTTCGGTTGGAAAACTGGCAATCCTTGTCAATTTTGAAAGATTTTAGTCAAGTGCTCCGGCCATGCCCGCAGTGCGACACGAACCCATAATCTCAGTATTGAAGTAGTGAATGTGTAGTCAGACAATAGACCAAGTATTTTTCATTCGGTAACAAGAATTGTTATTATGTAGACTATTATATACAGCTGTTATTTGAATTTGAAATAAACAACAACTAAAATAATGTTGAATGAATATGAATAAAGCTTGTAGGTTGAAAAGAGGCAGGCATATGTCAGTGCTTATTAAGCCTATGTGTAAATATATAAATTTGGGAACTGTAATATTGTGAAACAAAAATTGATTTATTAAATAGTGTTTGTTTTACTCAAAGTTGTTCTGCGTAAGTTTTACTTACCAACAAGCACTCCCAACAATAAGGAATACATCATAGTGTGGTAGAATTATCTGTGTTCAAATAAACAATATGTTATTTTATATATATTAAAATGTTGCCCATTTGAAATGAGACAGTTCTTATGTAAAACGGAGTTTTAACAGCAAATTTATGAGATTGCTGTACCTGGCAATTTTTTAATTCCAGACTATCTATAAATTGTAACCCTTTTGGAAATAGAGGGGGTTTGAGCGCCACTGATGAGTCTTTATAAGAGGAAACGAGAGTCTGGCGTAATAAATTTTACAACCTTGGTGTTTTGATGAGATTTTATTTGTCACCTTTTCACTTGTCTATTACAACTACAGCGTTTTACAATACAAAACAGCATAAAAAGTATTAACGTTTCATATATTAAGCAAGGGGCATCTTAGTATATATAGGGTAATACGGATGTGCGGCCCGAAAGGGTATCTTTTTTACCTTTCCAAAATATTAGATGTTATTCCGACAGGGTATATAATGTCATATTCTGTTCAAGTAATGTATCTAGTTAATCCCTGAAATATGATTGGTTAATCAAGACGGGGATATCATACCGTATTCCCTGTGAAACCCCGGGGATATTGCAACCAGTTTCAAAATGGCGTCTATTCATTGTCTAATTGATTCGTTTCGCATAAAATAAATAGTTAAACATATTATAAGGATGAAATATAGATTTTAAATACGAGGATTTTACAGAATCTATCATATCCGTCTGCGATTTGAAATTTACAAGGGTGATAACCGATGTAGTCTGCTAAACAATGACAACAAAAGGTTAGAAAACACTAATACAAGTCTTTAAGCTTTTCTGCTAAATTTGTTATTTTTTAAATTAGCGCAGCTCTTTAACCTAAGTGGAACTTGACCAACATCATATATATCCAGAATCGTACGTGACAGGCCTATGTTCTCTCAAAATTTCATGACCTCTTTAACACCTTCCGAGAGAAAACCAGCTTCCGGGGTAAACCCCACTCTAAAAATAGCACTTTCTTTTCAGAAAATCTTGGTATATAGATCATGTAGTGCATGTGACATAAAACATATTAAACACCATGAGCACAGAGCAAGTTAGGACTCAACATTTTTCTAATATATTCACCTTTCAGAAAAACTTTTATTCATTAAAATCCAGTTAGTAGTTTTTAATATACACTAAGGTAAACAGGACTATTATATGTTCTAAATTTGATTGGTCCCCTTTAGTGTCTTGACACCAAAAGCATTTGCATCGCACTTCGAAAGGGATATATATCATAAACAGTTTTTATGGTAATAAAAAGTCGTCAAAAATAACAAGGTTATAAAATTTAAAATGCCATAAAAAACTTTGTTTGAATTAAACTATGAAAATTTATCAGTTCAACTAATTTAACTATAATGTAGTACACTAACATTTTCCGTTTTTTCATATTATATACAATACACATGAAAGTATTCGTAACAGTGTGTATTGACCAGTCAAAAATCATTTATGAAACAGGTATGACAGGTATGGTGCAGTATTCGTAAGCTTTAAATGTGTTGAATGGTACGTTCTTCCATTGTGGTGGTCCAAAATAAGTTTTTCTTTAAGCACGAGAAATGTTATAATATATATATATTCTAGAATATTTGTACAAGAAGACTTCAACAGAATATAATTGTTATTCGGGCTTCACATGGGATACGGGTTTATATTCCCTGTCTGTATTCTATATTCCCTTCGCCTCCGGCTCGGAAAATATAAAATACAGACAGGGAATATGAACCAGTACCCCCTGTGAAGATCCCGAATAACATATAACATTCACGGCTAAAGATTTATTTTTTCATGAGCCGAAGGCGAATGGAATATACGTATTAAGCCGTGTTTAACTATTTTATTATGGCTCACATCTTAAGTTAGGAATATTTAACGAGAAAAACAAATATTTAAGAAAGAACAATGTAGCGTAATATCTTTGGAAACGTGTTCAAGTTATCTGTATTTCTTTGGAAAATATACTTTTTTAAGTGAACGCATTTATTTGAAAAAAATTTATTTTTATTAATAGTTTTTATAAACCAAAATTACACTTGAGGCACCCCATCATTACTTTTATGACGCTTAATTAATCCCTGAGGTAAAGAAAGTGTTTCGGTCTAAGAAAAAGTTTCGCGGTTGCAAAAGTATGGATCTATTAAAAGAATCGATGTCATAATCTGAAAGAATAAATGTCCGTGAGTACGTAGAACACCTACAATCATGTCAGTGCAAATTTCCAAAAGCGAACTCAACAACAAAGATAGGGGGTTTGCGTTAGAATCTTCACTCGCCTCGTTCTCGATAGTACTTTTTTCATTTTCTGGCTCTATTCTTCCACAAAGGATATTGGGTCAAATTCCTGTGCTCTGATGCAATTAAAATGAATATCATTGTATTTTGGACGATGAAATGATCAAAATAAATATCAACGGATTTTGGCGGTGTCTTGACTGAAGAATGCATGATACAGTTAGTGCAGGTATACATAGTTTGTTAACTTTTAGTGCGCTTGAGAATACGTTTCTCGTTTGTTGTTTTGTGCATTGACACACTTCAATAGAGGGCACAACAAAATCATACAGGATCTGTGACTGACATTATTTGAACCATATCCCCCCATCCCTTGCCTTCTATTAGCTGTTTTGTTTCATAATTTACTTCCCTGCTGTTATTTTAAGCAAATACGAGAAGAATTGTTTTGGAACCCGTGGTATTGATTCTGGTGGTTACTTTTATGATAGCAATATAAAGAACACAACTGTAGGTTGATGTGACATGATTTTCACCAGACATCTTTGGTAGGTCCTACAAATTTTGTTTTCACTTTGATCAGGACTAATAAGACATTAAAAAAGAACTAAACTTACGCTCACACTGATTACAAATTTAAATGCCTTCTAATTTCATAGTTGCGAGTTGGGTAGGCGTACGTTTGATTTGTACCCCTCACAGGTTTCCTTGCCCCGGAAAATAAATTTTTTAATGTAAAGGAGTACCGTATCCGGTACAAATTTGCGGACGTAATTAATCGTTAATTGCTAAATTATTGAAAGCAATAATCGATATAAAAATTAAATATTTTGCATATGCAACATTAACTGCATGTAACCTTATATGGGTTAATATTTCTCTGTGTTTTGTGATGCGCGCTTAAAAAAATGGGTCTATAATTTTAGTAGTATGGATATCACATATTATCTTATTTACATCGTTTAAAACATGTTCGGGTCAGAGATCGTTGCACTTGGTAGTTTTTTAATCGAAGCGGAAAGAAGGCGGCTATGATGATTTGTTTTCTCAGGGCCCTATACGGGATAAAAATATGCTCTATGTTTTCGGATGTAGACGTATACATAGCCTGATATAAACGGCTTGCTAACCAATCATACTGCAAGATTTTTATGTGAGCTATAATACATAAAAAGGTTTTTGTTTTCATTGAAAAATTTATCATTGAGTAGTAAATATATTTCAATGTCCCTAATTCTCATCTAAAGCTGAGGTACACTACGGTGACTGCATAAACTCTCATTAAGATCTCTTGATTAAACGAAATGCCTATATCTTGTTAAATAAACAAAAAGAACATTTGTCATGCAGTGATAATAAGTAGGTGTTAGGAATGCCCACAGATGTTAGAATAAGGTGCGATTCTCTGTTAATGTACCGCCAATAGAGGAAATAAATCATGGAAGAAGAAACTTGCTTCGTCCAAAGATGTCAATTTAAGTTTTATGTATTGCTATTGTTTTGTAAATGTGGATGTACAATCATAAAACATATGCATAGTTTCGGTTTAAAAATTAAATATATGATTAGGTCCCATATTATGACGCTCGGAAATAATATATGAATAGGGTTTTTCAAATTTCCATCCGCAAACCTGTACCTAAAAGTACCTTTAGTTAACCCCCCTCCGTCTGCACATACACACACACACACCGTGATATTAACAAACCAACACTAGT
Source organism: Limnoperna fortunei (assembly GCA_944474755.1). Lineage (NCBI taxonomy): Eukaryota > Metazoa > Mollusca > Bivalvia > Mytilida > Modiolidae > Limnoperna > Limnoperna fortunei. Next base: position 40,502,102 of record OX104121.1, on the reverse strand, counting down.
GAAAATGCTTCCGTCGTTGTTTGGTTGCAGTCTTTGAAAGAAAATCATTTTTTTTTTGTAATTACACTGTGTTGTGACGAAAACTATTCTGTTATTCGCATGCTGAACATGAAGTTCAATAAGAACGTGTAAATATATAGTCAATGTGTTAGTTTTTGAATTTATTTGTGGAAATTTAAAGCTTGTTTTCGATGTTACTCAGTGATAACATGTTACCCCACTGTTTAATACCTCTTAACTCGTCCTCCTTATAAATGTTCCAAAGATGTTTTATATCGATCAAATTAATAAAATATGAACAACGAACGCGTACAACATCCTGGTTTATAATTAGTAACAGTACAAGAATGACATTTTTGAATGTTTGTACCACAGTTTGCGTGTAAAAAATATTTCCTTACCATAATGATTTAATGGAATATCGCCATTCCATCTGTGTGTTTATTCTTTAATAAATAGAGCCCTATCACAGTGACACCTAGCAAACACACAACTTCTTTGTGTGGAAACAATATACGTAGTCTTTTAAATAAACTAATCATCCATGCGGGGTCACATAGCCCAGCTGTGGGTATTACGGATACACAAAATCAGTGCGTCGTTAAACCGACTTTAATTTTATCTAGTAAAAAATTAGCCGAGGTCGACATTTTAATACATTATTGCAATTATATGAACGAAGAATATTTGATTCCAGAAAGCACTACGCAAAAAATAATGATAGTTCAATGTGCTATTTTTTTAAATGTCAATTAAAAAATTTGACGTTTAATCGATTCAACCTGCTAATAAAAGGTCTATTACAAAACAACGAGGAATTATCGAGAATTTCAAATTATTTTGTCCTGATACTTTTTATCTAGCTTTACTTAATAAACTTCTGATCATTAATTATTTAAAATGGATAACTGCACGGAAAGTAAAAACAATAACAGTACGATCAAAAAACATAAAAAGAAAACAAAACCGGCGAACATTGCAAGTCACACCGGTGGTTGGGGGAGGGGCGGACTTTGTCTATCACACCGGCTGTTGATCAAACGTCATACCGTTCAAACCAGCGAACATTGTGAGTCACACCGAGTGGTGATCAAAGGCATACCGTACAAACCAGTAAACATTGTCAGTCACACCGAGTGGTGATCAAACGTCACACCGTACAAACCAGTAAACATTGTCAGTCACACCGGGTGGTGATCAAACGTCATACCGTACAAACCAGCGAACATTGTGAGTCACACCGAGTGGTGATCAAACGTCATACCGTACAAACCAGTAAACATTGTGTGTCACACCGTGTGGTGATCAAACGTCACACCGTACAAACCAGTAAACATTGTCAGTCACACCGGGTGGTGATCAAACGTCATACCGTACAAACCAGCGAACATTGTGAGTCACACCGAGTGGTGATCAAACGTCATACCGTACAAACCAGTGAACACTGTCAGTAATACCGAATTGTGATCAAACGTCATACCGTACAAACCAGCGAACATTGTCAGTCACACCGAGTGGTGATCAAACGTCATACCGTACAAACCAGCGAACATTGTCAGTCACACCGGGTGGTGATCAAACGTCATACCGTACAAACTAGTAAACATTGTGAGTCACACCGGGTGGTGATCAAACGTCATACCGTACAAACTAGTAAACATTGTGAGTCACACCGAGTGGTGATCAAACGTCACACCGTACAAACCAGTAAACATTGTGAGTCACACCGGGTGGTGATCAAAGGTCACACCGTACAAACCAGCGAACATTGTGAGTCACACCGAGTGGTGATCAAACGTCATACCGTACAAACCAGCGAACATTGTCAGTCACACCGAGTAGTGATCAAACGTCACACCGTACAAACCAGCGAATATTGTCAGTAACACCGAGTGGTGATCAAACTTCATACCGTACAAACCAGCGAACATATTGTCAGTCACACCGGGTGGTGATCAAACGTCATACCGTACAAACCAGTAAATATTGTCAGTCACACCGAGTGGTGATCAAACGTCATACCGTACAAACCAGCGAACATATTGTCAGTCACACCGGGTGGTGATCAAACGTCATACCGTACAAACCAGTGAACTTTGTCTGTCACACCGAGTGGTGATCAAACGTCATACCGTACAAACCATGCGAACAAACTGCACGGAAAGTAAAAACAATAACAGTACGATCAAAAAACATAAAAAGAACACAAAACTGGCGAACATTGCAAGTCACACCGGTGGTTGGGGGAGGGGCGGACTTTGTCTATCACACCGGCTGTTGATCAAACGTCATACCGTTCAAACCAGCGAACATTGTGAGTCACACCGAGTGGTGATCAAACGTCATACCGTACAAACCAGGGAACATTGTGAGTCACACCGAGTGGTGATCAAACGTCATACCGTACAAACCAGCGAACATTGTCAGTCACACCGAGTGATGATCAAACGTCATACCGTACAAACCAGCGAACATTGCCATTCACACCGAGTGGTGATCAAACGTCATACCGTACAAACCAGCGAACATTGTGAGTCACACCGAGTGGTGATCAAACGTCATACCGTACAAACCAGCGAACATTGTCATTCACACCGAGTGGTGATCACACGTCATACCGTACAAACCAGCGAACATATTGTCAGTCACACCGGGTGGTGATCAAACGTCATACCGTACAAACCAGCGAACATTGTCAGTCACACCGAGTGGTGATCAAACGTCATACCGTACAAACTAGTAAATATTGTCAGTCACACCGAGTGGTGATCAAACGTCATACCGTACAAACCAGCGAACATTGTGAGTCACACCGAGTGGTGATCAAACGTCATACTGTACAAACCAGTAAACATTGTGAGTCACACCGAGTGGTGATCAAACGTCATACCGTACAAACCAGTAAACATTGTGAGTCACACCGAGTGGTGATCAAACGTCATACCGTACAAACCAGCGAACATTGTGAGTCACACCGAGTGGTGATCAAACCTCATACTGTACAAACCAGCGAACATTGTATGTCACACCGGCTGTTGATCAATCGTCATACCGTACAAACCAGTAAACATTGTGTGTCACACCGAGGTGATCAAACGTCATACCGTACAAACAAGCGAACATTGTCACATCGAGTGGTGATCAAACGTCATACCGTACAAACAAGCGAACATTGTCACATCGAGTGGTGATCAAACGTCATACCGTGCAAACCAGCGAACATTGTGAGTCACACCGAGTGGTGATCAAACCTCATACTGTACAAACCAGCGAACAGTGTCAGTCACACCGAGTGGTGATCAAACGTCATACCGTACAAACCAGCGAACATTGTCAGTCACACCGAGTGGTGATCAAACCTCATACTGTACAAACCAGCGAACATTGTATGTCACACCGGCTGTTGATCAATCGTCATACCGTACAAACCAGTAAACATTGTGTGTCACACCGAGGTGATCAAACGTCATACCGTACAAACAAGCGAACATTGTCACATCGAGTGGTGATCAAACGTCATACCGTACAAACCAGCGAACATTGTAAGACACACCGGCTGTTGATAAAACGTCAAACCGTACAAACCAGTAAACATTGTGTGTCACACCGAGTGGTGATCAATTGTCATACCGTACAAACCAGTAAACACTGTCAGTCACACCCTGTGGTGATTAAACGTCAAACCGTTCAAACCAGTAAACATTGTCAGTCACACCGGGTGGTGATTAAACGTCACACCGTACAAACCAGTAAACATTGTCAGTCACACCGGGTGGTGATCAAACGTCATACCGTACAAACCAGCGAACATTGTCAGTCACACCGAGTGGTGATCTAACGTCATACCGTACAAAACCAGCGAACACTGTCAGTCACACCGAGCGGTGATCAAACGTCATACCGTACAAACCAGCGAACATTGTCAGTCACACCGAGCGGTGATCAAACGTCATACCGTACAAACTAGCGAACATTGTCACACCGAGTTGTGATCAAACGTCTTATCGCTATTTTGCAGTATTTTCCTTTGATATTTATGTGCGATATTATTTCATCTCACTCTACTAGCGTGGGATGGGCCCATCTCAGCTCGCTGTCAAGACGTTGTTAAGTAAACACTGTGACGTCACAATGTTAAAAAACAGCGGTAAACAGATTATTTACGTTTTTTGAAACTCGATGCACTTTCTCGCCATCTCATCTCAGGGCTGTCGCCCTTCGATGAGATACGACGAGAAAATGCATCTCGTTTAAAAAAACGTAAATAATCTATAAATACCGTACAAACCAGCAAAGTTTGTCAGTTACACCGAGTGGTGATCAAACGTCATACCGTACAAACCAGCGAACATGGTCTGTCTCCCCAAATAAAAACTGGACGCCATTATATAGCTGAAAAATTGTAAATCGTGGAATTCCATTACTTTACACTTGTATGTAGAATGTAAATATATACTAGTAAAGTCCGTTTGACATCTTTCAAGACAATCAAACTTATTTATAAGCATAGATACTAATATTCAATACCAATTAGATAAGTACCAAAACAGCACGAACATTGGAAGATTACATTGTCATCGACTCATTTTTTTTGACGTACATCTTCGGATAGGATTACTAAAAGACGGAAACAAAATAAAATACAAAAAATATGAAAAAGTCTTGTTCAGTTATATACACATGTAGGTAAGGTGTAGAGAAACGCATCATATAGAATTGCAGATATTTTGTACACATCCTTAAGAAAAACCAGTCAGATTTTGCATCGCTTTATTACCTTCTCTCATACTTATTGAAATTTTTTACATGCGTTGTGTGCGAATACACACACTGCTCGAGAGATTTAAAAAGAAATCTATATGTGGTTGAAATCAATTCAAGGATATTATGCTTGTAGGGGGAAATTTAAAACAATAATAAATGATCTTTTATGTAAGGTGTTTGTATAATCAAAATATTGCAAAATAATAAATTGAAAACACACTTTCGCCTTTTTTTAGAGTATATCTTATTTAATCAATTTCAATTTAGAATAAAGACAGATATAATTTAGGGTAATCATATACATTTAATATACATTTATACCTTTAAATAAAAGTTAAGAGTTATCTCCCATTAGTTAACAAATTAATTGCAACTGTCAACCTGGAGGAGAATTTCCCTTTCTTCTGAGCATGACATTATTTAAATATTTATTATGCAGCACTTAAGGTTAGTTTAAGATATAGTTATAATAAATAAAATTAGTGATAAAAAATACAATTGCAGTATTCGCAATTATCATATTACTATAACATGATTTTGATTGATCTTCATTTGTATGAACAGTCTGTAGAGTTGTGTGTGGACTGAAATTAAGCTTTAAAGCAGCTAACTTTGCCTACTTTTAATCATGATAAAGAATGCAACAATTAAAACCCCTTACAACTTTGTCCGCTATGGTCCACAGCCAGGCTATCCGCGTAAATATAATTTTATTTACACTAAATGTTTGTTTGTTTGATGGTGTTTAACGCCACTTTCAGCAATTTTTCTGCTATATCATGGCGTCCAGTTTTTATTGGGGGAGGAAGCTGGAGTACCCGGAGAAAACCCCCGACCTGCGGTAGGAAAACTGGCAATTCTTGTCAATTAAGATTGGAGTCGAGTACACCCTGCCTGCAGTGAGAATCGAACCCGCAATCTCAGTGATCACAGACCACGTAATCAATAGTAGACGAACTACCTTGACCACTCGACCACCGAGGCCCCTACACTAAATGAAAGGACTTTCTGTTATGACGTGCTAAACAGCTCTGTTGGTTTGATCTCGAGAAATCAAAGTTCGACCAAATTAGTAATAGGAAGGCAAACATAAAAGCTAGAGTGCTTACTGGTGTATATCCTCTACAGTATCTTTGCAACAAATTCAATAAGTCTACTCCTGATGCTACATGTCCACTGTGTGTTCTGGATATTGAAGACCGAGAACATTTTCTCCTACACTGTAGTAAAACTAGTGATGTAAGAAATAACTTCATGAACTTGATATATGAACAAATTGAAACTATTGATGCCTTGTTGTTGGATACAGTTCTGCATCACCATCATTTAGTGACACAAATTTTATTGGATATTACAAATCCGAGAGTACCTTTGTTCTTACAATCTGAGTCTATGATGAACTCACTGGAGTATATCTCTAGAGATAGACTGCATTATATTGTAAAAGAAGTGACATTTTGAACAGCAAGTCTTAGCTAATAGTCAGTAATAACTAATGACCAGTCATGGACCCTTTTAGTTTGTTTTGTTTTATTTTCTCAAAACTGTTTATCATAGGGAACAAATTATAGTTCTGGCTTATGCTAATTGAGTAATATAGGGTAAACTTATTCCAAAGTTATGTTAGGTATGGTATCGTTATAAATTTTTAGTGATATTTAATGTTTAGGGTTAAGTAAGTGTTGAGCAGCAAATCCCAATTGAGGGCTAGGAAAAGGATGTGATGTTTCCCATAAATTATTGTTTTTTTATTATTTTATTATACCATTTCTCTTTTTTTATATTAGGAATTCACACCTTTTTCTGTTATAATGAAGGTTTAACTAATCCTCTAATAATGCTAGGTTATGGATCTAAGTCAAGTCTAGTCATAACTAACTTCCTCTTGGTGGTGTTTTTGTGTTTTTACCATAAGCTCTAAGCTCTCTACTTGTGAAGCTACAATAAATGGTTCTTGCATAACTATAACTTTGTTAGCATTAACCTTAATTCGGTGTATATGTGTTGATGATTGGTTACTGTTTAAACTCGCTATGAGCACCATGTAGATAGGTGGTGGGTTAGTGCTGGGCGCAGTATATTTCAGCCAGTGGTCAGTTTTTCTGCTTGGGACATTTATTCAGGACCGACATACTGGATCACTTTTAGTGTTTTACCTTTTATTTCTTTTGTATATATATTGTAATTTGCGCATGCTCTCAGAAAGTTGCTAACAGTATACATCAACTGATTGATGGTTGCTCCAGACATTGGAGGGATTCTACATTACAAGAAGAAGGAACCGACTTTATATTTAAGAAAACAAATAAATGATTTCAACAATAAACGTTTATACATTTTTAGAACTAGACGTACCGCATTCTATATATGTTGTAGCAATAGCGAGAAGGTTTAGATTAGTCGTTTCCTATTAGAATGGGATCAGTTGCTACGGTAACGTTCTTGTTTGAGGCGTTCGGATTGGATGCCGGATATTAAACTACAGAGAGTCTAGAGAATCGAGGTGTGTTCGACAGACAGCTCAGAGTGCCCCGAGGAGGCGGATATTTTATAACCTCTCGTTGGTGGGTGGGGGTTGTCAGTTCATAATACAAAAAGCCTGACCGTGGGTAACGTGTTTTGAGTACTAAGTACGCTTGGAAATAAGTTCTCCTTTACTAGCCTTAGTAACAGACGTGACTACAAATATATCGTTGTCCTCCTGGGCTACGATAAAAATTGTTGTGTTGAAGGAAATAATTAAATATAGAAAACTGTTCGACATCTGACAAATACAACTCAAATATAATTTCCCAAATCTAAATCTGTATTTTATATCAAAGATTTTCTTGTTTGCTAAATTATACAAGTTTACAAACAAATAATAGATATCATATATACATCTAAATTTTAAGATAAGATATAAAATGGCGTACACTTTGAAAAGATAAATATGTTGTAGTGTTATAAATGTGTCATAACTATGTTAGTAAGACAAAAGTTACGTACCAAAAAATAGTATGTGAAGATTGGCAATTATGTGATATAAATGTGCATGTGCATTTGTATTAGTAAATAATAAGTTTTACTGATAAACAGTATGGAGGCATAGATTAAGAGGTTGAAGTCCTCAGATAAACAGCCAAACATTATTTTTATTTAAAAATAAACAATAATATTGATGAAGCCTATTTATTCATGATGGCATACGATGAGATTCAGTGTAAATTTGGAGGGAAGTGGAAACTTGACAGAAGTGAAAATTTTGAAGATTTTCTACAGGAAATGGGTATACTTATTTAAACAGCATTATTTTATTTAATGTGCTACATAAATCCTATTATTTTTATGTATATACATACATATAATGTTCACACATCTCGCTTATCAAAGGACTATCTTGAACAGAACAACATTAATGTGGTGCCGTGGCCTTCCAAATCACAAGATTTTAGTCCAATTGATCATCTGTAGGACAGCTTAATAAACGTTTGCTCCCGCTTGAACCTCTGCTTAAGACCCTCGATAAGCTCCTTCAAATGTTGCAACAGCAATGGCAAAAATTCCACGTAATAACGAAAGAAAATTGAAAGAGATGCAGAGCAGTGATGGCGGCTCGAGGTGTTCATACACGGTACTAACTAAAGTGTGACCGAAAGTATTCTTAACTGTGATAAACTGACTTTTATTTACTAATCTTTAAGAAATGGACTAATATTTTTCAATTTTAAACATTTAAGTGAATATGTATATTGTTATTATGAAAACACCTACTAAAATCTGTTAAAAAATCCACTATGTGTTTCTTTTTTCCAGAGTACATTTTTCTTTATATACTTCATAACGCTTGGGAGAGCCTTGTTGGCAAGGTGGTTTAGATAGTTCGTCTACTCTTGACCCCTAAGATTGCGGGTCTCACTGCAGGCAAAATGAAAAATTGCTGCAAGTGGCGTTAAACACTATTGAAACACACTCAGCATAATGTTTTGATTCATTTTGTAATTAGTTTTTTTGCTTTGTTCAGAAAACATGTTCAAGACGTATAACGTTGAAATTTATATATTTTGTTATAAACGATAATAATAAACTACTTCACTTAAGTTCAATCCCGAAATAGTGCATGTCATCCAATGGCTCACATAATTTTTATCTTTAGTACACATTAGTTAAACTTTATCATCTTCTTTCCTGAATTCTAATATGACGTGCTTTAAAGGCTTTGAGACCACAACTGTGGTAAAAAAAATGATTTATCTATGAGCAACACGCGCTGAGAAGGGCGTGTTTTAAATGGCTGTTCCAATTACAAAACTGTAACTCCCACCGGAAAACTATTGTATGTGACGTATAAATCTTATAAATAGCGACACGCGCTATAATTATCTGTTGCAATATATTGTGCGTTACAATGACGGAACAGCCAGTTTATGGCGGAAATGATGTTTTCTATAGGTACGAAAATATTATAAATGTACAAGAATTGTCTTATTAGAATAGAAATAATTCACGCTATCGCTCGGGATAAAATAATACGACATAAATGGTCACCCCGTGGTAAAACAATGATAAACCACAGCCTCCGTGAATTATTTCTTAATTATTCAGCTTTCCAAAAATACCAAGTTTGTGCCAATATCTATTATGGTTCTAAAGTTGTAATTGGTCTATCAATTGCCCAGACATTAGTGTTAAGACCAGAATACATTAGTAAATGTCCGGTTTTAGTTTCAATCATTCATGATTCGCCGATGTCTCTATGACAACCAGTCCAGTGATTTCCAGAGGACGGGTCAGATGTTTCGATATATGACAGAAGAAAGGTATACAGGAAAAAGCGCTACATTCGTTGTGCATTACATTGCCCGTGCATTGTTGAGTAATATAACTGAACATGCAGTTATGGAATTGCATTAATTTTATATTTCATATACCGTAAATATTAAATGCTATTATATACATATATTTAATTTAAAATTTTGCATGTTTATCGAATTTATTTAGGTGTAAACGTTGTTCTCAGAAAAATTGCGTCCAAAGCTTCACCACAAATGGAAATTTCCATTGAAGATAACAAAGTGAAAATCGCCATGAAGACGGGATTTTTTACTAGTATAGATTTGTTTTCAATTGGCGAAGAATACATGAAAGAATTACAAGGTATTTGGATGAAGGTAAACAAGACAAACATGCTCTGGAAACTATATTTATTGATTAGTCAAAAACAATCTATTGTCAACTGGATAAGTACCTACGGTTTTCTTCTCAAAAGGTAAAGAAAGGAAGCTAGAATCCCTAAATTTGTTTATTTGGTATTTCATCAAGATGCGGATTTCTAGATTTAACAAATAATATTTGGAGGGGATTCGAGGACAGGAAGAAACTTGATGGTCAAACCAGAAACAATTGCCATGTGCCGCAACACCCCCTTCCCGCTGTAAAGGACTAGTTTGCCATAGAAACTAGTCCCGAAAAATATTATTGTGTATGTCCCATTTGGATAGCGATACGGACAGGCAGAAAGAGGGTACCATTTCTGATTATTATTTGTATTGTTATTGCGATCATCATACATATAGGCACAAATAGTTTGTAACCATGAGACGGAAGGTTAATTTTACCCAAGCGTGCTTCTGCGATAATTCTGTTGGTGATTGGTTTTTTGGGGGGGGGGGAGTGAGGATATATAAACGGAAGCCACTCAGCAAATTGATTGTTTTGTTTGTTCTAATAATGTTTAACACCACTTTCAGCAATTTTTCAGCTATATCATGGCGTCCAGTTTTTATTGCTAAGAAAGCCGTAGTACCCGGAGAGAACCCCCGACCTTTGGTAGGAAAACTGGCATTAGTTGTCAATTAAGATTGGAGTCGAATACACACTGCCCGCAGTGAGACTCGAACCCGCAACCTCAGTGTTGACAGACCACGTGATCAATAGTAGACGAACTACCTTAACCACTCGGCCACAGAGGCCTCTCAGCAAATTGAGGGTTGTTATTTGAAAGGACATCATCAATATATCTATATGTAAAATTAAATTACCTAGCTTTAATAAGACGCTGAAGAAATTCCGTTTCACGAGAATACAGGAACAATACGGCAAGGAGCGGGGCACAGTTTGTAGCTATTGGAATTCCGTTTGTCTGCTGAAAAACACATCCTCCAAATATGTCAAATATGTTGTCGATCAGAAAACCTTGCATATGTAAACCTGTTCTTCGTTGACACATTGATGGTCACCATTATCTACTGATCAGGTCTAGATTTTAATGTTTATATCAATAGTTCGCACACGTGTACTTTCACTAAATGGGATAACTGATCTGCTATTTAAATAAACATGACTTAAAACACCAATTCGTTTTTAAAGGATCTTCTACATTATAACTATTTAATACAGGCTATTCCAGCATATGAGGGTGGAAAAATAATAATAAAGCAAACGCCAATAGACCCCAAAGGTGCAGTTAAACCACAGACAGTACACAGAGAGTTAGTAGGAGATGAAATGGTCTTGGTACGTATATATAATAAAGCAAACCCCTACAGATCCCCAAAGTACAGTAAAATCACAGACAGTACACAGAGAGTTAGTAGGAGATGAAATGGTCATGGTAAGTATATATAATAAAGCAAACCCCTACAGACCCCAAAGTACAGTAAAATCACAGACAGTACACAGAGATTTAGTAGGAGATGAAATGGTCATGGTAAGTATTTATAAAAAAGCAAACCCCTACAGACCCCCAAAGTACATAAAATCACAGACAGTACACAGAGAGTTAGTAGGAGATGAAATGGTCATGGTAAGTATATATAATACGCAAACTCCTACAGACCCCCAAAGTACAGTAAAACCACAGACAGTACACAGAGAGTTAGTAGGAGATGAAATGGTCATGGTAAGTATTTATAAAAAAGCAAACCCCTACAGACCCCAAAGTACAGTAAAATCACAGACAGTACACGGAGAGTTAGTAGGAGATGAAATGGTCATGGTAAGTATATATAATAAAGCAAACCCCTACAGACCCCAAAGTACAGTAAAATCACAGACAGTACACGGAGAGTTAGTAGGAGATGAAATGGTCATGGTAAGTATATATAATAAAGCAAACCCATACAGACACCAAAGTACAGTAAAATCACAGAGAGTTAGTAGGAGATGAAATGGTCGTGGTAAGTATATATAATAAAGCAAACCCCTACAGACCCCCAAAGTACATAACATCACAGACAGTACACGGAGAGTTAGTAGGAGATGAAATGGTCATGGTAAGTATATATAATAAAGCAAACCCCTACAGACCCCCTAAATACAGTAAAATCACAGACTGTACACGGAGAGTTAGTAAGAGATGAAATGGTCGTGGTAAGTATATATAATAAAGCAAACCCCTACAGACCCCCAAAGTACAGTAAAGCCAAAGATAGTACACAGAGATTTAGTAGTAGATTAAATGGTCATGGTAAGTATATATAATAATAAAGCAGACCCCTTCATACCCCCTCCCCCCCCCAAAAAAAGTACAGTAAAGTACAAATAGAGCTACATGTAACAAAAGTGAAGTAAAAGCAACATAAGTTATTTTATTATACCTCAGTTTCATTTACAATGTTAATCTTCCATAAGCCACCGTGACATAAAAGTACTGTCAAAAAAATTTACTGTCGGAAAAATACTGTCACCCGCTACCATAGCTGTACCATTCGCGCATGCGCAATATCTATTTTTACATTTCCGTTGTAAACAGACAACAATAATGTCCAGCAACAAACGTTTTTCTACCACAAACGAGGCAGATTTAAAGGTTCTTGATACTGTTAGTTTACTTTTATTGTTAAATTGATGTTTCATTACCACTATTACATCAACTAAATACCATTGAATATAGTTGTTCATTGTTTGAATAGTTTTTCGGTATAATAAAATAAATGTCACCCTGTCAGACATGTAATATACTGAAATGAATGGACACAATATGTATACCTGTATAATAACACTGATTACACAGAAACATAAAAAAGGGTCAAAATAAAATGTTTTCAATCCAAAATATGCAGCTTTTTATCTTGTATTGTATAAGCAACGTGATATCAGCCAAACCCTATAATTTTAAGGTTGGACACATTTTCTTCTTCTTCTTCTTCCTAATATGGAGGTAACTCAGACTTGAGCGTTATACTCCGGCGTGACAGTCAAGATAAAAGCCCCACAGGGGTGATATATACAGTTAAAAGCATTCTGGATTCTCTATCTACTTTACCTGGAACTGAGATTGAGGCAGAGTGGTAAGTGCCTCTTTAAACTCTTCCACAGTGTTGACAGATGTTGTTGTCTGGGGGAGCTTGTTCCAGTCGCGTATGGTCTGAGGAAAGAAAGAGAATCTGTAGAGATCTTTCTTTGTATGAGGGACTCTGAAGCTGTTCTGTCCCCTGGTCCTACTGTCAGCTGCAATCAAGTAGGTGTCTGCTGGGATAGCTACAAGGTGGTTGTTGATCTTGAATAACCATAGGAGGCGGATCTTCACTCTCCTCACTTGTAGTGGCTCACATCCTAGGTTGTTGACCATTATGGTGACGGTTCCTGGTTCTCTATCAAGGTAATTCTTGGTAGTGAATCTGGCAGCTCTTCTTTGTACTTTTTATAATTTCTTTATTTGCCCAGTGTTGTGGGGGTCCCAGATGGCTGCTGCATATTCCAGTGTGGGTCGTACGATGGCTTCGTATGCTCTTGCTCTGAGTGTTGAGCGACATCCTCTCAGGTTGCGCTTGAGGAATCCGAGTGTTTTGTTCGCTCTGTTTATAATGTTGTTAATATGGATGTCCCACTTCAAGTTCTTATCTATAGTCACACCTAGGTATTTGCTGGAGTCTACAATTTCTAGTTTCTGATTATAAAGGTGGTAGTTAGCGCTGATGGTAGCTCTCCTTGGTGATATCTGAATAACTACACACTTTTCAGGGTGGAAGGACATTTGCCAGTCATTCGCCCACTTTTCTAATGCGTCCAGGTCATTTTGGAGACTCTCGGTGTCCTCTCTATTGTAGACTGGTCTGAATAACAAGCAGTCATCAGCATAGAGTCTAGCCTGGGAATTAGTGACTTCTGGAAGGTCGTTTATAAAGGTGAGGAATAGCAAGGGTCCTAGAACAGTTCCCTGTGGCACACCAGAAAGAACATCGGCAGTGGTGGATTTGTGACCATCGAGCAGCACACACTGTTTCCTGTTGGTTAGGAAGTCTCTAATCCACATGAGTGTTGAGCCTCTCACACCATAATACTGAAGTTTGTAGAGGAGACGTCCATGTGGAACCTTGTCGAAGGCTTTAGAGAAGTCAAGGAGAACTATATCAACTTGACCCCCCTCGTCTAAGGACCTTGCTATACTATCTATAGTAACAGTTAGTTGTGTCTCACAGGACCTCTTTGACCTAAATCCATGCTGGTTGTTACTGAGAATGTGGTTCTTGTCGAAGTGGTCCATCACTTGACTATGGATTATATGCTCAAGTAGCTTGCATGATATGGAAGTCAAGGAAACTGGCCTATAGTTAGATGCTTGGTGCTTATCGCCTTTCTTGAAGATTGGTACGATTGATGCCAGTCATCGGGGATGGAGCCTGTATCTAAGGAGATCTGGAATACCCTGGTTAGGACTGGAGCTATCAGGGTTGGAAAGTCATGGAGTAATCTTGCCTGTATGCCATCTGGACCTGTAGCTTTATGGGTGTTTATGTTCTGCAGAAGCTTCAAAACTCCTGCCTGGCTGATATTTATTTGTGGCATAGGTGGATATGGACTTGGTCCCTTGTTTGGCATTGTGTTTGTTTCTTCCCTGGTGTAAACTGATTGAAATTGTTGGTTTAATATTTCAGATTTTGTTTCTGTGTCACTGTAAAGAAAGCCATCATCCTTTCTCAGGGGGGAGACAGCTGAGCAACAATCAAGTTCTACACTGAAATCGATTATTTTTTTTATTAACAAAAACTTGCTTTTTTAATGTCCACATTTTAACACACCCGTTGTTAGATGCATAATTTTGTTTTGCAATGGGGCTGTGTTTCTTTTTAAGCCTAGGACAGAATATTTTCTTAAGTAAGAAATATAAAAATGTGACAAATAAAGAAATTAATCCTGCAGTAATTACATTTGCTGTACAAGGTAGGCCGAATACATTCTCCTGGTACACTTGTCCTCACTTCTTATGATATTTAGTTTTCTGTTATGGTTTACGAAAAGTTGTCCAGTAAGATATTTGTTTGTGCCGTCAGGCTAAAATTCAAGTTAGAAGTCGGGTAGAAGTGAAACTTAATCATGTTTTTCATGTATGTAAAATGTATTATAGGGTTGCAATATAAAAATAATATTCTTACTATGTAAGAAAATATAAAGTTTATTTGTACTCGCCGCGGAACAGGTTAGAAAGTTGTACCTCGCATTTCTACCTGTTTCTACGGCTCTATATTTTCTGACCATGTATATGTACGAAGATTGTACACGCAATCGAGATGTTGTAATTGTATTAAAATGATTGTTATTAATGATGCTAATATTTTCAGACGTTGTATGTTGGTGATGTCGTTTGCAAGAGATATTTTAAGAGAATAAACTGAAGAAGGAAAACAACCGTTTTCAACATCATTTACTGTATTGACCATATTGACTGTACTAAAGGGAGACAACACATATCGTCATTGACTTGTATCATTTACTTACTTTGTATCGACTCATTTACATTTTCTAATAAAAATGTCATGAAAACCGTTTGTTTTATTTACTCACCATGTTAAAAGGCATACATAATCAATATTTCGCCTGTTCATATACGCTTAACACAGCTCGTATCAAATTTTTTAAAAAGTCGCTTAGGTTTAGACGAGAAATTTATTTACCCACGTAACATCACTCTTGGCTTATTATATAATATGTGTCCGTAGTAATGTTCTAGTTTCAGACGTTCTGATTGGATCCCAAATATTAATCAATAGGCTATAGGAAATCGCAATGTCTTACCATCGTGCTCCTCGCTGCGCTCCACTCACGAAAAGACATAAACTTTTAATCACATGTAGAAGATTACCCGGTTTCTCCCCAAAACGCATGTATGAACCTATTTTGTCTGAAGTCATGTAGTATCTTATTAATTTACTAAAATCATGATGTCATAATCATGGAACTATTTAGAGACGGTAATTTATTCGTGAATCACCCCTGAGTATTATAATTGCGTTATTGTTATAAAAATATGATTCCAACGTGTTTTAGTTAATTCGATCACAGTAGATCGACGATTTTTTATGCTCCATCGTTAGTGCAGTGCCGTATGTCCTGAATTTTTTCTTATCGCAAAACGCGAAGCCTTGATTGTATCACTTGAAGTTTGAAACTATATTTGGACCAATAAACACAGATCGAGTTCGAATATATGACAAACCTCACTTTTGCCGTTCTGGAGTAACGACCACTTACAACGCGGAGAATGACATATTTGTGGTTTCCGCGTGATAACTTGAAAATGCTGACACCAAACAATTTTAAAATATGACTAATAAACACAGACTGATTTCGAATATGACGGACTTAACTTTGTCAGTACGGAGTTACGGCCCCTAATAAAGCGAAAATTAGTGAACAAAAGGACCAACCGTTTGTTTCTAATTGTTTGATGTGTTAGATATTAAAAACCCACAAAATAGAAGCAGTAACGGTTACATTGTGTGATACCCTGTCTGGTTAATTGGGTATTTAGACATCTGGGAATAGTTGACGAATTAATATTTAGGTGTCGTACGTTAAACTATTCGTCTAAATATATTGTTCATTCATCCGAAACCAGTGATTAGAATTGAGGAATTTGATGGACCTTCGGAGATTCCTAATTTTACAAAGGCATTGTGATATCGTATTTTATTATCGATTTACACCGAAGTCAAACTGAGTATTTATTTGGCTATTATGGATATAGCAGTGTCGACTTTTGTTTTTCATTCATAAACTCAAGTTTTAGTGAACGAATTGGCTTGAAATTAAGTATCGTCTTTTAGTCATTTTTAAATTGTGCATCTTAAGTGCAAAAATTTTGCTCAAGCATAAACGAAAATTATATACATTAAATTAACGGACCGGAATTTCTCACTAATGCGACAGAGCGGTACCTATATTTAGTCGGTTGAGATATCCTTTTCTCACTAATGAGACAGCGTGGTACCATTTTCAACCGGTTGAGATATCCTTACAAATCTATTTTGACGTAAACTGTCGGTTCAGCAATAAATCATTAAATATTTTCTTAAGTTGTGCTTGTTTAATATGCCTCTTTAAATACCAACATTGAAAAGCAAAATTTATGCCACAATATATGATAGCAGTACACATGAAAACTAACACGTGTTTACCCGTGTGAAAGATTTCTTTTGGTCTCCAACTCGGCGGGGCCTGGTGGAAGTCAAGAAATCGTTTCACTTGAGATTTCTCGTCTTGCCCTGCCACAGGTGTTAGATTCTTTATGTCTCGTTCCCATGTATATTATAAATAAAATAAAATATAAAAACGCACTTTTAATTTGTTCAATAAATATTGTTCAGCCTCAGGGCATTAACAAATGCGTAATGCTTCACTATTAAAACTATTTAGAAAATTGCAAAGCAAATCGACCGAACAGCAAGAGCCAAACGTCAAGGGACAATTACAAGTCCGGATATAGACAAAAACCAAATACACAAAAACACAAAGTGAGTAATCCGAACCCAATAAAACCATGGGTTCAGTCATGTGCACCGACGAGTAAGCAGTGTGTGCCTCTTATTAGACACCGGTCGAGTTACACATTGTCGTGTCTAGGAAAATTCAAAATCCAGGAATAGAAAAGACTACATATGACTCAACGAAAATACAATCGTATTTGATTTAACTTACCAATCGATTAGGTCATGGTAAAGGCATAATATGAAAGCTTATTTGGGTCACATTATGTGGGGACAGAGAAAAAAAATAAATACAAATCGTGGCCACGATAAACAAATTGTGGCCACGGATTGCTAAATCGTGGCCACGATCAACTAATCGTGGCCACGAATTAACAAATTGTGGCCACGAATTACTAAATCGTGGCCACGAAAAACAAATTGTGGCCACTGATTGCTAAATCGTGGCCACGAAAAACAAATCGTGGCCACGATCAACAAATCGTGGCCACGAATAAACAAATCGTGGCCACGATAAACAAATCGTGGCCTCGAAAAACAAATCGTGGCCACGAATTAACAAATTGTGGCCACGAATTACTAAATCGTGGCCACGAAAAACAAATCGTGGCCTCGAATTAACAAATTGTGGCCACGAATTACTAAATCGTGGCCACGAATTAACAAATCGAGGCCACGATCAACAAATCGTGGCCACGAATAAACAAATCGTGGCCACGAATTAACAAATCGTGGCCACGAATTAACAAATTGTGGCCACGAATTACTAAATCGTGGCCACGAAAAACAAATTGTGGCCACGGATTGCTAAATCGTGGCCACGAAAAACAAATCGTGGCGACAATCAACAAATCGTGGCCACGAATTAACAAATCGTGGCCACGATAAACAAATCGTGGTCTCGAAAAACAAATAAATTATGGCCACGGATTTCTTAATCGTGGCCACGAAATGCTAAATGACCACAACCACAATATAATAAATCGCGGC
The DNA here is from genome assembly GCA_944474755.1 of Limnoperna fortunei. Taxonomy (NCBI): domain Eukaryota; kingdom Metazoa; phylum Mollusca; class Bivalvia; order Mytilida; family Modiolidae; genus Limnoperna; species Limnoperna fortunei. Next base: position 40,483,662 of record OX104121.1, on the reverse strand, counting down.
CATGTTTTAATAAACCACAATATTTGACATTTATCGTAGGCACCTTTTTCCTAATAGCCATCACTGTCAATACACGAAGTGAAAAACTATCATACAAAACTGAGCAGCATGAGACGGGATAGACTTATACGTAAATATTTTAAAGAGGGACTCACAAAGAAAGAGATTTGTGCAAAATTACTTATCAATAATGGAGTAATAGTGAGCGAAAGTACCGTAAAAAGAACACTTAACATATGTCGATTATTCCGTAGAAAAAACAAGTCGGACATTTTGGAGGTCGCACTGTATATTGTAAAGGAACTTGATCAATCTGGTGCCATGCATGGATATCGATGGATGCACGCAAAGTGTTTGAAAGCTGGTTTTATCGTATCCCAAGAGGAAGTGCGTTTACTTTTAAATATAATTGACAACGAAGGAGTAAAACTTAGACAAAGAAGAAAACTACGAAGACGTGAATATTTCAGCAGAGGAGCCAATTTTGTCTGGCACATAGATGGCTATGATAAGATTAAACAGTTTGGAATATGCATACATGGTTGTGTGGATGGCTTCTCACGCTTTATTGTATGGCTCAAAGCATGGAATACGAACAATGATCCTCGGATTATAGCACGTTATTTTGTGGATGCTGTAAAAAATAAAACAGGCTGTCCAACTAAAGTACGAGGCGACAGAGGCACTGAAAATGGAGATTTAAGGCAATTACAGTGTTTTTTAAGACGAGATCATGCAGATACTTTTGCTGGTCAAAAAAGTTTTTTATATGGTAGCAGCACGAGTAACCAACGCATTGAGCGGTTTTGGGGAATCCTACGAAAAGAATGTATACAATATTGGATGGATATTTTTGGCATGATAAAAGATGAATTGGATTCATTTTCAGGAGATTTTCTTGACAAAAATCTAATTCGATTTACATTCATGAAGTTAATTCAGGTAAAACATTATTTATTTATTTTTACGTTGGTCACTGCAAACAAAAATAGCGTCTTTAATGTAAGATCGTTGGTCAAATGAAGACTAAGTTAGAGGAGACAGAGAGAATGAGATTATGAGAAACGTTGGGAGAAAGGAGAATATAGGATCAGCAGAAATGAGAAAAAATAAAAGGGATATTGAAAGTACAAACGAGGTAAAGGAAGACAGAGAAAAAAAGTGATCGGAAATACTAAGGGTGGCACAATGTATCCTTAGGAACCAAGTGACGGGGAGAATCTATTATGCTTGGATTAGTTTTTTTCTTTATTATATACGGCAGTAGGTCGTAATATGGTATGAGATATTTTGGCTCGTGGATGCCCCTTGTTTTTCTTGTAAGATCCGCATGTATATGCAAGCTGGTGGAATATCCTGCAGATGTTATTGCTCAATGCAATATGATTGGCAATTTGATTTGTACATTTTTCCTCGATGTTTACCATTTTATCAAAAAAAGGTCAGACTGTACAAAACATTGCTTGCTGACGTGTTCAAGGGTTGTCTAAAACTAGCATAAGGCAAAGAAATACTAAAGAGTCAATCCAATCTCGTAGTCCTAAAACAAGAATACAAAACCAAATCATTAAAAATATAAAAATAATAATCATAACCACCACAAAAACTCAATTTTCAAACATATGATCTAAGGAATTGTTACCTAAGAAGGTCTGCATATTGTAATGTCTTAAATTTGTTTAGGACCTTTTATCAGTATATTTTTAGCGTTTTGTACAATTTGACATATTCTAACAGTTTTTTTATCTAAATGTTTATTTTTCAGGATGAATTGAACGACGTAATAAAAGTGTGGAATTCGCATAGTCTTCAGAAAAGACATAACAACATTAACATTCAAGGAAAACCCATTTTACTTTATACCATTCCGGAGTATTATGGAAAGCAAAATTGTCTTTGTAATGTAGACGAAAGAGATATTCAACTTTGCGATGAAGAAACGATAACCTTAAATCATATGAACCCTTGTGATGACACCATATTTGAACTATGTTCTTTATTAATGGAAGAGAACAATTGGGTTAATCCAACAGACGCAGATGCTGGTGTAAAATTGTATCTAGAGTTGAGAAGAGAAATAAGAGATAGCTTAAATGTTATTCGATGACAAATCGGTTATAAATAGCAAAATAAAATTATTCTTCGTTTTAATTAATTTATTTTATTTTATTTTTGTCAAATAAAATAGTGTACACTGTTTTGTAAATAAAAAAAAAAGGGGGGGGGGGGGTAAAACAAACTTATCGAACGTGCATACCCATCTCAAAATCCAAGGGAAGTGAGGAATCAGAATAGGACTAGGTCAGTTTAACCATTTAATCAAAATGATGTTGAAATATCTCTTTTTTTTGCCTAACCGGCACCACCTTTGTGTCGGGTCTGGTATTACAATAACTTGGCGTCCTTCGTTCATCGCAAATTCTTAGAGATTTTTTAATGCGTAAACTTTTTGTCAGTCATGTGTCGTCAAATTTGTCCATTTTCATTGATATATTTTCATGGAAAATGTCTTTCGTTACATGTTTAGTCAGTGTCGCTACAAGTTTGTTTAGTCTTTAGTCATTGTCGTTTGTGAAAGGTTTAGTCAGTGTAGCTCCTGATAAACTACAAAACATAATTTCATGAAATTTTATATGCGTCTAGGGATTATAAGTAGAAATATATATTTAAACGTAGGGGCGACAAATTAATAAATTAATACAGTTATTATAATGATTATACAACAATAACATTTTACGTAGTACAGCAAACAGCGGTAATGGCATTATTGGCTTATTGGTGAGCTACTGTCATCACTTGGCGTCGGTCATCCTCGTCGTCGTCTCTCGTCGTTAACATTCTTACAAAAATCTTCTCATCTGAAACTACTGGACCAACGGTAACCAAACTTGGTAACAAGCATCTATGGGGTCTACTTTAAAGATTTCTCAAAAGAAGTGGATCGGACAAAAAAGATGGCCGCTGTGGCTAAAATTATAACATAGGGGATGACCACCTTTAAAGCATCATAACTCAAAAACTATAACAGATAGTACAAATCTGAAGTGACAATCCTTGTTCAGAATCAAAAGCTCTACAAAAGTCTCCATTGGGTTGATGTTGTCAGACCACTCCTTGTATGAGTTATCTTTCTTGCAATGTAAAAAATAGCGATTTTTGCCATTTTCGGCTTATAACTTGAGAACGATAGTAGATAGAGAAAAACATTCAAATGCTGAAATGTTCTGTCTAATAAGTATAGCTGAAGTCTGGTTTGAAATTGTCTCTTGACTTCTTGTGGCAGCTTTTGCCTCTAAAATGAAAAAAATTACAGGTGAGAGATACAGCCCTTGGGCCTCGAGTTAACCTTTATCCTCTATTAATCTGCCCATCTGTCACAACGAATGCCTAGGGGCACAATGAACGTGGAGATATAAGTATATTTGCCCACAACGAACCGCGGAAATATTTTCCTCCGCAGTTATTACACATGTCCAAAATGACATTGTACCTATAGCTCCGCGTTCATTGCGCCCCTGCGCATTCGTTGTGGCGGCTCCGATTCGTTGTGTTAGAATACTCGGCGTGTTAATAGGACAGTTTAATTTAAATAAAAACTTTATGGACCTAAATTAATTAATGTTAGGTGAAACTAAATATAATAAGATATTGATCAGCATCCTGATTACAGCCCAACTCTGCTCAAACTATTAAATTAGACTTTCATAATACTTGTTATTACACAGACTTTTACATAAATTGATTAACATATATATTTTGTAGAAAGGCATTCTTGCATACCTACATGTACGTGTAGATTTTTCAATGCGACAATGTTTGTAGAAGTTACGATTAATTTAGGTTTTAATTTTCACTCCCTAAACTACTGTCAAAATTAAACTGTAGGTAGCCTACGACTCAGTATATATGTTGTTGTACATAGAAATGTCATAGCAGCAATAGGTAAAGTTATGCTTTAAATTTAATTCCTTGACATAAATTTCATATTTCAGGAATGCACCTCAGTATTTAGTATCTTAGTAGAACTCGTTTTCCTTAAGATGCACACCACAGATTTGTTTTCATGCCGTCATTCAGAGAGAGTCTACAAGACTGACACCCACTCATTCTAGCACTCATTGCATATCATTTTAAAGCTAAGATTCTGCATTTTATTAATAAAACTGAATTGAACTCACGTAAAATAACCATTGGCCACATGATATCAAGAAATTTTGAATAATGTTTAGCAAAAAACAAGAGGTGAGCTAAAAAAAAACCAACAGCGATGCTTAAATCATGAAGCAACGTCCGATATAGATGTACAGCAATTGTTAAAATTATATCGCAGAACATGCAATACACCTGAACATGTGGCATTTTATCTTTCACTATAAACCACAAAAATAAGCCTAGCGACATATCTAGAGCTTAATAGTTGTTGCAGAGATGAGCACTTTTTATACTCCACCTGTTTCATTTTTTTTGTTTTCATTTTGATGTTTAGTTACTTTAAAAGCTTGTACACCACTCAGGAAGCTCAGTTAATTTCAACATCTAAGATGAACTGCTTTCCTGTACAACAATACATCGTGCACTTTGTTACAACCCTAGATACCTACGAGGAGGTATCACCCGGTTACCGAAAGCTATATTTTTATATAGCCTATGTAGCCGAATGGTCTAGGGCGCTGGACATAGTGCAGGCGGTGTTGCGATAGATGTCACAGCAATACGGGTTCGAATCCCGCTGAGGGAACGACCAAAATTTGCGTGGGCAAATTTGCAATTCTAACATCGTTGGGAAGTTATTTAGACGTTATATATTTGCGTGCGTGCGCAAATTTGCAGATATAAATGTACAGTAAAAAATTCCGAAGCAGATGCCAAATGACAGCTTCGACCAACTTCCTTTTATTCCTGGGCTTAGATAATTCTTAGCCCCTACCGACTTCGCCGACCTTGCAGTAATTATATAAAATCGTTTATTTTAGAAATGGCAGCCATTTTGGAAATTTTCGGCTACACGCCTCACTGACACAGGTACTTGTTTCTATCAATGTGCGGCTATACTATCAAAGGGGGTCGACTACCCATATCAGTAGAAGATATGATTGTATAGCCGCACATTGATAGAAACAAGTGCCTGTGCTCACTGATGCACCCCTTACAAACCCTAGGTATCATTGAGTCGCTAAAAAAATTGGCGATTCTTTGCACGCACAATTTAAGGATTCTTCAATATTCTTACGCCTCGCGGATTTCAGGCCGAATATCAAGGAGTGTTTTTTTTTTCATCCACAAAAATGTAGTTCTGATATTAATGAATTTACTCAGCTTCTGTTTATGAGAGTAGTGAATGATACCGTGATCGTCCTTGTATGCAGCAACGCGTTGACTGTGTATTTACCTGTGATAATCGGTCAGTGACCCATTGTAACATTTAGGCCACGCAAACCTTGTCAATCATTGCCATTTAAAGTCAACACACAATGAACAGGTATCAAAATGCAGATGTATGAATGATTTTGAAAGCGTTGTTTGAATTCCGAGAGAAGATGATTCTGTAATTTTTTTTAGAATAGAAAATGAGACGAATTTTCCAGATCTTGTAATGGTGACTAAAATTCCTGATTTTGGCTACAAATATTAGAAAAAACAAACATTCACAAAACTCTTAATTATATCTAAAAATGACTTTTTTACGATTAGCGACTATGAAGACCTTCCGTCTATGATTTTTTCTTTAAATTGGAGAATCTTCAGTATACCTGAGAAGGCAGCCATTTTCAAATGTAAGGCTGTAGGCCTCACTTTAGCAATTTTGACCTTGCAGTAATTTTATAAAATCACGATGAGCTGAACAATTTTGTAATTCTAAATTATTTTCAAGCTTTTAGATTTTTAAGTTACAAAGAAAAAATAATCGTCGGACCCCGAGACTGATTATGCTTCGTCACCTCTGTCCATGATGGAGGGAGGTGACGAAGCGTAATCAGCCGCGGGTTTCCGACGATGAGAAAAAATGTAAAATAAGTATCTACCTTCCATGGGTAATAACTCCTAAAGGGGGTCATCCAGCATTTTTGCATCCAGACCATTTTTATAGGCCTTGATTAGCTTGGCAATTTTGTAATACTAAGTTTTACTCTGGCTCTTACTGTTTTCAAGATATTGAATAAAATCTGTGAAATTGTTAAATTTTGACAATTCAAGGGAAATTACTCCTACAGTGGATCGTTGTACAACTTTGACACAACGAAGAGTTTGAAACATGTAGAGCTTTCGATTCTGAAGAAGAGGGACCATTTTGGATATTCTCTGTTATATTTTTTGAACTACTTGCACACAACTATGTTTCGTTCGATTGTTCTATTTTTAGCAATGGTGGCCATGTTTTTCGTCATGCATAAATTTCAAAAACTTTGTAGTGCACATCCCAAAGATGATATATGTTAAGTTTCAAAGAAATCTGTTTCCTGTTTCATAAAAGAAATTTTCAAAAATCAGCATAAATTAACTTAAATAGAGAGAGAATGGGTCCATAAGATGCCCCCGCTATAAAGCTTTATATTTCACAAATCTAAGTATCGGCAAACAGGAAGTAGCTATCCAAGCCACCTGAAAATCGCTTAGGACATACAACACACCATGGTAAGTCACCCTACCAAATATCAAACCAATATGATGTACGGTTTCTGAGAAAAGTCCGACGAAAATTTGTACGGACGGACATGAGTAAAACTTAATGTCTCCCGACTCGTCGTCGCGGGGGTATAAAAGACAGTTTTAATAACCTCCAAACAGTTCATTGAACAAGTTTGACCCACCCTGCAGTATATATTTTTTGTAGATCTTGATGAGCTGAGCAATTTTGCAGTGCTAATGCTGCCAGTCTCTGGCATTTACGGTTTTCAAATTATAGAGCTAATGAGGAAACATGTGCTCATGTTTGATGTCGGAATGGAATAAAATACTATCAAAACGGGGATTAGTGGCGATTTGGGGGTATTTAGGGATCATTTGAATTTGATAAGCTGTGCAAAACAGCACTATAATTTGTAGGCAAATAGGGACACCTTGTAGAATTTTCATATTTCTAGGCCGAAAAGGGGCATTATTGCTTATAGCCTGTAAGATTATTATCTCATATGTTGCTTTAGTGGCACCAACAAAAATACAGTACTATCATTTTTTATTGCATGTTTGCAAAAATAACAGTATCCAAATAAAAACTACGATTTAACATTTATAAAAAAGTGAATCGTCTAACATATGTTTTATATCTAAACAAAAATTAAATGCATTTAAAAACCCGAAATTTTTGTTGACTGAAATTAAGGCCAATATTTATTAATAGAACACCGAAGTATAGATACCAAGTTTTACCAATTAACGACTTACAAAGCTTAATTAAAATTCCCCCCAAACTTTTATACTGCTGTTTAAAATACATGTATTTAAAAATGGATAAGTCAATTGCTCAAACAAAACCTCCAGAATCTGGAGTAGACTACTGCTTGAAGTTGATACAGAAGTCTGCCACTTATATATGGTAAAGGAAAAAAAACAGGTGAGCAGCTAAAGTCATTACTAAACACTTCAAACTTTCATTCAAACTTTATAACAATTAAAATTTCAACTCAGATTAAGGTTGAGTTTGGGAAGTAATTTAGTTTGTTTTTTCGGTATGTTTCACTGATAAGTACACATGTGTAGAAACTTTTTGAGGCAGACATTAGCTCTCTCCACAAGGGAGAAATTGAACATTTAATACCAAGCCAATAATTCTGCTCTAAATTAACTAAGTAATTGAAAATTGTCACAATGCAAAAACAAAAAAATATATGAATAATAATCAAATCATATTTGATATTCCTACTATGCTACTTAAGAAAACATATGTCTTAGGCAACCAAAATCATATGGCTTGTCTTGAAAAGAAAAACTGAATAATCTGAAACTTGACTATTCATATCAGCACATTTTGATCATCTTATGTTTATCAAACCATCAAAAAAATTAGTTTGAAAAATATTCTCTTATGAATTACCAATAAAACAAAAATAACAAATTCAACATTTTCTTAAAAAAAAACAAGAAAATCCTATTTCTTAGAAAATAAAGCTTAACTCTACTCAAAATTCTGGAAAAAATATTAATAATTGTCAATTCTGGACAAAGGCCTTCAAACCTACAGCACTAGTTTTATCAGCTAACACATTTAAGTATCTGAAAAAAAACATGATAAAAGTAAATTTCTTATTCATGTTGTATACAATATGATTAGAAATGTTTTACACTATGTCCATTATGAAAATTCCACTTTTAAGAATGTTACTAAATTCAGCTCTAAACTCAGAAACAGATTTGAAATTATCGGACAGTTCCAGGATGCATCCACAAGTTCTGGCTATCGGTCTCCTTATAGTTTCTTTCATGTGGACGAAATCCACAGTGATCTTTGTTTCTTTGATTTGTTCAGTAATTAGATCAGAACCAGTACAATATCTAAGGAAGACTTTAATCATTTCATTATCAAGCTCTCTGATAAATGTTTTAGCTAAACTAATTGTTTTAGCTTGTCCTGGTGTTTGTGGTTCTGAAAACTTTAACAAATCTAAAACCCTTTTGGTATTAGGTACAGCAGAATCATACAAACTCTTCAGTTTGTCAATATTGATCTTCTTTGTTAATGGTTGCAAAACTCTCTTCCAAACATCGACAACAAAGTGAGGATCCTGTACCATCTCTTTATTAGCAATTTCAATAATCAAAGGTTTAAGATTGTGTTTAGTAGGCATTACATGTGACTGATGAGAGTCAAGAATCTCTATTAGTTCATCTTTGTCAACTGAATCAAAATTTTCTATGGCTTGCTTAATACAATTAACTTCTGACAAGGGAATGTATAGGAAAAAACATTCCAATATGTTGGATTCAAATTTGGAAAATAAACATTCCTCAAATATTGTTGGTGAAATACTTATAGGAAAATATCCGGCATCAAGGTAACCTTTCAAAATTATCCTTCCAATTGCCTCCCACTCCTCTTCTTGAAACTCATGTCTAAGTTCTGGCACTTTGTATGTGCAGCCAATTGTACACTGTAAATAAAAGTCTGCCCAAAACTCTGTGTAAACATCTCTTAATAAGCCTTCTCCCTCTCCCCTCTCTACCTTGCCACCTGTGAACCTTTTTATTGTTATTTTGTCATTGATAATTGTTTGATCTTTAAAATATGATATCATTTCTGATAAAATATTTTTTTCATGCAATTTTAAAATTCGAGTAGTTTTGTCTTCTGTGGGCTCCATTGCCTCTCCTCCTCCAAACTGATCACCAATAAATAGGTTATTTTGTGAACTTGTTGATGGTAAAGGCAAGGTAACATCTTGTGATCCAAAATCAGTCATCCAAAGATCTGGTAAATCCGTGGCAAAAAAAACTTCCTGGTCACGACTTGTATCTTTGACATCTTTTTCATGTTCTTCATCATTGCTAGGAGCATCATCTATGCCACTAATCCATATTGCTTGGGATAACAGATCTCTTTGTTGTTGGTTATTATTTAATTCTTTGACATCCTTTAATGGCCTTTCATGCTCAAATTTTTCCGTACTGTTGTTCAAAGATTTGTCTGCATCACCTATCTTAGGATCATATAAATCTGAATCAGTTGAATCAGCCTCATTACTTGTGCTGCCTTGTTTTTTTTTTGTTGTAACAACATACAAGCGTAAAATTTTTACTTTTGTTTTTTGATACATTTCCTCAACAGTTACTTCATTTTCCATAGGTTCCTGCATGAAATCCCAAACATCAAATTCAAAATCATCAATTTTTCCAATTTTGCTTTTACCTTTTGGAAAAAATATCCGTTTTCCTTCTTCGATAATGTTTTCTCTTTTGATGTCTTTATCAACTGTCAACTTTCGTGTGCCTCCACCTTTGTTTTGTTTTACCTGGCAAACGGATGATTCGTCATTGTTATAATTAACTATCCAACCAAGGTCTAGGCGTCTTTTAGGTTTTTTAGCATTTTCATTGCCCTTGAGTTTTTCTTTCCTCTGTCTTTTTTTTTGATACTGAAGGTCTATCTGACCCTGATTCTGTTTCTGAACTGCTTTCCTTGTCTTTATGGCTTTGCATCTTTTTTTTCAATCTATTCAGTAACTTGTCTTTGGCCGAAGTGCTTTTTTCTCTTCCCAAACTTTTAATAAAATCTACAGTTGCAATCCTGTCACCATGCCTGGGCATATAATCCTTTAAATCATCAGGACTCATTAATTTAAGGACTTCTGTATCAACCTATCAATAAAAAAGCACACAAAATGATGTGTAAATGAAAAATGATTATAACCCAAAACAGGCAAAAAAACATTTGTCGCAGCCATGGTCTAATAGAATTAAACCTCAATATTATGATTATTCCTAATGAATGGAGAGAATTCGAGGGGATTCTGAACAATGAAGGTCACTTCGGATTTCTTCTATCTAATACTTTTTGAGATATGATGCTCTGAAAGTGGTCAGACTGCTATGTTCTATTTTTAGCATGGCAGCCAAGTTTTTTGTTTAATCAAAAATCTGAAAGGCATTTTTTTGTTAAGGATGTTCAAATAAACATCTTCGCTAGCCAAGGGTTACGATCCGACCCCCCTCCTCTTCACCCTTGGCGGAGATAGTCATATATTTGTAATTCCCGCTCAGAGCCATCTGGTGTGAAATTCAAGTTATGCCCCTTTAATGATGTCATAATTAGCCAATCAGATTCTACCTTTCATATCGATAGTTGGTAGAAGGGTAATGAAATATGGACAAAACAAAAGTCAGCGAAATTGTTTCCAGTTGTTGATAGACGCTAAATGTTTCACTAAATATTACCCTTCTGCTCTTTGACGATAATACAGAAATGCATATACGACACAAATCAACGGCAGCCATTATTTGTTTACATTTTCGATTATACACGTGTGCCCAGCGTGATTTATTAAACACCGATTCTGATTGGTCGCGTACGATTCCGGACACGACCAATCAAAATTAATAAATTTTGTCGCACAAATATATGACTATCTCCGCCAAGGGTGAAGAGGAGGGGGGTCGGATCGTAACCCTTGGCTAGCGAAGATGTCAAATAAACAACCTTACACAATTTTGGGTTTCTGAAATAAATGTTAACAGACGACAACATATGACATGATGGCATGAGCTAACATTTACCTTTGGTCCAGGTGACCATTATCTTGATCCTATGTCAAAAGACATAACAGTTTAGAATTCATATCCTATAAGGACAAGGTCAAAAGCCATTAATGGCAATCCATGTTGGTATAAAACACAAGGACTTGAAGTGATCCACAAACATGGCCTAGTAAGTGAAAAGCATAAAAAAATCTGGAATTTAACCAAGAAGGGCAGGGTCAAAAGTCATCTAAGATCAATCATGTAGGGACATGCCCCACTTTCATAGCAACTCATTAGCAATTCAGCATGCCAAATATTTTAGGCCTGAGTCAAGATATATAAAAGTTAGTAATTTAATTTTAACTTGAAGGGCATTATTTTAAAGGTCATCCAAGTTCAATCCTGTAGGGACAAGACACAAGGCATGCCTCAAGGCAACCCACTAGCTTGACAAATACATGTATCTAAGTCCTAGGTCAAAAGATAAAAAAGTTATGGCTTTGCATATAAAAAACGAAGTTAAATTTGAGGTCAAAGTCACTTACTGGTATGTTGATATGCAACAAATAAGATGAAGATGATATATTAGGGTATCAAACATCTAACCTACATTTAAAAAGACAAAAAAAGTTACAAAATAAAACAACTTATGATAGCATTTAAATTACATAAGGTAAAAGATCAAGGTCTTATTAAGAATCCTTGGTACACATCACATTGTCTTATCATAATACATCCACATGCCAAATATCTTAGTCAATAGATAAAAGGATAGAGAAAGTTTTGGCCCGGACAAAGATTGCTTACAAAAATAGAATTTTTGCCCTTGAGGTAAAAGGTCAAGGTCACATGAAAGTTTAATTTAGATGTGACAAAATGTCTCATGATGATACATCCATGCCAAATATTAAAGACTAGGTCAAGGAATAATTAGTTATTACTTATTATATTAATTAACTTATTGCCTGGACAAGCCATGTTCCTCATATAAACATACATAGATTTATATAACATTTGAAAAATAAGAATAAAATGGAACAATGTACACAGTTGGAATACTATGTCACAAGCAAGGATATTACAACACTAAACAAGTCGCTTCATGGTAGGTTTATGCAGCAGTACTTTTTTGAGGTCAGAGAATGTGCAAAATAGCTGGTGCACCTTAATTCTCAGTTAATGATACCTCCTGTTTCACTTTAATTATCATGATTATGGCAAAAAATGGCAAAGTCCATGTTTGGATATGGGAAACCCCAATATGGTTTTAATAAAAAATAAAGAGAATTATGGACACAGATAAGCCCTGCGAAAATCTAAGTATCGGCAAACAGGGAGTGTTTTGGATATCTGGATTGGGATATACAGTACATCATGGTAAGTCACCCAACAACATATCAAACCAATCTATGTACAGTTTCTGGGAAAAGTGTGACGAAAATTTGTTCGTATGTACAGGCATTTTCATAAAACTGAATTATCGGCAAACAGGAAGAAGCTATCCAAGCCATCTGAGAATCGCTTAGGACATACAGTACATCATGGTAAGTCACCCTACCAAACACCAAATCAATCTGATGCATGGTTTCTGAGAAAAGGGCGACGAAATTTCGTATGGACGTATGTACGTACGTACATGAGTAAAACTTAATGCCCCTCCCCCCGACTTATCATTGCGGGGGCATAAAAAACTAGATATCAGGGAGATGTTATCCATCTCTGTGGGCCTGCCATCAAAAGCTCAAAATACTATCATAGGAGGGGAAATAGGTTGAAGTCCCAGAGGTGATACACCTCTTACGACAAGCTGGGCTATCTGCAGGCACATTCTTAACCCAGACCAGTTCAACATCTGCAAGTGTTAAGAAAAAAAGTGTGGAAAACTAAAATTTCAGCGAATTTTTCAAAGTACAAGACCCATAACTCTGGTATGACAGCGAAGGGGAACAACCCGATCTGTAACTCATCAAGGTAGCCTCACACACAAAAATCAGTTCAATATCTGCAAACATTCAGAAAACAACAGGCCACAGGAGGCCTGAATCTCTCACCTGGAATATCAAGAGCAATAACTCTTACATTCGGTCATCTGAGAATTTTGCCCATAAAGAGATTTTGTAGAGCTAATCAGGCTAAACATTTCAGTATAATTTAACTGAAAGTTCTCCTCTATCTACTATCATTCCCAAGTTATAAGCCAAAAAACTACAAAAAATCAAAATTTTATTATATTTAAGAGAGATAACTCATATAAGGAATTGTCAGACAACTTTGACTCAATAAGATTTTAGTAGAGCTAATCAAGCTGAACATTTAAGCAATTGAAAGTTTTCCTCTGTCTACTATCGTTTTCAAGCTATAGGCCAAAACAGCAAATATAGCTATTTTTTAGGTTTAAAAACTCCTATAAAGAGTTGTCTGACAACTTTGATCCAATGGAGACTTTTGTTGAGCTTTGATTCTGAACAAGGAAGGTCACTTGAGATTTCTTTTATCAATTATAGAAGAAAGAGTTATGATGCTTTACACATGACAGACGACAACAGAAGCCAAGTGATGACAAAAGCTCACATGCACATGGACCTTTGGTCCAGGTAAGTGAGCTAAAAACAGAATGACACTACTAGTAGGTAATGGCCTGTACAATGTAGCTCATAAATGACATCCTCAAGTTAATAACACACTGGTCATAATGGTTAATAACAAACCTTTTCTTTTTCAAATTTTTCTATCACATCTTCTAATCCTCTTTTTCTCAAAAAAGTAACAAGCTTTTCATGAAGAGCCATATTCAGTTCAGTTTTCTAAATAAAATAACAAAAAAAAATGTTTTATAACATTCAGGCATCTTGAAAGTAATTGAAGTTAAATCTGATGTTTTTGCTTTCTTAGCTTTATTTGTATGAACTGGTGAGCATGCAAGTTAGTTTACAAATACTTTATTAGCACAAACTCACAAGCAATAAATGATAAAGACTCAATGTATATGAAAAATATAACATAAATTTCTGTCTTACTCTATGCCATAGACTTTTTCCATATTTTAGGGTAAAAACCTGATTTTGATATTTCGTATTTTTTTGTAATTTTCACTAGCGTGAGTAGCCCTGACAAAATTTTTTCAAATCTTGGACTTCTTTCTAAAGGCAGACTGCATAAAACATAAGAAAGCAACCATTTAAAGGTGGAGGGAGGCATTGATTTGTACCCCAAAACTTACTTTGGCAAAAGATTTGTAAGCTATGAAAACCCACAATTATTTTATCCTTGATTGATTGTTATTTTTTTGGGGGAGGGGAAGGGGGCAAGGGGGGTCATCATTTTCCCCTTGTTTTTTTTTAAACAATTTATTGGTTTCAAAAATCCATACCCCCTTTGGATTTTCAAATGGTTTCTGCCTATGAACATGATGAAAAGTAATGGAAAATAATTGTGTATCAGTTTATACTATTGGTGTACATGTAGGTAATCATAAATTTATTTAGAGTTTGAAGTCAAGTTTAGTTCAAGTTAAAATTTAAGTTAACTTGAAATTTTATGGCAATAATTGAGTTCTGACTTGAGTAAGACAATGTAAGAGGTAATACTCAATATGACTTACGAGTTAAGTTGGGTTAAACAAAGAATTTGAGTCAATACTACTCAAGTAGTCACTATTAATGGGTAAACTCTGTCCTTAGAAATTTTATTCTGTTAATAAAATGCTCTGCCAAGCAGCAGCTTGATATGATCGCAGCATGTTCACCATGGAGACAAGTGTTGACAAATCATTAAATATTTTACTTACTAATAGGGTGGAGTGACAAATTAAGATGGACAGACATATATTGCTTTGAATACCATAAACATTACCCAATTTGGGCCCCCATTTCACAAAAATAGTTATTAAGTCTTATTTGTATACTGGCAATAAAACCTATTGGTTTAATGATTCTTTAAGAAAATTTTCAAAAGAAAAGCTTTCTAATAATCATGATAATAATTTTAAAATATTACTCATTTTATCCTTCTTAACCTCTTTGACCCCTTTTAACTCGAAAACTATAAAAGTTTCATTAAATTTGATTGAAAATTGCAGGCAGGGATTAGTACGGAAGCCCATATCGGCCATTTATTTTTGTTTTTTCGAATAAATTGACTTGAATTTTCAAAATACTAATTTGAATTTTCAAGATACTAACTTGAAAATTCAAGATAATAAGTTGAAAATTCAACATATTATCTTGAAAATTCAAGATAATATGTTGAAAATTCAAGATACTTAACTTGAAAATTCAAGATAATATCTTGAAAATTCAAGATAATATCTTGAAATTTCAAGATAATAAGTTGAAAATTCAAGATAATATGTTGAAAATTCAAGACACTATCTTGAAAATTCAAGACACTATCTTGAAAATTCAAGACACTATCTTGAAAATTCAAGACACTATCTTGAAAATTCAGGATAATTAACTTGAAAATTCAAGATACTAACTTGAAAATTCAATATAAAAAACTTGAAAATTCAAGATATACTAACTTGAAAATTCAAAGATACTTACTTGAAAATTCAAGATACTAACTTGAAAATTCAAGATACTAACTTGAAAATTCAAGATAATAAGTTGAAAATTCAAGATAATATGTTGAAAATTCAAGATATTATCTTGAAAATTCAAGAAACTATCTTGAAAATTCAAGATACTAACTTGAAAATTCAAGATCATAAGTTGAAAATTCAAGATATAATATCTTGAATTTTCAAGTTAGTATCTTGAATTTTCAAGTTAGTATCATTTTCAAGATACCAACTTGAAAATTCAAGACCATAAGTTGAAAATTCAAGATATTATCATATCTTGAATTTTCAAGTTAGTATCTTGAATTTTCAAGTAAGTATCTTGAATTTTCAAGTAAGTATCTTGAATTTTCAAGTTAGTATCTTGAATTTTCAACATATTATCTTGAATTTTCAACTTAGTATCTTGAATTTTCAACTTAGTATCTTTGAATTTTCAAGTTAATTATCTTGAATTTTCAAGATAGTATCTTGACTTTTCAACTTATTATCTTGAATTTTCAACTTACTATCTTGAATTTTCAACTTACTATCTTGAATTTTTCAAGTTTATTATCTTGAATTTTCAAGATAGTATCTTGAATTTTCAACATATTATCTTGAATTTTCAACTTATTATCTTGAATTTTCAACTTGTTACCTTGAAAATTCAAGTTAATTTATTCGAAAAAATAAAAAATAAATGGCGGATATGGGCTTCCGTAGATTTGTATAGGGTACATAATAATTTTTTTGTTTTTTTACTCTAATGAAAAATAAAATAAGTCGATTTTTTAGGGGGGGTTAACCCCTTTTGTCACATATATCACACACAAAAGCACTATAAGGTAGGTAAGATTTGTAAACTGAAAATTAAACTTCTTGTTTTAATGATTCGATCAAAACTTTTAAAAGATAAGCATTTCACAGAAAAATAACCCAGATTCTAACACTTTTTCTAAAACAGTTCAGGCCAGAACCCCTATTTTCAATATCAACCTTACTCATAGGGAAGTTAAGGGAACAATATATCCAAATTTCTTTAAAACCGGGAACAAATACGAAACATGCTAAAGTTAGAACACAGAAATAAAAAAATCTAATCACCCCAATGACAGACTCATAACATAATATGACCACAATTTTTTTCGGTCTTTAAAAAAATGAGCTGGAGACGGTCAATATTTTTTGCCATCACATATAAGTTGTCTCTTTGGGGGTACTATAGGCACAGAAAGTTTCATACAGTTTGAGCAGGTGGAATTTTTTTTAATTTCCAAAACATTATAATGAAACATATAGGATTTTACAGCCGAAATTAATTGTACCCTCATTCCATTTGTCGTCCCGACTTATAGAGCAATTTTATTTCAGCATAATTGATACAATGCATTTATATTAGTAATATTATGGATTTTATTTTTGTTAGAAATTTGTAGTTAAAAAAATTAACGTTTTATAGGTCATTATTTAGGACGTCAACATAAAATCGTGCTGTTGTTAACACAGGCACTTGTGTGGATAGGCGACCCTCCTCCCCCCCCCCCCACTTTGATAGTATAGCCGCACATTGATAGAAACAAGTGCCTGTGGTTGTTAACACTTTACCACTTGGCTACTGCGCTCCCAGATATCCGTAAAAATTTACCATGCATTCGAAAATATTTAATTTGAAGACCCTAGCCAGTTTTATGGGCTAACATAAATACAAATGACAGATACAATACCTTTTACATGTGAATGCAACTGGCCACGTTAGTTATTACGGTTAAATGATAAATCGCACATCCATTTAAACTGGCAATCCTGTAGAGGCAATTAAAAAAATAGCATCAGGAACGGGGTACCAGTTTAACATCACTTTATCAGGAGCAGAAAAAAATGTGGAGACAGAACCGAACCAAACACAGTGTACATGTACGTCTGAGGTGTTAATAATTGTGTTTAGTGGCGACAGTCTAAAAGTAAACTGTGGCCACGATTTGTTTTTCGTGGCCACGATTTGTTAATTCGTGGCCACGATTTAGTAATTCGTGGCCACGATTTAGTAATTCGTGGCCACGATTTAGTAATTCGTGGCCACGATTTGTTAATTCGTGGCCACGATTTGTTTATCAGGGCAACAATTTAGTAATTCGTGGCCACGATTTGTTTATCGTGGCCACGATTTGTTTTTCGTGGCCACGATTTAGTGATTCGTGGTCACGATTTGTTTATCATGGCAACAATTTAGTAATTCGTGGCCACGATTTGTTTATCGTGGCCACAATTTAGTAATTCGTTGCCACGATTTGTTAATTCGTGGCCACGATTTGTTTATCATGGCAACAATTTAGTAATTCGTGGCCACGATTTGTTTTTCGTGGCCACGATTTAGTGATTCGTGGCCACGATTTGTTAATTCGTGGCCACGATTTAGTAATTCGTGGCCACGATTTGTTTATCGTGGCCACGATTCAGTAATTCGTGGCCACGATTTAGTAATTCGTGGCCACGATTTGTTTTTCGTGGCCACGATTTAGTAATTCGTGACCACAATTTGTTAATTCGAGGCCACGATTTGGTAATTCGAGGCCACGATTTGGTAATTCGTGGCCACGATTTGTTGATCGTGGCCACGATTTAGTAATTCGTGGCCACGATTTAGCAATTCGTGGCCACAATTTGTTTTCCGTGGCCACGATTTGTTTATCGTGGCCACGATTTGTATTTATTTATTTTTTCTGTCACCACATAATGTGACCCAAATAAGCTTTCAAAAGGTCATAAAACTTCTGAAGATATAACATCAATCTACGTACATCAAACCTTTAATACACACTGCTTGGCAGTTTAACGTCCAGAGAGCAATATTTTATCTATATACTGGACGAGAACAAGTTAACAATTAATCAACTGGAAGAAGGGATGTGTCAATGGGCACAAAAGTTTACTGCCAACGGAAAAGTATGGAGTTTTGAGTAGGAAAATCAAATTTTGCGTTTCTAGCAGGAAAAATGAGCCAACGCTGTTGCCGTTGAAATCCAATGCTCCTTACCTGACGTTATATCCGAAGGCCGCTTAGGCTAAAGAGGATATCATCGTCAGGGTACCAGAATAGTCTGTATGCTGACAATAAAGCGGGGTATCACCGTTGGTGCGTCATTACAAATCGGCCATATTTATAATGTTCGTTTTCTCAGAGCTTAAGTTGGGTAAAACACGTTCACTATCCATAACTAAATGATAAATTATGCACTTTTTCTTTTATTTATTATTTTGCAAGTTAAATAACATCATTTGCATAAATATGTAACAGAGATCTTAAAAGTAAAAGTGATACCTTTACGTTTCTGTGCTGCTTTTTAAATGCTTGATCGTTATGCACTGCATGCATGTTAATATTGACATTGTCATTATATTTCACCAATCTCGAAAATGTCATATCATGGTTTGTACATAAAAATCTTAAGATAATGTTTTTCAAAAGGTGTCAACAAAACCAATTTGACGGTTAATTGTGCAAAATGATAACTCATCGGTAGAAAACTGAACATCAATTATTTCAAACCATTTTTTTTAAATCGTATGTGTCGATTGTATTATGTTGCCAAGTAAGTAACTACATGTACAATGTGTCCCGCAGCAGTATCTAACAATATCTGAAAACACATTAATTTATTTTGATATAATGGAGCCATCGTACCTTGCACAGACCATATCGCACTAATGAACTTTTCATACCCATGAACTTTAAATGGATGGACATTAACTTGTTCAGGTATACATTGTATGTTTTGAATAGCCATTGGGAGGTGTCGCACCATACGGCTAGTATAGTAAAGTCTGCTCTTTCTCAACATCTATCGAAAACTTCATTATGATAGGACGAACTTGGACTCAGAACCCCCGGCTGCTAGAATGCTCTAAAACTATATGAACTAAATACTAATCAAAACACTCATTTAACACACATACAAATAAATGAAATACGTTTTCGAAAACCATTTTACGAGTTAAAACCTAACCAAGCACAAAAGATTCCGGTCCTTTATCTGTGTGCTCATAGGAAATTTAACATGATAACCAACGCAATCAATGAGTTTTAAAAGGAGGCCAGATTAGCTGAGTTTCGGAATATCCCATAAATGTTTCTCGAATTTTAAGGCTTTGGTTCGTATTGTAAATTAATGACTCCTGTCCGATGTCAAAAAGTTTAACAGAACCTCCTTCTTAAAAATATATGCACACTACTCCTTTCCACATTTGAACACATTATGCTCATAGGATACAAATGTAGTCATATTGTTTGCTCATTCCCTGACATTCGAGACGTATCTGGTCCCGATACCACCATGTTATGTTGGTAATTCCTGACATTCGGAACGAATGTGACAATACTGTCAAACGTGTTTCTTTAAACTAATGTATCAGTATCATGATGCATTATTTGAGAACGTCATTTCTTTTGAATTCTATGATAAACACATTACTGAGTCCCCATTTGTTTAAAACTGTACGTGTTTTCAAAATTTAAACATTCTGAAATTCACGCAAAGCACCTGCACAGAACTTCGTTGGCCGTCCATACCCAAACATCACAAGAATCTACTGCTGCAAAACATTCTACCCAATTTGTCAGCTATATCATGGCAAGACTAAGATGTTTTGTTTGGTGAAATGTTTCTGTACGTAATCAATACACCGAGCTGGATTTCTATAGTGGTTATACACTTGCGCTTATTTGTCCTAATTTTAGTGAGGAGCCTCGAAAGCCGAGTTACTAAGGTATTTAGTCTACTATTGATCACGAGGTCTGTCAACGCTAAGGTTGCGGGTTCGAATCTCACTGCGGGCATGGTGCACTAGACTCCAATCTTAATTGGCAAGTATTGTCCTTTTTCCTACCGAAGGACGGGGGTTTTCTCCGGGTACTCCAGCTTCCTCGTGGAATAAAAACTGGACGCCATGATATAGCTGACAAATTGCTGAAACACTAAACAAATATAGTGCATTATCGGAGCCGAACAGTTGCTGTGTCTTTTTATAGCCACCTGCTTAGCGGAGAGGCAGCAAGTACTTAAATTGCATGTTACATGTATCAATTTTTTTATTTACAATAGAGGTTTCAATTGAAACAAATAATAATGTGTTTTCATTCCTTTGATTTAAATTCTATTTAAACAATTACAAATTATAAAACGACATATATATAATAAGAACAGCAATGGATACCATTTTCGCAGTGTTACGTGTATTTGCTATTTAAATGTGCAGATTTTTCCCTTCTCAATTCTGAATGATGCTAATATCTAAAATATGTATAAAATGCTTCATACTAGTTCTATGCAACTGTTGCAAGTAGCAGTTAACAAAAAACAGATATATATACGTTATTTTAATAACATTATTTTCCTTGCGTATATATATTTACGTATACTAAAAAGTAAACAGAAATATATTATATATGTATTTCTCTAACAAATCAAATTGTTATAAAAGTGCAAATTTATATAAACAGTACTCCAGACAAAAATAAATATAAACTAAATTAAACTTAAAAATTTGTTCACCTTTTAAATCTATTCTATTAATTGAAAAACGTTTTAATCATTTAATAATTAAAGTAACAAATCATAACAAAGACGTTTTCAAGGAATAAAAATCAATAGGCCCTTTTACTGTATGTGAAAACAAACTCTGCGCCAAACAAGCATGATACCTTGTGAGTCCAAAACTCCTAAAAACTGAAAATTCCTTATCATAACCGATTTAAATAAATTCACATAAACGGTTTTGCAGAGCGGTATGCTAACCTTGTTGACGCGTCTGATCTCACTCCTTCTACCGAGTTCATGATATGTACTAGCAGAGCAGGGTTGGTAACCTTGATGACGCTCCTGATCCACTCCTTCTACGAAGTTCATGGTATGTACTAGCAGAGCAGGGTTGGTAACAATGATGACGCTCCTGATCCCACTCCTTCTATGAAGTTCATGATATGTACTAGCAGAGCAGGGTGGTAACCTTGATGACGCTCCTGATCCCACTCCTTCTACGAAGTTCATGCTATATACTAGCAGAGCAGGGTTGGTAACCTTGATGACGCGTCTGATCCCACTCCTTCTACGAAGTTCATGGTATGTACTAGTAGAGCAGGGTTGGTAACCTTGATGACGCTCCTGATCCCACTCCTTCTACGAAGTTCATGGTATGTACTAGCAGAGCAGGGTTGGTAACCTTGATGACGCTCCTGATCCCACTCCTTCTACGAAGTTCATGATATGTACTAGCAGAGCAGGGTTGGTAACCTTGATGACGCTCCTGATCCCACTCCTTCTACGAAGTTCATGGTATGTACTAGTAGAGCAGGGTTGGTAATCTTGATGACGCTCCTGATCCCACTCCTTCTACGAAGTTCATGGTATGTACTAGCAGAGCAGGGTTGGTAACCTTGATGACGCTCCTGATCCCACTCCTTCTACGAAGTTCATGATATGTACTAGCAGAGCAGGGTTGGTAACCTTGATGACGCTCCTGATCCCACTCCTTCTACGAAGTTCATGATATGTACTAGCAGAGCAGGGTTGGTAACCTTGATGACGCTCCTGATCCCACTCCTTCTACGAAGTTCATGGTATGTACTAGCAGAGCAGGGTTGGTAACCTTGATGACGCTCCTGATCCCACTCCTTCTACGAAGTTCATGATATGTCCTAGCAGAGCAGGGTTGGTAACCTTGATGACGCGCCGGATCCAACTACTTCTACGAATTCATGTTATGTACTAGCAGAGCAGGGGAGGTAGACTTGTTCATCCACTTGATCTCACCCCGACGGAGTTCATGCTATGTACTAGCATAGCATGGGAGGTAAATTTGTTCACGCGCCTGATCTCACCCCTTCAACGAAGTTCATGTTATGTACTAGCAGAGCAGGGTGGTAACCTTGATGACGCTCCTGATCCCACTCCTTCTACGAAGTTCATGGTATGTACTAGCAGAGCAGGGTGGTAACCTTGATGACGCTCCTGATCCCACTCCTTCTACGAAGTTCATGATATGTACTAGCAGAGCAGGGTTGGTAACCTTGATGACGCTCCTGATCCCACTCCTTCTACGAAGTTCATGGTATGTACTAGCAGAGCAGGGTTGGTAACCTTGATGACGCTCCTGATCCCACTCCTTCTACGAAGTTCATGATATGTACTAGCAGAGCAGGGTTGGTAACCTTGATGACGCTCCTGATCCCACTCCTTCTACGAAGTTCATGATATGTACTAGCAGAGCAGGGTTGGTAACCTTGATGACGCTCCTGATCCCACTCCTTCTACGAAGTTCATGCTATATACTAGCAGAGCAGGGTGGTAACCTTGATGACGCTCCTGATCCCACTCCTTCTACGAAGTTCATGATATGTACTAGCAGAGCAGGGTTGGTAACCTTGATGACGCTCCTGATCCCACTCCTTCTACGAAGTTCATGCTATATACTAGCAGAGCAGGGTTGGTAACCTTGATGACGCTCCTGATCCCACTCCTTCTACGAAGTTCATGATATGTACTAGCAGAGCAGGGTTGGTAACCTTGATGACGCTCCTGATCCCACTCCTTCTACGAAGTTCATGATATGTACTAGCAGAGCAGGGTTGGTAACCTTGATGACGCTCCTGATCCCACTCCTTCTACGAAGTTCATGGTATGTACTAGCAGAGCAGGGTGGTAACCTTGATGACGCTCCTGATCCCACTCCTTCTACGAAGTTCATGATATGTACTAGCAGAGCAGGGTTGGTAACCTTGATGACGCTCCTGATCCCACTCCTTCTACGAAGTTCATGATATGTACTAGCAGAGCAGGGTTGGTAACCTTGATGACGCTCCTGATCCCACTCCTTCCACGAAGTTCATGGTATGTACTAGCAGAGCAGGGTGGTAACCTTGATGACGCTCCTGATCCCACTCCTTCTACGAAGTTCATGGTATGTACTAGCAGAGCAGGGTGGTAACCTTGATGACGCTCCTGATCCCACTCCTTCTACGAAGTTCATGGTATGTACTAGCAGAGCAGGGTGGTAACCTTGATGACGCGCCGGATCCAACTACTTCTACGAATTCATGTTATGTACTAGCAGAGCAGGGGAGGTAGACTTGTTCATGCACTTGATCTCACCCCGACGGAGTTCATGCTATGTACTAGCATAGCATGGGAGGTAAATTTGTTCACGCGCCTGATCTCACCCCTTCAACGAAGTTCATGTTATGTACTAGCAGAGCAGGGGAGGTAACCTTGTTGAAGCTCTTGATCTCAATCCTTTTTCGGAGATCCTGCTATGTACTATTCTGTTTTGTTGCCCTAATTTTGTGACATTAGGGTTATGGGCTCTGGCTTTGAATTATCTTTCGAGAATTCTATTTTTATTATACGATGAATGCAGACACAATTTAATACGCAAATAACAATAAAGATAAATGAAATACGTGAAAATTATATCCATATACATAGTATATAAATATTTCTTGTATATATATATCCTAGAACATTTCATATAAGTTTAAACATAACGGTTATGTCTAAACATTTGTACTGAAATAAGTCAAGACTTCCGCAAAATGGAGAAATCTAACCAAATCGTACAAAATATGTACTGGACAATGTCATTCGCGGACTATTGCTCTCATTCTGTAAGGAGCAGGGCTGAATGATACGCCAAGTCGTCTGATAATTTCCGGTGGGTTTTCACCTTCCGGCGGGAGGAATTTGAAACGTTGTATCATTGATATTAGGAACAAAAACAACTCCATCCTTGCAAGAGACTCTCCCAAACAAGCCCGTCTTCCTGCAAAATACAATATGACAGCTTTTAGTATTATAACCTTTCCACAATCTCAAATTCAATGCCTCCAAGAAAGTAAGAGATATATTTATTTAACACAGGACACATTATTATACTTCACAGTTTGCAGCTTTAAAATATGAAAACGTCGGAAAACGAATACAATAAAAAAAAATAACATGTTAAACAATAAAGGTACAAATTAAGTAAAACAATAAATGTGTTTCTCATAAAGTGTTTATTTTTTGGGGTTACTGGGGATGAGGCAGAAAACGTCTGTCAAATCCTCAAGCAAACAACAACAAAAACGTTTAATACGAATATTTCTTTGAACTAAATATTTCTTCGTGATAAACATATATATTTAATGAAAACTAAAAAAATTGAATTACCGAGTGAGAATGCAAGAACTTTGTCAAGATTGTGCAACGTTCCTTCATTTAAAATAAATCTTTCTGGATTGAATTTGAACGGATCTGGAAATATGTTTTCGTCTGTTAGTACTGAGTCAAGGTTTGCGATAACGATAGTGCCCTTAGGAATAGTATATCCCATAAAATGAACGTCTTCACTAGTACCATGCGGAACTGACAGAGGTACTATATTACCAATGCGGAGTGTTTCGTTGATGACCGCTTCACAATATGGCATTTTAGACTTGTCATGAATCGATGGAAGCCGTCCGATCCCAACAACGCGATGAATTTCTTCTGACATCTTTTCCTGGACTTCCGGGTTATGCAACATATACAGAATCGCCCATTTCACTCCAGTAGCCGTAGTTTCTGTTCCAGCAATGAATAAGTCTCTAATTGTACTAACGAACTGAAATTCTGTAAGAAATCAATGAAGTGTTTATTGTGACATGTGTGCAGGAAAGCTGCTTATCTGAAAAAGTTACTTGTGCAAAATTAAGTACTTCACAAACATCGCTTTTTCTATATAATACTTTCATTATTGAAATACTTGGTGCTAAACGTCGATTGTAGGTATGTATAAAAAACATTGCAAACAAAACGTTAACAACCCATTTGCAGTACCACCAAGTAAAAATTAATAGTTGTAGACAGCTATAGTTTGTTTTTGTTTAAATGGTGTTTAACGCCACTTTTAGCTATTTTTCAGCTGTATCATGGCGTCCAGTTTTTGTTTGGGGAGGAAGCCGGAGTACCAGGAGAAAACCCCGCCAGTCGGTAGGAAAACTGGAAATTAAGTGTTAATTAAGATAGGAGTCAAGCGTATCTTGCATTAAGTCAAACTCGAACCCGCAACCTCGGTGAAGATAGACCTCGTGATAAATAGTAGACGAACTACCTTAACCACTAGATCACGAGGCCCTGTAGACATATATAAATACTATATATTATCTGCTAAAGAAATATTTCCATTTAAATAATGGAATATGATAGAATCTGGTTAATAGATAGAACGTGTTCTACCCAGGACAATTTTAAGTTGAGAAAAAGCAATCTCTAAGTATGATTGCAGCGGTATTATTTTTTATCAAAAAGCTTGATAATAGCTGATTTAAAGTTGAATAAAAGTAGTATATCAGCGTTACTTTTAATCAACTTATATTTACCTAATGAACTGCTGAAATACCGCTTTTTAAAACTAATTTGCATATTTGGTTCAGTGATTAGGACAAAAGCGGTAAAGAAGTGTGAATTAAGTTGGGCTGAAGCGTCTAAATTATGTAAATTAGGTGAAGTTGGGATTAAGCGGTACAAATCAGTGGATTTGAAGTGGAATATGCAAATTAGTTGTCAGCGGTAAACAAGCGGAATATAGCAAATGTACAAAAGCGGATTTTAGGTGGTTATACAAGCGTGTTTTAAGTGTATACTCTCAGCGTACTTTAAGTTGGAGATGTCAGCGTGTTTTAAGTTGGAGATGTCAGCGTGTTTTAAGTTGGAGATGTCAGCGTGTTTTAAGTTGGAGATGTCAGCCTGTTTTAAGCTGGAAATTTAAAAAGTCTGTTTTAATATAAGTGTTAGCGTCTCATGTGTAAATACAATTGTAATTGTCTATGTGGAGTTGAAGCATACATGATATCAAAAATTGCAAATTTGGTGTAGGTCAAGCTGTTTTAGAGCTAAAAGCAGCATTACTGTGCTCCACGAGTTAAATCTGAAATTTGGCCATTTTCTAAACCTGTCTTTTTTGTACTTGTTTTTGTGTACCTCTTGCTTCATTCTGTTTAAAAGGATTAAATAATGATAAAAAAAATACAATCATATAAGTTTATTTGAGCATTCATATTTATAGTTGCATAATGTAACCTTTAAAACATAACATAATATAATTATGAAAATAACTATTTACAAAATATTTACAACATAAATACAAGTTTAAATTGACCTTCTCAGTTTCTGTTTTAGTTTTTCTCATCTTTTCCACTCGCATTGCTTCCCTTATTTCTCGATTGATGAACTATCATATGCAGCACATAACTCTGAAATCACAATGATTTTCATTTAATGTACAAATATTTCCAAGAATTATGTAACATTTCCAAAGATAGCTAAAAAATTTTGCTCCTGATACTAAAATAAACAATCGTGTATTAAATATTTAAAGATATTTATACAAATATAATAAAATAGACATATATATAATTTACACATTTGTAACACAATGAGCGTGCAGTTGTAAACTTGTTTGATAGTTTTGTCTAAGAAAAACTCATTTGAGTTATCTTCTCCTAATATGAGTTGCTTCCCCTTCTTAGAAGCATTAAAGTTTAAAACCTAATAAATGAGTATGTTATATGTGTAAACAACTGTTATTTGATATTTTGTGTGCTCCTTTAAGAATAAAAGTAAAAAATTTCCCCTGATTTCAGTATTAGTTACATTTAATAAAAATATAGTTCAATGAAAATGATGTTCTATAATTATAATTACTTCATGAACTTACCAGTCATCTAAAGTGCTTTCTTTAAGCTTACTCTCTAAAAACTTAATTATTGTTTCCAGATCAAAGCAGCTTACAAACTACAAATATTAAAAATGTATATAAATTGTTTCATCTCACAAGCAAACACTGAACATAAACCAACATTTACAAAATAAAAAAAAAAATAGAACAGTCAATGTCAATTAAAAAGACATATTTATGTTGTAAATATTGGGGAAGGAAGCCAGACTAACAGGGTAAAACCCGACCTTCGGTAGGAAAACTGGCCATCCTCGTCAATTAAAATTGGAATCAAGCACACCCTTCAGCAGTGAGACTTGAACTGGCAACCTCGGTGTTGACAATTAAAGTAATCTTTGTGTTTAAATATTTCTAGAAAATTTACAATATTTTATCAATAACGCCAGTCATTTACAGGTTGTAAAACATGAATGGACTAGCTATTCTTTTATTAACATTATTGCACATGGACACAAGTAGAATTTCTGTTACCGTGGTTATGTTGTTTTGACTGAATGGGTGAGCAGGTTTGGTAGCTGTTCCTTGTATTGGTTGTTTCACAGCAATAGTTAGGGTGGCCTTTCGGAATTCTTAGTCTACAAAATAAATGAAGACATATATGCAATATATGACCAATCAGCTACAAAATTCTCAGCACAATACAAATTGAATATAGTGTAATTTAGATTTCTCAGTTAAATTCCCAAATATTCAAAATCTCATACTGAGATTTTGAATATGTAGGAATGTCACAATTAAATGCATGCACTTACAACTATACCCTCAAACATATGTCTAAACAATCCCTCTATAATAAATATCTTTCGGTACATGTTATCTGATAACTTATATGTCCCGATTTATTTGTACCTTAATGACTCCCAGCATCACGCACTAAGATAATATGCTTATTGCTATGCTTATATATATTGCTGCTAAATAATAGTGTTTTAATTTATACCCTATACTTCCTTAATAAAAATGCCATGGTTTTTGTGCATGTGTTCTTAATTATGTTTCTGCCTATAATGCTTGGATTTAATGCTCAGTAACACTATAGTATTTGATCCTTTTTTGTTTGTCGTGCTTTTTGTGTGTTTTCACTTAATGCATAGATTTTATTCTATTGTCATTGAAAGTTATATGACCGGTGACGTGCGTATGAACGATAATGCCAGATCATCATTACAAAAGTCATGTGCTTTCATCAGTATGTAGTTTTCTTCGTTATGTATAAATATGACGACTGTAAACAACAATCCTACTTACTTAATTTACTGAACCAAAGCGAAAAACTTGCCCAGCTATGTGACTATGTTTTGAATAATTCAAATTATGCGCGGGCTTTGGAAAATCGACGTCACAAGTTTACACAGATTTTCATCAGCCGAAAAATATACCAAAAAAAATACCCGATAAACAAAACAATTATGTGTCCAAACAATTTGTCATAGAATATCATGTAAAAAAAGAAATTAAAAATAAATACATTAAACATACCTGCTCTGGTACCTTCAAAATACTTTCTTTGTAACCAGTTGAACTTCCGTACAATCCAAAGTGTAGTACCCGGAGTAAAACAAAAATGGCAAACGACGGTCAAAATATGTTCAAAAGTAAAGCAAGAAAAGGCCCGTACAATTATGGTTTCAATGTGTCTCGAAGACAAAGTAGTACAAAAGTCGAAAAGAAGTAAAGATAGTCACCACACGCCATTTCGACACTAAGAGAAATGCACTTACACGGCGTTGCCGCCTGCAACTTGAGGTAAATATATTTTAAGTTTCACCATTTTCCTACGTATTTGTTTACAATGTAAATATTTTTCATCTGTGATAAATATCAAAAGTTGATGCAGTACCTTTTTACACATGTTTGCTATTGACCTTAGTGACCTATAGTCCACATTGCGTAGACCATATTCGTAGAAGTACCGAAATATGCACATTCGAATACAAGTCAAATCGCCCCACGGTAAAATCGCCCCCGTCAAAAACGCCCCCAATTTTTGCAAAATCGCCCCCACTGTAAAATCGCCCCCTGTAAAAACGCCCCCACCTGAAGCAAAATCGCCCCACTTGACAAAATCGCCCCCGTCAAAAACGCCCCCAATTTTTGCAAAATCGCCCCACTCTGAATTCACCTCGTGTAAAAACGCCTCCACATTTAGCAAAATCGTACCACTTACACAAATCGCTTATTAGGTCATAATTTCATTTTTCTGTGATTATATGTTATCTCAGTGAAGATAAATGATAAATTTGTGCTCTTTCTTCGGTCTTGTTTGTTGGTTATGTATGTTTACAGTTTTTAATCGTTCTTCTTATTATATGAAAAGACGAAGACACGACATTGCAACAATAATTTCAACTTTTTTATTTTATCAGATAACAAGATAACAATGTGTACAAAAACACATTATGCACTATTGTTTTTTAATTTGCACTATTTAAACAAGAGGTAAACACATAATTCTAATGTGACGTGCTTTAAAGGCTTTGAGACCACAACTGTTGTTAGTGCGTGTTGGCTGAATGAAGACTTCTTGTTTATATTTTTATATGTGTTATTTATAAACTTAAGATTAACAAATTTTTGATTATTTAATCGTAATTACAAAAGAATAATTACTAATATAGTTCATTAAGGTAATTATCATAATTGTATAATTATTAACAAAATAACGACATAATCGATCATTATTTACAAAACATTTTCTAAATTTTAATCAGCTACAATTAACTCCTAAAAGTAGAAAATATTTTGAACAACTTGACAATTTTATACTACAGTAATTTTTAAAAGTGTTGAAGATGGGGCCGTTTTGTTGGGGGCGATTTTGCATAAAGTGGGGGCGTTTTTTACGGGGACGATTTTGTTAAGTGGGGCGATTTTGCTTTAGGTGGGGGCGTTTTTACAGGGGGCGATTTTACAGTTGGGGCGATTTTGCAAAAAGTGGGGGCGTTTTTGACGGGGGCGATTTTACCGTGGGGTGATTTGACCAGCTACCGCACATTCATATTTATAGTCGCCACAAGAATCATTTCGTGTAATTTGACATTTTATTCAAAATTTCTTATATAATTTTGTTTTCTCTGAAACATTGAAATTGTTGGCATAATTTAGCAGAATTCACTATCAATGTAGAGAACAGTGTCGTTTTTTATTATACATGTTTGTCTCCATTGTAGATTGTGCAACAAATATGGGAAGTGGTGTCAGTAATTTTGAAATGCAGTATGAAGACCAATAGTAATTAAAATAGTAAGGTAAATAGCCAATACTGGGCCTATTTCAATTTAATATGACACAAATTATTATTAGGTCAAGGGAATTCAGGCTACAAAATGAATGGCCACACAATTGAAAAAAGGGGGAAACATATGGGTGTAAAATCTGTTAACATATGAAAGGGGAGATAATTTTTAGGGTATTCAGTTAAGTGTACTAAATAAAAGTGTGTTCAACTTCTTCAAATGGACATAATTCAAAGAAATTGTTAAAATATAATGTCCTAATTACACACACTCTGCAGTGCATGCAGTTAAGGTTGCGCATAATTCTAATGATTCTGCTCCGGTCACTAGTGTGGCTTGAGTAAGCGAGTAAGCATTGTAGCTCATTGGTACATGCATTTTGTAAACCTCATGTAACAGAAATTTCCCAATAATAAAATAAAAGGTTTTTGCTATGTCAACATTCTACTTTTGTGTGGAATTTGCAAACTTTAGCTATGAATGTTCTTTCTTTGCAGTTTTTTCTGCAATATTATTTTTTGTATTTTTACAGGAAAAAATGTACATCAAAGACAAGAAGGAATGAAAAATAAGAATAATAACATCAAGATGTTTTGACGGAAAAACTTTACAAAGAACATTTTGACAAGTCTGGTTTTGGATTGATTTTAGTTTCTATGAAGATTTGAAGGAAACAAATAACATTCAGCACCATATTCTATTTGCTGTCAACATTCAGAAGCAAACAACAACCGGGTGCCCTGAAGAAATATATGTACTGTAAATCAGAGGCAGAAGCACTGTTTCTTCTTTCTGTGAAAAGCAGTTTGCCAAAAAATGGAAAAAGAATTGGACATTTAATATTTTTAGTAGTTGAAGCCAAACTGTCCACTGACAAATTAAATATTGTGGAGAATTTATCAGTAAAGTTATATCTTTTTACATATATTTTATAGTTCTTTCTTCATAATCATCATATTCATTGTGTTGATTATGCATTGGTTTATAAATGTTGCTTTTAAACAGTTGTAGAGGAAAATGGTGATATTAGTTATATAGCACTTCTACATAAACTAAAACATGCTGTTGTAAAAAGTTCCATTTATTCTATTGTTCATATGAAGATAGTTCTTAACTGTTTTTATTGCTTGTTAATAATTAAAAAAAATGGTTACATTAAATTTATTAGAAAGTAAAGCTTCCATTGTGGTATTTTTGAATGTGGACAAAAGATTGTAGAGTTGGCTCCCCTTTAGAGTTATCCCCCCTATGATTATACTTTTTCTTAGTAAACAGTTTTCTGTTTTATATTGTGAATGTGTTTTTATGATTTCTGGTTTTTTATTGATATTGCATGAAAATATTTGATATTTAAGCTATAATATTCATCATTGCAATTGTACCATAAATTGGCAGAACATACACATGATACAGCATAGAAGAAAATTTAATGTCTTTTTATTTATGTTTTGAGAATATTGGTGTTATTAGGCCATGGTCATGCTAAATTTTGTCATGTGTAATATCAGTGTCCTTGTTCTCTATTTGGATTTAAAACTTTAATCTTCATTTAAAGTAGTAATAAATAATTCCAAACATTTTCTATAGAAAATACACAAACTGCATACTTAGACATTTTTGCATTATTTCTGCGCTCAATAGTAAATTGTTCATATGTGAAGTTAAAAAGCAATTTGGTTGATATAAAAATAATATAACTAATTATTTTTTTATTAGATAGTCACTAAATAATTGGAAAACAGACAACAAATAATATAAATATTTTATTGAGTTTTTTCAGTTGTTTTTAAGCGGAGTTCAATTAATATTTTATAGAGCAGAGTTAAATCAGTAGGGAAAAAGTATTTGCTGTAGCACCTTTAAGTTTTTTCAGTTGGAAAAAAACGTTCAGTTTAATTTACTAAGATAAATCAGCAGGGATTAAGTAGGTTCGTAATAAAATTAAAAATGACAAATATTTATCAGTTGGATTTAAGCAGGAATAATCAATAACATGTAGTCTCGCTTTTTTTCTACTTAGAAAATCAGTATAGTTTAAGTTGGATAAAAGTGGAGTTAAAGCATTGCTAATTATGTAGGTTAAAATTAAGCAGTAATTATGCATGTCGCTTAAATACTGCTTTTTACAACAGCGGATTCTATGCAGATAATAAGCGGCATTTAAGTTACACTGTGATATAAAAGCGACGCTTCAAAATTGTCTGGGCTAGACTATGGAAGATTTTCTTATTTAGTTTAAAATGTAGAACGTTGTTATTCAATCCATGTCATAGTAATCAACCATCCGTAACTTTGGACCCCTTCGATTTTTGTATAATACTTTCCTTATGAAAACTATTATAATTTGCATAATTTAAATCGTCCAATTTATT
Organism: Limnoperna fortunei; assembly: GCA_944474755.1. Classification (NCBI taxonomy): domain Eukaryota; kingdom Metazoa; phylum Mollusca; class Bivalvia; order Mytilida; family Modiolidae; genus Limnoperna; species Limnoperna fortunei. The sequence continues at coordinate 40,450,594 of OX104121.1, read as the reverse complement.
ACATTGCTGTACACTGCACGGAACAAAATTTGTGTATAGCAAATATATAAAATAAACGAGACCAAGACATAATAAATGGACAAAATACACCAATAAAAACCAAAAAGGCATGGCCACAAATACATCAATTAACCCAAACGGCCATGGCCACTAAAACCCACTGTCATATAATGTATTAAATATGCAGGCATATTAGAAGAACCTCTTTTATGACTAACTGCCAGGAAATATTGGACCACGTGCAACATTCCCTTTATTATAAATTTAGTCGCAGTCTAAATGCGGGAATCGCACATACGTTACTTCCGAGCATCCTAACAGTATTTGTGCATACCTCTGTTGACGTGACGTCTTTCTCTAATGTGTTGCTGACGTTAAATAAATGCCAATTTAGAATACAGCGTTGCAGAGATTGCAAAAATTTTGTCTGAAATTTTTCTGTTATTACAAAACCTTTGATTTTGATACATGTCAGATTCATTTTAGGTCTTTCTTGGTTGACTCCACGAGGATATCTTTTATGGCGGATAAGCCTGGCGGACTTGTAAACGCAGTACCTTTTATGTAAAACCGTATCAAAAGTGTATAAATGAAAATAAATAAAATCACGTGTAATTTTTCAAAAACATCGCTCTTTGTTTACAAACATCACGGGCAGAGGACAAATGTAGTCCCGCAGTAAACGCGGGATGGCGTGTGGCAGAGGTTATATCTGGGAACCTCTGTGCTGGAGTGTAATGAAATGGGTTTGTTCATATTGATCACGTGACTATTTTCAACACACGCGTTACCGTAAAGCTCGCATCTGTGAGGCTAGCTATTACGGCCAGCTATGTTTCCTTGCAGTTAACATTTGTTAGCGACCTAAAACTTGCACTTTAAAAAATCAGTCATTCAACCTACCTGTAAAACTGGTACTGTCACTATTTTTGTACTTGTTGATCTCGTGTATATAAGCGTCGATAAAATCTCTCAGGTTTTCATCATCAAATGTTTTTCTGTGTTCATTTATCCGTTCTTTTACAAACTCCATTATCAACTGAATGTTATTTTGTAACATCTTTGCAGAAAACGGGTCACCTGGCAATAACGTCAAAAACGGCATGAAGTTCAAGATGCCTGCCAAAGAGGATGTTGAAAAGTTGTCGTTCATAAGTTGCAGAAATCGATTAAATGTCTTGTCATCGTATTCATATCGTTCACCAAAAACGATAGAACATATAACGTTTGAGATACTGATATGTATTTTATCTGTCAAGATAAATGTCTGTCCTTTCGTTTCGTTAATCGATGCCAGAAACACTTCAATTTCTTCCTGAATCCGGGATTCCAGACTTTTCTTGCCGAACCCAAAATCGCGCAGAGCTCCAAGTGTAAATGTTCTCTGTTGCTTCCAACATGGACCACTGTTTCCAATAATTCCTGTTAATATACACAATCAAACAAAATAAAAATATGTGCACTAAAAAAATTAAGTGTTGTGTTTCTCAAACATTTACCTTTCTTATTTTTACTGTTCCCAAACTTAAATGACACAAATTAATTTGTCGACAATTGAAGTCAATAAAAAAAGAAAAATGTATTTGGAGCAATATAGGTGCATTAGTTGTTTAGTGTTCAGAGTGTGGGTAATTTTGTTGTTTTATAATAGATAGTCAAAATAATGTATCAAAGTGGGTCGACATGTCTGTTTTTATTCACAGCTTTAGCGTAACCTCACAGAACAAAGACAATCCCTATATATAAATACATTTCAATAACAGACGGATTTTAGCAAGCAATGCTGAATTATTTCGGCTTGATTTAATTTCAGAAAACAGATTGAACCTGCAGTTTAAGCCCCTTTATGATGCATGTTTAATATTTTTTATGTTAGCGGCCGAGTGGTTAAGATAATTCGTCTAGTATCAATCACGTGGTCTGTCAACACTGATATTGCGGGTTTCAGTCTCACTGCGGGTAAGGTGTATTCAACTCCAATTTTAAATGACAAGGATTGCCAGTTTTCCCGAAGGACGGGGTTTTCTCCCGCAAAAAACACTGGACGGCATGATACAACTGAAAAATTGCTGAAAGTGGAGTTAAACAACATACAAACAAACAACACAGGTCGGGGGTTTTCTCCGGGTACTGCGGTTTCCTCCCCCAATAAAAAACTGGACGCCATGATATAGCTGAACAATTGCTGAAAGTGGCGTTAAACACCATCAAAAAAAAACAAACAATCTTTTTATGTTCATGATATTGTACAAGATTTTGACATTCCGACTATGGCAATGAAAAGCTATTAAATGTTGTCACCTACCATGTCTCTTAGTGATTTCACGAACAACAAAAATATCAGGTCGCTCTGAAAATACGTCTCCTCTTTTAACAAATGCTTCTCTCAGATTGTCATATCCATTTATAACAACAACCCATTTGGTTCCGATAGATGCGCTGAAAATGTCTCCATAAAGTTTTCTCCAGTCCCGAAAAGCAAACACAAGAGTTTTTTTCATTATAGTTGGTGTGTTTCCAACTACCGGAATGATATTGGGCCCTGGTGGAAATCCCTTCGGTCTTCTCGAACGCATCCAAAGCAGCAGAGAAATCCCTAACAACAACACAACTGAAAACGCATTGATGTCCATGGAAAATAAGCTAGTTAACATATTCATTTTCATTCATAGCATGAAGAAGGTATGAAAATAAAATGAAAATGTCATGGTATAAGTACATGTATATTTAAATCAACAAAATTGTTAAAAACAGAGCCTTCACCCTATTCCGTCGTTCTACATTATGACTTGAAAACATATGTAATACAACACCAAATTGATACAAAGGCTTTCATTTCGTTTATAATGGTTATGTGTTTGAAGTACTTGTTAAGGGGATTTTATTTAAACTGGTCATTTCTTGGTCAAAATAGTATCACAATATGTTTGTTTTTATTGTTACTTAAACTAACAGAACTTTAATATAACTTTCGTATATATGTATTTAAAAAACTGCGTTCTACATTTCCCACGTTTTCTTATTTATCATTTGATATACTGAGATACCGGTATTTCAAATCCAATTGTACTTAAATACTATAAATAGACACTCCGATTTTATTTGCTTTCCTGGTTTGAATGGTTTGAATCGTGTTTAAGCCAATTTCAGTAATTTGTCAGCTTTGTTATTTGTTATTATTGGTGAAGGAAGCAGGAGTATCCAGTGATAACTATAGAGTCAAGCAGTAATACTCGAAGTGTAGATAGGTCACGTGATGAATAGTAGATGACTAACTCCCTTAACTACTCATTTTTGATACTAAATAGAAACTGCCAGGTATAAAATTGGACCTAGTTTTCTTTGCAAGGAACAGCGCTCAGGAAAATGGTGTATGTGATTTGTGGCAGATACACAATACATAACTAACACTAATTGAATGTAGACGATAAATTTGTTCCACTTTGCCATATCTTTACGAGTCATACGTATTTGACCAAATAAAATATCAATCACCTCTTTTTTACACTTTTCTAATTTTCTGTTTGATACACATAACACATTTTCACTCCCTCCGAATTCAAGTGACTACAATATGCCCAAATCTCGTTTCAACGATGGAAAATTCATGCAATTAGAAACTAAATATATATAAATAGTTCATATAAAACAGAAGCACTTGTTTTTCCATGGGCGACAATAATATTTGTACGATGTATACCTTTCTAACATTTTGCTCACTTAAGTACAAAAGGCTAAATTTACCTTGGCTAAAATATGTCTTTGGTTTTATTATGAATACGCCTGAATTGTTGTAGAAATTTTACATTACAAAACAAAAACCGATTTAAAATAAAATATAACAAATTTGCTTGGTTTGTTGCTAGCGTTCATTAGAAACCTAGGTAGCTCTTTCAGATATTATTTTTAATGAAAAAACTTTTGATAGCAAAAATTAGCAACATACTTTTATAAAAAAAGCCTCCCAAAACAAAAATATTAACAGTATATGTATTAAAAGTTTTACCAAAGGCAACTAGCATTACTGACTTTGGAACCATCAAAATACTTGTTAGCTATGTCCTGGAGCCCATGTTTTATGCATATATCATATATCTGCTTTGTACTAGACTAATACACCGAGCCGGAATTTTTAGACACGCAACACACATATTCCGCAGTTACATCGGCTGTGTCCTTAATACTGCTGGCTTAGCGGAAAGGTCCAAATCTTGTGTTCTTAATACTGCGTGCTTAGTAGAGAAGTCCAAGGTTGTGTGTTCTTAATTTTTTATACTTACAGGAGTAGTCTACAACTGTTGCGTGCTTAGAGGTAAAGTCCTAAGATGTATTTATTTAATTCTGCCTTAATATGGAGAGAACCCTACAACTGTATTTCGTTATTACTGTGGCTTAGAGAAAGAGTCTCGATGCATAATTTCGATCTCGGAAATAAACCCAACAATAATCTAAATTGTATCTGTCGATGTATGGTATTTTCCGTTAATCCTAACGTCAGAAATATCGGATTGACATTTAGTAAACATTATCGTGGTTTTGTTTGTTTAATTGGTTGGTTGGTTTTTTGTTTTAGTTTTTGTTTGTTTGTTTTTTGCATGATTGCATGATGTTTAATGAGACTTTCAGCAATATCAAGGCGTCCAGTTTTTATTGGGACAGGAAGCCGAAGTACTCGGAGAGAAACCTTCGGTAGGAAAACTGACAATCCTTTACAGACCATGTGATAAATAGACGAACTACCTTAACCACTCGGCCACCGAGGCCCTCGTGGTTTTTAAGACATAAGTGAAAAAATACTATTATTGATTTGTTTTGCTTGAATTGAATTCGCGGCTTTGGTACTCTATCATCCATCTGACTTACAAATATCTTACAACAATGTATTATTTGTAGAAAGGTTTACTTGTCTCTTAACATCTGTGCTGCAACGAGGTAATTTTTCCACAAAATGGATTAACCAAACTAAATTTAAAAAATTGGTATAAAGGTATTTTCTGCAGACTGTTTATATATTCTTAGTGTAAAAAAAATATCTTAGCCTTGATAGGCTTTCCTATACTTTATTATGGAACGCCACAGCTGCCTTATGATACACAAACATATATCATTAAGGCAACAAGCATACTATTTAGCTATTATTCTACACCATTAAGACATTTAGTTATACTATATTGACGATAATTCACATCAATAAGCAACATTTTTAAACTATAAAGACGTTGAAATACACCATAACGATAATCTTTTACACTATTTAACTATTATGCTGTAACATAAAGATACTTCATTATATCATGATGATCATTTACTATACCACGAAGACACTTAACAATACTATGACGTCATCTTATTATACCATAAAGACACTTTACTATATCATTAAGACATCTTAATATACCATGACGATGCTCGAGTATATCATGAAGACATCTTAGTATATCATGACGGTACTTTATTATATCATGAAGGCATCTAACTGTACCATGACGACTTTTAATATATTACAAAGAAATCTTACTACATTAAGGAGATCACATGTTGTACTAGAAAGACATTTTAATATATCACTAAGCCATGTATAAGTACCATTATAGCATTTTACTTTTCTGTGATGTCACACTTCTCTGTCAGAAAGACACGCTTCCATAATAAATTCACATGTCAATATAATAGTGAGCAGTTTCTGTGTACTAGCAAACAAACAAATATTACAACAGTATTTTGTAGTGCTACGATGTCGGTTTTTAGTAGTGCTGACTAAAGTTCTAAAAACAGCGTTTTAAAAGTCTATTCAAAACTCATCAGATGCGCTCTACCGAAAGATTGAAGATGCCAAACACTATATGAATATGAAGGGCAGAAAAAAATAAAACCAAATATGCCGAACTGGAAACCAAATTATGACCAAGATCAACCTATGTCTGTGTAGGAAGAACCTTAGGGTTTTGACAATTTTGAAATTTAAACGGAAAAATTTATAGCTTTGATATGTTTTTCAACACAAAAGTGTTGAAGCCGGAGTTAACGCCGCCTCCGTCGCCACCGGTAAAGTAACACCTATGTGTCACTCCGCTTCGCAGGCAAGACAAAAACTAGAATACTGACAAAGCAAGAAAGGGCCTACTCAGCAAAAAAAATCTTAAGTGTTTTAAAAATATTTAACGGAATTACACAAAATTTAAACAAGCACACCATCAAAATTTTAGAACTGTATTGTCAAACGTTAATGAGATTAGTGTTCACAAAGTCCAATTCTCAAAATTTAATTTCTTTACAAATTTTAAGTTGTTCCCCAAAACAAAAAAAAAATTCACCAATTTGCATGAAATTTCAATATTCACACGACAAGCTGCATAGCAACTGTGCAAAATCTCAGAACTGTATTGTTAATAGTTTTTAAGTTTTACTGTTCACAAGAAATTGTTGATGGATGGACAGACAGATGGACTGACAAAGTGAAAACTATAGGGTGTCCGTATCTTCGATACAGGGCCCAATAATAATTAGATGTACAACAGCCCTTGCATTGACGAAATTGATTATAATTGTACTAAAAATGAAATCAAGTCAACAAATGTTTAACAAGTGTGAACACTAAAAATGTGACATACATGTATTTGCCTCCGCCAACAATGAACTCATAAAAGGACCAGAAATCATAGTTGATGGAGCCTTACTGCAGGCCAAACATGCTGTTGTGAGAAAAACACGTCTTGCCTTCCACAAATTTTGAATGACTAAGTCAGTTAACAGGAATTAGTCATCTGATGAAACCTAAAGCCCCCGTCACACTGACCACGACCTCACTACGCTCTCCACGACCTCCAAAATATTCATAATCGTAGTAAAGTCGTGGTGCTTTGATTAAAACGTGGTCAGTGTGACACCCTACACGACAGTACTACGATCATAGCAAGATAAATTACGGGGAAATTATTTTAATTGGTCAAATCTAGTACGATGCTACTACGACCATCACGAGTACAGTACGCTGCTTCAGCGACTGTCCTACGACCAGGCTACGCTTATTCCACGAGTATCCACGACTCCGTTACGATACCAATACGACCTTTACGATCATAATACGTCCTTGCTACGATACTACTACGCTCGATACGTTTCTACTACGATACTACTACGCTCGTTACGTTTCTTCTACGCTTATACCACGACTGTTGTACGTTTTCATTTTTCTAACATGTCATGTTTGACATGTTTTTTGCATTTAGAGTTTTTTCATTTTTAGTCTTGTTTGCCTTAAAATTCCACATGAATCAAGTGGTCTTAGTTCAACTTGCTTTATTGCAAGGGCAGCATGTTTTAAAGAGAAGGAGAAACCGGTCAGTTTGTGGCTTTCTGCAGACAGACGTCAACATTTTGAAGATTGGGATCAACTTATGACCGAGATACGTTATGAAGACGAGCAATCATTCTTTAACGTTGTACGATTGGAACCACGAATGTTTGACGAGTTGCTTCAGAGGGTTGGTCCTAGGATTACCAAAGAACACACCAACTTTAGAGCTGCTTTAGAACCTGGTTTAAAATTAGCTATAACTTTAAGGTATCTGGCCACAGGGGACAAGTACTCTATACTCCAATACCAGTACCGTGTAGCACGTAATACCATCAGCATACTTATTCCTGAGGTATGCCGCGCGAATGCTTTGGAATACAAAGCCGATCTAGTCGCGTGTCCGACTACGCCCAAAGAGTGGGGACCTATAGCCGAGGAGTTCCTGTACAGGTGGAATATACCTCATGCATGTGGAGCGCTAGACGGGAAACATGTCACAATTAGATGTTCACCTAACAGTGGCAGTCTGTATTACAACTATAAAGGTTTCTTTTCCGTTGTGTTAATGGCACATGTGGATGCCCAGTACCGATTTATATGAGTCGATGTTGGTGGTGTAGGTTCGATGTTCGATTGTCAAATATTCAACGAATCCGAATTTAAAGAATGCCTAGAAAATGTAAACATTGGGTTTCCTCAGCCTGACCCATTACCGTATAATGACAAAGACACGCCCTACTTTATCCTTGGTGATGACGCGTTTGGTCTTAGGACAATTCTTATGAAACCATACATTAATGACGAAAGAGCAGAGGATTTTTAACTATAGGATATCGCGAGGTCGTCGTATTGTTGAAAATGCGTTTGGTATCTTAGTGCATAGATTCCAAGTCTTACTGACTACTATACAGCTGCAACCAGATAATGTGAGAGATGTAGTCGAAGCTTGTATATGTGTGCATGATCTAATGCGCGAATGATACCCAGGTCACCGAAATGCAATTCTTGACTGAGAGGTTGATTTACACAACGTGATTCTTGGTGCATGGAGAGAGGATGTCAACATGCAGGAGGTCGATTCCGTATCAGGACCTAACCGAGACACAAAGAAGATGCGGGAATACCTAAGACTTTCTCTCAACAGCCCAGCTGGTTCAGTGCCTTGGCAGGAAAGAATGATATAAAAGTGTGTGATTCTAGGCTAAGATAAACACTTATCTTTTTTATTTTTTTAATCTGACCTCATGTACCTTTTTAACTGTATTATGAAAAGAAGTATGAAAAGTGTTATCAATTTTATCTTATTTATTATAACCCGAGAAAAATTAATACAGCGGAAGATTTTTCACATGTGAAACTATTCAAGCTATTTATAACCTTAAATATGGTTCATTTTATATATTGTTGGTAAATAATACTGCTATACCATGACAAAAGGAGCGAATTGCATGAATATTTGATTCTTTAACATCAGTCATCTGTTAGGAAAATCAAGTTTTTCTACGTCTTGTTCATAATGTGTTGTCCCCAGTGTTAGGTTCTCTTTGCTTGTACTATGTGTTATTTTTGTGTTTTGTTTGAGGTTACTATAGGGGAGGTTTGACAAGTTTGACACGCAACATGAGATATGTGTATCCTATTACTGCATCTATGTCAAAGCCTTTTGTTCTGTACTCGTCTTAAAGAGCAAAAAGGCACCAGTATGGGATTCGAATAATAGCAATAGTTAAAATAGAAATAGAAAAAGCAAAAACACAATCAGTTGATACATAGGTCTTTCTTAAGGCGTAGTTAGATCGTAGATGGAACGTAGTAGGTCGACCTTCTCACGATCTCACTACGATGTTAGTACGCTTTAATTTCACCACGACCGCACTACGAATGTTTTGAGCATGTTCAAAATTTACGTAGCACAGTCGTAGTCACCCACGACCAACCCCGTTCATACCACGATCTCTGCGACTCCAGGACGACTTCACTACGATGTAACAAGAAAAAATCCAGATTGTAGTAAGGTCGTGGTTCAGTGTGACGGGGGCTTAAAATTGGTACTTTTGGACCTAAAAATGTGTCACATATAAAGTTTCAAAAGTCTACAAGATGTAGTTGCTTAGAAAACTGTTACAAAAACTTTTAACAATGAAACACAAAAGTTCAATAAAAAGCTACGCGATAACATAATACAATATTCGTATAAAAAAGGGGGATCTGTTAAAGATTCTTCCATGATTTTTCACTAGACTTGAGAAATTGAAATCGGAAAAGAAATAAAAAAGATCATTTTACCCCCTTTGGCCATTAGTTTCCTAACAGAAAAAGGGGCTCAGGGAAACAATTTTTATCTGTTTAGTAACCAATATGTGTCACAAATTACCTTGCAAAAAATATTAAAAACATGACAAGGAATATATTGACCAAAAACCAATCCCATCATCCTTTTATAGTAAGGAAAATCACTATAAAGTTTTATAGCAATCAGTCAGCCAAGTCAAAAGTAATTGTTGGCGGAAAAACATGAGGTTCCCAGGAGCCTGAATCGCTCACCTGATCCATAAGGGTCTATATTATCAGGCATTACACCTAAAACAGATTAGTCAAACAGCTTTTTAAGCCGAACATTCCAGCGCAAGCAACACCTTTTCTTTATATGCAATATTTTACATTCTAAAAGCCAAAACAGGATTTTCAACCTTTAAAAGGCATAACCTTTTGGAGACTTTTGTAGAGCTTAATGAGCTGAACATTAAAGCAGGCAACAGCTTTTCTCTATCTGCAATAGTTTTCATTCTATAAGGCAAAAACATGAAAAAATATGATTTTTTTTTCCTGTTGTAAAAATTTCAATGCTTTGTCTATTTTGACTAGTTTTCAGAGAACTTGTTTTAGTATATACATGCAATTTTATAAATTATTTTAACTCGTTCAAACTGTTATGTAAAATGAACGAATATATCAAAAACTCTAATCATAGAGAACAGTGTATTGATTCCTGTAGAATAGCTGTAAATTAATTTCAAAACATCCTCCTTATATCAGAAAACGCTAGCACTTTGAAATGGACAATTCAACATTCTGATTTTAATTGCGACAGAACATGTACATAATAGACCTTCACTATTTAACTATGAAGGCCATTCACGGTTATTCTCGCGTTCTTGTTTAGACGTCTGTAAAAGTTTTCGTGAATATTTGTTAAAAATGTTAACTTAAATCACAACAGTTCGACTTCAAACTTTTTGTGTGTATGACCTCCTGTAACACATTTCAATTTTCCGGTTTTCTCCGGGTATCCGATTTTTTTCCCTATTAAAAACTGGATGCCATCATGCAGCTCAAAAGCTTAAAGTGGCGTTAAACCCTATAAAAACAAAAACAAACACAATAAAGAAAAAAGATGTTAGTTCTACATTTTTATCTGTTTATTACTAACGCGTTACACAGTTTTAAACATCTCAAAAAGGCGTATCAGATTTGAGGATCATACTATATATTTTAAATAAGAACGACCTTTTTTTTAATTAGAATACACGTAGCATCAGCGTTACAATCATTTAGTAAAGACATTTATGATCAATTTGAAAGCTACATTCTTGTTAGGTGCAATCGCATAAATGCCCTATATTTCATATTTAGTTTTCAAATGAGAATTAGAATAATCGATATATGTTGGTCAAAATACGGCGTTTGCAAATGTATAATGCTGTAGTTCTTTGTGAACTCTGTAGTACTTACTCATCAAGTTACTAATACAACCACATATTTTACATGATCATTCTACATGTTGACCCTTAGTTCGTGTCACCTTATAAAAGTAATTGGACCATTTCATTGTACTGATATATCGACTAAGCGTAAACATGTCTACGGGAGAAATTAAAAAGTTCGAAGGGAAATGGAAGGTTTACAAAAATGAAAATTTCGATGCATTTCTCAAAGAAATGGGTAAGTTTTTTAAATATGTATTTTAAAAGAGTATAACGTCTGTTTTGGTAGCATGCCAGCTTAATATGTCTAACCATTTTTAAGTTATAATGACTCGAAAAGAGCCAATGAAAAATGTTCAACTATTCACTTTTTTGATCGGATTTCAGCCTTCAGCCGTTGCAATAAGATGGGCAAAACTCTTTTTTTAATTTCTAATAGAATTTTAAATTCACATTTCGCAGTGAACGAGCTTTATAGCAGTGTAAGCAGTGTTTTGTATTCAACGGTTGGTCGAATCTTTCTGGTTTTCATGATATAAGTGATTAAAAGGCAAAACTCTTGTTATATTGGAAATTTTTATGTAGTGTTTATAAACATGTAACTGTTTGTTTATCTCAAGTTTGCCGGACGGCAAGACAGTACAAATCTCTTTTTATTTAAGTGTGTGTTTATGTGTGGTTGTAATGACTTTCGCAACATTGGTAGTTATTCTTAATGCGACTTGATTGGAATTTTTCGCTAATTCCAGGTATAATGAGCTTCGATTGTATGTCACAAGATTGTTAAATTCTTTTTTGAGATAAAACGATACAAATGGGGTCCTTTGCGACAGAAAAGGCAGCACAGGACTTTTGTGTCATGTCTACATGTTTATACATAAAGGTAATAACAAAATAACGAACATCAAGGTAACCGTCAAAAAAGACAATCCACAAACCAGTCCAAGAAACTGGCACCTTGACTACAGAACCAACAACCAAAAATATAGCAACTGCAGCAATGGGCATAACGTTACGGGCATTTAAAAAATGGTATAAATACTTTCATTTAAATATGGTTACAAACAAAATATTAGATACACATCTCTTGACTTATCGGCTTATCGTTCGCTGTCTTGCTGTGGTCGTAATCAAGTGATCTGTAGGCGGAGCAGAATATTTTTGTTATCGTAATAATGAGCTTCTGTTTTCTATCAAGAATGTGTAAATTACATTGATTTGTTTTCTCGTTTGTTGCACCATATAGACCCCATGATCATTTTCACGTATTTTAATGAATTAATAAGATCATCGGAGATTGTTGAACCTTGTTACTAAAACTGAAGTAATTGTTGAAAGCGGAACCAAAAAAACGTCAGCAATTATTTTCTGCATCTAATTCAACAATGTTTCTTGATAAAACCCATTTAAATTTAATAATCGATGAAAAGCTCTTGTTCAGTATTTTCGTCGTATGGATCATATTATTATATGATATACTTAACTTGTAACGATTTTAGTGTTCAAGTTTTGACGGAGGTCAGTTTACCACCGTTACAATAGATCCTATCACCTCTAACAATAGAAATGCCGCAGGATTTTTGTATAAAGTGAAATTCGGTCAAGGCTGAGGTTATTTTACATAAAATTACAACAAATTTGATGAGCTTGTTAAAATAAAACATAACTGTACTGATTGTGATTCATTTCTTAAGTAATACACTTACATGTAGTGTTCCTTTCTTTTCTTCTTTCTCATTAACACAAGTATTTTTCTGGATGTACTTGTGTTTCTTTTGGTTTGGTTTGTCTCTGTTTTTATTTCTGTTTTTTTTTCTTTGGCTTTGTTTCTACTTCTGAAGTGTCTGATCCGTTCATTGCTATACTATTGACTCTGGATTTAAGGTTATTTCTGGTCACTCTCTGCGTTTCTTTGTATATTGAAAATATGTGCTTAGGTGTAAAATAATACTATTTTAACGCGTTCCGATCAGTATAACGGGAAAATATTGTATTGTCGGTATGCATATTTTAATTATCGGAGCACCGAAGTAGTATAGTAGTCGACTAATCAGATATCGCTACGAAATTTGCGTTCTATCCGGTCTGTTTTTTTCGCGTATGTTCTTATCACTTTCTAGCCGTTGTTCGATTGAAAGATTGATTGGATGTCTGCTTAACGTCCAGCGAGCAGTATTTCAGCTATATTCAGGACGGGAACAAGTTAACAAAAAATAAATCAACGGAAAATGGGTGTGGGATGGGTCACAGGGAATACAATTTTGACTGCCACTGGAAAAGTATGGCGTTTTGGGTAGGGGCGGAAAATGTAGCCTTTTGTAGCGGCTACAATGAGCCGTCAATTTTTCGAAATCTACAAAAAGGGTCTTTATCGTGCAAGGAGCGTGGCACTCTCCAAACACGTTACCCACTACGGTCCGCGGTCAGGCTTTCCGTATTATGACCTGACAACCCCCCCCCCAAAACGAGAGGGTCTCCCCTATCCGCCACCCGGGGACGCGCTGGCTGCTCTGTGGATCGAGCACTGGGAATCCTACCAGTATGGTCCCAGCCGTTGTTCGAACATGTAAACTCCAACTTTTGCTGTGTTACTTATAGGTTCTTGATTTTAGAATTATTTTTAACGTTATATGCATGATGGGGTCCGACATCATTATCCTGAGATAGCCTTTTTCATTGATTTTTCTGTATCGACAATGGATAAATATCTGTTAATAATGTAGTTTGCATGTAGAAGGTATAGCAATACCATTTTTTTTCTTTTTTTTTATTCTTTGTAATGTTTGTAATCAACAATCTACTGTAACAGTTCTGCATTGTAATATTCAGTGACTGTCACTAATGGTCTGTATATTGCCCTATGATTGGAAATAAAGAATTATTTTATCTTATCTTACATCTATTTGAGTATTTATTTGTATTGTTGTATTATATGTGTACGTGTTTTCGATAAAATATATACGACATCTATCTTATACGACGAATTTGCGTTTTCTTATTTCTGTATACTACGAGTGTGATTTCTGTATTTCACTTGTGTTCTTTCGTCAAAAAGTGTAAATATCCATTTTGTCGTTCTTAATAGGGTATTGAGATAATACAAGAATTTTATCCTTTGTTTTACAGGGTTTAATATTGTTATGAGAACGATGGCATCGAGCACATCGCCTACCAATGAATTCATCATTGACGGTGACAGTATTAAAATTAAAATTGATGCTGGCTTTAAGAAAATGGAAGAAACGCATACTTTGAATACAGAAGGTTCACGGATATCTGAAGAAGGAAAAAATATTAAGGTCTATTAAAATCTATAAAGCTAACTGAAAAACAAAGTCTGTTAAGTTTAAAATGTTTCCCATTTAACTAGCAACTTTATTTCCTTACACAAAAAATTTTAACAGCTATATTCAAGTATGTTATAGGATATCTTGATCTTGGAATTTTTGGGTAAACGATTAAATATAAAATCCCACGGGAACTTTAGAAAAAGGGGTCAAAGATGTCGATAAATGCTAATTGGAATAACCTTACTTGGTTAACATGCGTGGGCCACCAACGGAAATGTTACCCCTATTTGTAAAGTTTGTTTATAAAATCAGATATTAGATATGAGCATCTTGTGTTTGCAGTTGCATAACGTTGCCTCTGTAATGATTTTTTCAGACAATGGCGACTTGCTCGGATGGTAAATTAATCGTTGTAAATACGCCAGTGGATTTAAAAGAGAAGACATTGACAGTGGTCAGAGAAATAGAAGGAGATGACTTAATTATGGCTAGTATCTTTTCTATAGCGTGGGAAAATTTGTTAATATCTTTAATTAGACCCGACCACCATCATCTGGACTATAGGTGACAATAACATTTACCTGTTATAAGGCTGTCGTTTTTTCTAGGTCATTCGAATTGCACTTAGGTGACAAAAGTATATATAAAATGAACTTTAAATCCTTTTATAAGTGCCTTGTTATGATTGTTATAGAACAAATGAGACACATCTGAATCCATAGACTAGACTATAATTCAACACGACCTTTAAAGGTTGATGATCTATTTTGATTACTAAAATGTTTTTAGTGAATTGAACAAACACTCACTAGTGTTAAGGTTAAATATCCTTCGATACTTTTAAACAAAATACGACCCAGTTAAATATGTATTTTTTGCTAACGTTACCTAAAATAGGAACGATTTCGGTTTGCATTGAAAATAAATATTAGCATTCAAAATTATAGTCCTTTACAATTTTAATTTTTTTGTGCATTTTCTTTCATCTAATTTATATTTGTTCTTTAACTGTCGGTTACCGTACAACGGAAGCTTATTCGGGCCACTTTGTTGGGAAAAATTTTTTTATTGCGTTTAATCGCAATAAGTTTTGCGTTTTAACGCAAAGTATTGCGTTTAATCGCAATATTTTGAGTAAACGCAATAAAATATTTTTTTCCAACAAAGTGGCCCAAATAAGCCTTCGTAATAGGTAGGGTAAAGTGATAAATTTAAATAAAGAGAAACCATGTTTTATTGTTTTAAATTTAATGTTATACGTTTTCTTTGTAGACTATGTCACGTGGCGATGTTGTTGCTAGGCGATTTTTCAAGAAAGTTTCGATTCCATAGCTACTGACTCAATTCATTCAAGACGCAGTTTTCGAATGAATAATATTTATACAAATGTAAAAAAAAACCATGTACAATATAACAGTAGCACACCGCCTTGAGAGCCGCATTATTATTGTATCCGGGTCTTCGATTGCAGTATTAGTACGAGTTGAATGAAACTGAAAATAATAAAATAAAAAATGTTGAAATATAACTGAGTAAAAAAAACATAGGACCTGTAACGTTGTAATAACAAAACTGCAAAAAAAAAAATGTTTCCACGAGGAACAAGTTATACAGCTGAAAATTGATTAAAGTTGTGTAAAACATCATTTAAACCAACTAACAAACAATGTAATCATTTACTGTAATTTGTAAAATTTGTAAAATAATAAAACACGGTGTTGTATTTATGTATATCAAGACTTGACATTTTCATTTAACATTAACATTTAATCAATGCAGATATATAATAATTATATTAATTCATAGAACTTACGTCTCATGTAACACATGTTCTTAATGCGCCTGATGACGTCATTTAATCGTGTTGAAAGAAACACTTTTTTCGGCAGCGAGATTGGCCTAAAAATTCAAATGTACTGCGTTTTGATAAACACGTTCTGAGGGTATCCTTTTTGACCTTGTACTTGATGTTTTTGTAACAGGAAATCATTAGTATAATAATTTGACAATAATCAAAACAAATGTAAACCGAACATAATTCCCGATCAATACACATGTCAGGCCAGGCAGTGTACAAGCATTAAAACTCTGGATCCGCTACTTTGTTTAATTATTTTAATTTTAATTTATTTATTGATACAAACTCTATGTGTTTTGTGTTTTGTTATTTTGTCTTGGGGTGACTGAGTTACAATGTAACCTATGTTTTGTGTTTTGTTATTGTTTCTTGGCATGACTGAGTTACAATGTTATCTGTATTTGTTATTTTGTCTTGCTGTCTTGGGGTGACTGAGTTACAATGTTATCTGTGCTTTGATATTATGTCTTGGGGGTGACTGAGTGTGCTTTGTGTGTTGTTATTATGACTTGGGGTGACTGAGTTACAATGTTATCTGTATTTTGTTATTTTGTCTTGCTGTCTTGGGGTGACTGAGTTACAATGTTATCTGTGCTTTAATATTATGTCTTGGGGGTGACTGAGTGTGCTTTGTGTGTTGTTATTATGACTTGGGGTGACTGAGTTACAATGTAACCTATGTTTTGTGTTTTGTTATTGTTTCTTGGCATGACTGAGTTACAGTGTTATCTGTGTTTTGTTATTATGACTTGGGGTGACTGAGTTACAGTGTTATCTGAGTTTTGTGTGTTGTTATTATGACTTGGGGTGACTGAGTTACAGTGTTATCTGTGTTTTGTGTTTTCTTATAATGTCTTGGGATGAATGTTGGTGTATGTCATCTATGTATATTAATCGCAAACCAAATCCATGTGTGCTCACTTTTGACGCAGGTAATCAATTTAAGTTCTCATTTTAAGCGTTGATGTAAAAAAAATCTTTTAACTTGAAATCCTTTCAAAAGTGAAGTTATTTCGAAATAAACAGATAATTGTAGATATTTGAATATTTAAGACCGACATTTTGATCCCTAGGAAGGCGTATATATTACTGCCAACCGCGAAAAAATGAGATCGATGTATTATTTTGCTATTTTCCGGACAAGATTCAATTGTTATCAATTATCCATTAGATATTTTTCAAATAGAATTCCCTAATAATTAGCAGGTAAAAAACCTTTCCTTCCCATAAGTTCTTTTGAAAGAAATTCTTTCTTTTATGGAATTTAAAAAAAAATTTCCTCCGAAATTAAAAGCAGAAACTCGCGAGTATTGACTATAACATGAATGAAATCGACGTCAAAGATTATTACGCGATGATTTTGCGCACGCGCAGAAACTAGCAGTAACTTTTCAATCGGTCACGGCCGCGAGGCCATTACTATGCATTTACATACAGAGAATGTGTTACATAAGCGATAATGTCAGAATTACTTTTCTAATGTTTAAGTTAAATATGTGGATAAAACGATATATGTAGAGTTTAATCCCGGAACAAGAGCTTACAGCGTCTGATGGTGTAAACTTATCTCAGCCTTTCGGAACAACAAGTCAATTGATAAGGTGGTTTATTTCAGCTTGGTTATGTGTCAAATAGGATGGTTGTATCACTGTATTTCTTTACCATCGACGGTATATAATCATTATTGTCGTAGTGCAATAGAATTGAGCTACTAGACAAGTATTCCTGGTGATCTTGATTGTTTCCTTAAATTTAAAATTTCCGGCAACCTGATTGCTGAATATTTGAGTTATGGATGAGCTGATGAAATCATCAAACTTGAAATGTTTTATGAAACCGGGCATGGGAAATATTTACAGTAACTTGACAGGTGTCTATATAGAGGCAGACACTGCTTAATTGTCTAGAGCACAAATTGTTTTCATTGGAATCGGGTTACTTACTTTCAATATTGTTTCGTGTTGTGTTTGGTCATCAGATAGTTTGTAGTATAGATTGTTAGGTATGAAACAGTTGTATTAGAGTTGACCTCAAGACGTTAATTTGAACTGGTAGACTCTTCGGATTCTCAGAATGATCAGGTAACGGACATACATCATGCTGACACCGTTTCTCTGATACAAAATAACACAAAAACACGTTATAGATCCACACGATGTGTATTTAATATAAAAATAACCTTTAGCAGCGCCTCAATGCCAGTTTTTCAACATAAGTGTGAAAGCGAACTTTCTACTGTTAGACACAATCTCGTACAAGCCTTGCATTATGATAGAAGATATTTTTTGTCTGCAAAATAAACAGTTCAGAGAATAACTGATATATGGGGTTTGCTAACATGGGTTCAAAACGTAGAACGCTGTAGCTGAGAATGTTGTATTAACTCTGTTTGTTGTATTGATATCAATTAAACGTTATAAATATAACCCATATTAACATATTTCGGTCTACATGTTGACCCATGGTGTTGCCTTATAAAAAGGAATTGGATAATATTTTTGCACATTTTACCTCGACCAAGCGTTAGTTAACATGTCTGTAGAACTGAAGAAGTTTCAAGGGAAATGGAAGAATTACAAGAATGAAAATTTTGATGCGTTTCTAACAGAAATGGGTAAGTTTTATCTATAAAATGTACTGCACTGTTTATATGCCAACAAAGTATTATGGCTTAGGTCTGTCGGCGTCGTACATCTAGAAACGGATGACGACATACTGTTTCAGTGGTATTGAGCATAATATCCCAATATTATTATTTCTATATAAATATAGTCGAAAAGAACCAAATGTGAAATGTTTTTTATCCACTTTTGATAGTGTGTTTTTTACGGAAGCTTATTACGGCTACTTTGTTGGAAAAAAATATTTTTTATTAAGCTTAAACGCAAAATATTGCGATTAAACGCAATAATATTGCGATTAAACTCGAAGTGTGATGTGATAAAGGAGGTGAAATATAGGGTTAAGCTATATGGAATAAACACCGTATACTGTATTTAAGTACTGAATAAATGCTAAATATTACTTGTTGGAATCCGAATAACAAGCTGTATCAACTCGAGAACCATATATCACCCTCAGGGTGAACCGATGGGTGATATAAGTCGAAATTTTTGCTAGTTATGTTAATTAAATCATAATTCAACCATGCAATGTTGAGTTTAATGTATGCAATATAGAGTCAAGGTGAAATATTGAGACATGATTGCTAGGGTGGGTATTACGGCGTTAGAACAACAACTGTATTATTATCTAAGAATTTGATATATGATGATATTTTTTATTGATTTATATGAAAGCGGCAATTTTTTTTTTTTTTTTTTTTTTTTTTTTTTTTACGCACACACTAGATCAAAACCCTTTATCTCACCCCCTTTTATCATATCACACCCTCTATACGGCATACTTTTGCATTTAATCGCAATATTATTGCGTTTAATCGCAAAAATTATTATTTAGAATGATTGTGTTTAAATCCAACGTACTGCGTTAAATCGAAATTTGGCATTTAATCGCAATAATTATTTCGTCCAATCGCGATATTTGTTTTCTTTTGCAACAAAGTGGTACGAATAAGCTTCCGTAGTTTTTTAACGGTTTGTCTTTAATGGTTTTCTAGATGCAAGAGATTGCAAGGCAAAACTAATTTTGTGTACCATTTTTTGAAATATATTTTTATTTTTAATACGATTTTGATAGATTTTTAGATTATATGACAGAAAATGCGTTAAGATGATCGAGTTGGGATGAGTTCACGCGTAATCATATTTCTCAGTACGGCATCTAATCAAAACACCTTAACTAACAACGTTGCTACGGTAAATGTGGGATATGAAACAAAACATAGTCTATAGAAGATTGTGATGGGAAAGTTAAGGGGGTTTGTTTTTCTTTGGGGGGGGCTGGGGGTGGAGGGAAACATCGGTTGATCTTCTACGATTGATAGAAATGTAATGTCTTTTTACCTTTGAATGAACATTTGGTTGTGTATCACAGGATTTTAATATCTTGCATGTTTTCGTAAAAAAAAAGAGTAATAGAGGGTCTTTTTGAAATCCAACAGTAATTTGATTAAGCGTTTGGAGATGTGTCAGGACAGAAGGAGTCGAGAATAACTTTGCTAATATTTTTCCTTTTTTGTTTAGGGTAGAAAGCACAGACCATGTAAATATCATCTTCATACTCATTGACTTAAAGCGTATTAAGTGCACCGTGGGCGGTATAGAAAAGCTAGTAGACAGCCTAATGAATCTCTGAAAGACTCCTATTGCGTATTTCATCAAATCGATAACGATTTTAGATATTCATGATGAGTTTGATGATGCAACACTGAAAATGCGTATTCATTACAAGTATTAGTGGAAAGTAATGTAAAGCGTGAAAGATTGTCATAAGAATAAACGCATTATTTTAAATGTTTAAGTTAAAAGAACTAAAATAATAAGTTACGCGTAAAGGTGGACTATATGAAAACAAATTTTAAAAAGTCAAAGTTACCTGTAAAAATGTCTTATTGATTGCTTATGTTTCCTGATGTATTTAACTTTCGATTTTAATCAATTTTTTCCAATGTACAGAACAAAGTACAGTTTACCTTTACTGTTTCAACTGAAAAACAAATAACGCCTATTAACATTAGCAATAAAATTGTGTCAGGTTAATTCTATATCAATGGAACTCGGTCAAGGCTGAACAATTTTAGGTATTGTTTTAATAAAATTGACTTAAATTGTACTTGCTTAAAAAGAATCTTTACTGTTGGAAACGTCATGGCAATTCTTTAATTCACGCGGCATAAATTGTTTTAATTTTAAAAAAAGAGTCAGTAAGCCTTAGTTTGATAATAAAATGGCGCTAAATATACCAAGGTTGTACACGTTTGCCAACAGAAAAAAACATTTCATTAAATGAAACTCATTTTGGAAATTTCATAACAGTAAATTTAGACAATGAGTATATAACTGACAGAAAACTGATATTCTTGTCAGCACCGAATAATGTAAAAACAAACGGAATCATTTAATAAAATGCAACACTGGATGTTACGGCAATTCTGATTGGACAATATGAATTTTTTCATGGCAATCCTTTAGTAAAAGACACACACCCGTGCGCTCAGTTTTTTGGTTTTTTGCTTGCATTGCCCAGGAGGGCGGCGATATATTTGTATTCACTTTCGTTGCTAACGATGGATAAAGGAGAACATATTTTTAAGTACACTTAGTTACCATAAATGAACAGAATTTTGCTACAAGAATGTTAATCATTTAGCTTGAGTGAAAAATAAAGATAGTGTATGAGGTTCGACTTCAAAATTGCTTTTGTGATATCAAAGTTTCATGTAATAATAACTTATTTTAGTATTCTATTTACGGAAGTTAATAATAGAGGGAGACCATTTTGATCCTGGCACTAAGTCTTTCGTTGATAGCTCTATCGACAAGCGTAGCTTTGAAAAATCGAAAACCAGAATAAAAGGCTATTTTGCGTAAACAATTCCGGAGTATGCCGATATTTGTAAGATTCAATAAATAAATATTTTGTCAATAATTTAATTGAACCACGTGAATATTAGTTTTAATTCAAGTATATTTATGATTTAATATATGACAAAAGATTACATGTGCACAAATTTAGAAATTGGCAATTGAAACTAGCCACAACAGCAGGGCTTAGCTTTACATAGAAACTTATGGGGAATAAGTTCAAGTGTCTTGTTTTTAGAAATCATTTTGACAAACGCGTGCAAAATGCAGAATAAATCGGCGGCGAACTGATGCTTTGCATCAAAAGTTTTCTTGTTCCATATTGTACCTTTGTATAAGAAATATCCAACAGATCTAAAAACAGGAGAATTAACTTTACAAAGCGCGTAAGCAGTTTTCTTTTGTCACTACAGACACGGTGTTTTAGTATAGATTAATGTTGCTGGACGTAAACACATGCGCAGAATTTTTTAAGTAGAAATGTCTTATTTGAGCCAGTTAAGTCAGTGTTTTATTGTCATTCCATCAAAATTTACAACAACCGTATTTAATGGCATAAATCAGAGATTGTATGTTTGCAAATATCCGTTTACTAGTTCAACTAACTCGTTGGCAGTTATTTAACTTGCGACCATCTAAGTACTAACTGAAAAACAAATCAACCTAAATATTAAGTAATTTTTGAATTACTTGTTATTTTAGCTAAAAATATCATACATGGAAACTGTCTTTAAATACTATATAACCAAAGATTATGATTTTTTGTTTGTTTGTTTGTTTAAATGATTGATGTTAAACGCCTCTTTCAGCAGTTTTGCATATATATCATATCATGTCCTGGTTTTTTAATTTTTTTATTAATTTTTTTTTTTGGGGGGGGGGGTGTGGTGGGGAAGCCGGAGTACCCAGAGAAAACTCCCCACCTTCGGTATGCAAATTGGCAAATGTAAACGAAATGTAAAACGTTTTTAATTAAACGGTGTATCTTCGAAGGTAGTTTGAAAACTATGCGAAAGTAGAATTTACCGGAGTGGTATCCTTTGCAGGTTTTAATGTTGTTATGAAGAAAATGGCTTCTAATTCATCGCCAACCAATGAATTTATTATTGACGGTGACAATATCACAATTAAAATCGATGCAGTATTCAAGACAATGGAAGAAAATCACACTTTAAATAAAGAGGGTTCACGGAAATCTGATGAAGGCAAAGACATAATGGTAAAATAAATGTAGAAAAACTAACGCAGAAAACACGGGTAGACTTTTTTTAACTTGAAAATTATTTTAATAATCATTTTTTCGTAATTTGTAGTGGGTAAATGATTAAAAAAAAGAAAATATCCGGGACTTTTGATGTGGGTTTTGGTTAAAGTGTCAGGTCAAAGTTATTGTCGGATACATCTTTGTTTGAATGGTGTTTCACACGTCCTTTAGCAACTTTTCAGCTATATCATGACGTCCAGTTTTTATTGCGGAACGTTGACAGAGTAACCGGACAAAACCACCGAACTTTCGTAAGAAAACTGACAATCCTTGTCAATTAGGATAGGAGTCGAGCAATCCCTGCCCGCAGTGATACTAGAACTCGAATTGACAGAAAGCCAAATTCAGATTTCACTTTGTAAACCGCCAGATACTATACTGCTATCTGTATAAACTAATTGTTTTTAATATAATCTTCAATACTGGAAGAGAGCATAAGTATTATGCAGTAGATATATTATGTTCAACTTTTGCACAATGTTACCTAATAAATTTTGTTTTCAGACAATGGCGACTTTCTCTGATGGTAAATTAACCGTTGTTAACACTCCAGTCGATCCAAACGAGAAGACCAGGACAATGGTCAGAGAAATACAAGGCGATGAATTGATTATGGCTAGTATCATTGTGCGGGAAAACTGGTTTAATGTCTTTGGTTTAAACAACTTGTGATCTGTAACACAACCATCTGTCATTCAGAGGGTCGGGACATAATTCAATTTTTAAATACTCGGTTGTAAAAAGTATACAACAAAAAAACGGATGAAACAGTAATACTCCGTTTTAAGGCAAGTAGTTAGATTACGTGATTTATGGTGTCACGTGATTTTCTATAGGGAACGTACCTCAACGAACCGTTTTTAATGTTTTGTGTGAACGGCATAAAACTCGACCTCCTTCCATAAATTATGTTTAGGGTTTTGAACCCCGGCACAACACAGCACAGGTTCGTTTTGCATTGCCTTCTTAAGCCGTCCCATTTCGTTTCAAATGTTGCCCCTATCCACTATTTAGTGCCCTAAATTGTTATTGTCGGTCGGCATTAAAATTTTCACCGCCTCTAACATAAGCGATTGCATCTTTTGAAACGACGTATTGAACGAGATCGAGCTACAAGGTTTATGATCTCTATGTATAGACGGCTTTATGTGTGAACTAAATAACACTATAAATTATTTGACCTTTTACATGTACCAAATTGCATTCTATAAAAATAGATATACACAAAAAATCATAATACCAATTTAAACATATTGTTATTTATTGTTTAAAAGTCAATTATATTTTTATCGTGTTGATTTATTTTGTAGACCATGTCACGTGGAAATGTTGTCGCTAAGCGATTTTTCAAGAAAGTTTAGATTTCGAGCCTACTCTAGATGTAGTTTTCAAACTTAATTATAGTATAGAGATACATAACTGTCGTTAAAGGGGGTTTCTATTGGAAGCTGAAGTATCTGCATAGTTTTATTTGTTTTAGTTGATTTGTAGTAGTTTTATTTGATTGCAGCATCAAAAATGCGACACCTGATACTTATGTACCAATACAGTTTAATTACGGTAAAGCAAATATTGTGTTAAATGTATTTTTTTTATAAATGTTGTTATTTAATATGTATCATCAGCATATGTTGATTAATTTGCTTTTGTCGTTACATAGGAATTATAGGATAATCAAGTGAGCACAGCGAATATTTAAAATATGATCACGAGTCCCGCAGAACGTTTCGGTGATCATATTTTCAACATTCACCATGCTCGATTGACTATCCTGTTTAAGACATTGACGAATTGACGTGTACTGACATACATATATCTATGAAACAAAAAAAAAATTCTTTAAAACAAATGTCCAATGATGACACGTGTAATGATAACTAGTCTCCTTACATCACATGAATTTATGTGCCTACCAAATTGTGGCTTTGTGGAATTTAAGTCTTTTTAAACAAAAGGATGTAACGCGCATCTGTAAGAAAATCATACTAAATTTCTGAAAAAAGTTCTTAGCATTCGTTTAGGTAATATGAAAGCATGCAACTGGCATAAAAATTACATTTTTCTTATAATTTCGGTCGACCGACTTTTAGAATCTGTGGTGGCAAAAATGTGTAGGTCTAGCTAGATCTTGTTGTTTTGATTGGTACGTCGCCGTGTAAAAATGGTCGAAGTGTTCATATTATCAAGTTGAAATATAATTTATAACTGATTCTGGAGTATAATTGTTTATAGTGCATACATATATTTCAATTGTAAAAATAAAAAAGCAACTGAAGCGACACAATAACAAGATTCGAAAGCCAAGTTGGGATTACAAATCCGTATTCCGATAAATAAAAAGCAAAACCCAAATAAGAAAGTCAGTATCAGAAATCCCAACACAAAAGCATAAATGTTCGCAAATGCTTCAGACGAATTAGCCGTGCCTTTAATTGGAAAAACGTTGAGTTTGTAATTTACAGGTTTAAAAAATCCAGGATAAGACAAGACTATCTGTGACTCAGCAAAATGTCTGACCATATGAGAGAGATAGAGTTCTCATAAAAATGTATTCAGTTATTGTGACCGCCACGGAACTTCTTTAGGATAACATCAACTTAGGTACAACAAACTCCATTTTAGAAACGATGTATATTAAAACTGTTCATTCATCAAGTTGTAGTTTTCCCGAGTGTATTTCCATAGCACGGTTTGTTGAGTATAATGGTGATGTCGTTATATGACACCCGTTGAGGTATTATGGTCATGTCCAAAAAAGTTAATTCCAGAAAGATAAAAGACTGAAATACCGAATACAAACTGGGAATAACGTAGGAAATAATTCATGGCTGTCAAAAATGTAGTATTCATTTATACACACGGATTCATGCCTTTATATATGTATTTTACGGAGAGCCTTAACTACAGTGGTAGAAACTCGTTAAGAAATACATATAAAGAGTAAATTTAGTTTTGCAGTAAATTTCTTAAATTTAAACCTAAATGTTGGTAGAAAAAACAGACAATAATTCAGGGACAGACAAAAATTATGATTGTTAAATAAAATCGGAGACAACAACACAAAAAAACCAGACTGACAAAATACAAAACTGAGTGACACAAATTCTACCAGTAGTCATAATTCAGTACAAATCGCGGAGGTGGGGAGAGTGGTTACGAGAAAACAAAACAAATAAATCACAAATATTTTCGAAAGGGCCAACTAAGTCATAATGGCGACGTAAAATTTTCTAAGTGATGACTTCAATCAAATACAGAAGTTTCTAAAACTACCTAAGCTATAAAGAATTACTATCAGCCTTTAATTTTAAACTTAAATTTACACAGCCTAAAAAACGAGAATTACCATAGACGCCATGGGGATCACGGTGGTTAAGATACTATTTATCACGTCACGTGCCTGTCAACACAAAGCTTATGGGTTCGAGTCTCAGTGTATAGGCAGGACGTGCTCGACTGCAATCCTAATTGAATGTATTTGCAGTTTTCTTACCGAACTTCGGGTGTTTTTAGCGGATACTATGGCTTCCTTCCCAATACTAAACTCCTCGATTTACCTGCAAACTACTGAAAGTGGCATTAAACCACATTGAAACAAACAACGAATTTTATTCTATACAAATAAATTATTTATAAATTAATGAATTGTAGAAACTTCAAGCTTCCTTAATTTAGTTTTATTAATTTTTTCCAAGACTAAGTTTTTTTGTCAACCAAAAAGGTCTAAGAATCAACACCAAGAAGACTAAGGTTATGATATTAAACAAAAACAACCAAGCAACACCAGTAATTTTAGATGGTCAAGCATTACCCCAAACTTACTAATTTACTTACCTTAGTAGATCAGTCAGGGTTTATGGCGGAACTGAAGCTGACATCAATCAGCGCTTGTCGAAAGCTAGAACTGCATTATACAACTTGCAGAATGTCTGGAAATCTGGTCAGTACGCAAACCGTATTAAGCTGAAACTGTACAACAGTGGCGTAGTTCCTAACTTTGTTGTATGGTTCAGGGTGTTGGAGGATGACTGAGGCAGATCAACAGCTCTCCACTTAACATATCAAGTGCCTTTGTATATGTTTGCCAAACAATACTTCAGTAGGTGCCATCAAGAGGACGATTACCATCATTAGAAAGCGTAGGTGGAGATGGATAGGGCACGTTCTGAGGAAAGGCCAGCAGGACATAATTCACAAGGCCTCATTCTGGACACCAGAAGCGAAACGCAGACGAGGGAGGCCCAGAATAACCTGGAGGCGTACTGTAGTGGCGGAAATGGCAGACATGAACCATACTTAGAAAAGAAGGCTAACGACAGGCAGATGTGGCCGTAAGTAATTTTATTAAAAAAGACTCAAAAACTAAAATAATACTTTAATTTTGAATTGTGTCTGCAACATTACACTGTTTCTTCCGTCTCTCTCTCTCTCTCTCTGTTTTACTTTTACAATAATTTTACCTCGTTTTGAAAAACTATTCCGTTTCTAGTGCCCTAGCTTCCTTTATATCCAACGATACAATCTTCAGTTTACCTTGATCTTATAATTAACGTGACCTTGTTTGTCATTTATAACATTACCGCCTTAGGGCCTTAATTCATACCAACATTTATGTTCTCTCTTGTTAGCAGTCCGGAAGTCATCACCGTTGTGTCTGTTCTATCCTTTTTAGTCAAATTTATTTCTTAAACTGTCCTCCCTCATCGAAGTAGGAACCAGTTAGTTTGTTAAGGCTATTTAGTTTGCTCCCATTGAACTGATGTAATTTGTTAAATTTCCGCCAAGTCATGA
This sequence comes from Limnoperna fortunei, assembly GCA_944474755.1. Classification (NCBI taxonomy): domain Eukaryota; kingdom Metazoa; phylum Mollusca; class Bivalvia; order Mytilida; family Modiolidae; genus Limnoperna; species Limnoperna fortunei. The sequence continues at coordinate 40,422,904 of OX104121.1, read as the reverse complement.
TGTCCAGATTTATTGTTGGAGGAAGCCGGAGTAACAGGTGAAAACCACTTATCTTCGGCAGGACATGGGAAAAATAACAAAGCAACTTATATTTCTTATTCAATACCATATCTATATGTTATTTTAATAATACTTTCGAAGCCTCGGAGGCCGAGTGGTGGTTATTAAGGTAGTATGTCTACTAATAATCACGTGGTATGTCAACACTGAGATTGCGAGTTTGCGTCTCACTGCGGGCAGTGTGCCCTGGACTTCATTCTTTGATTGACAATGATTGCTAGTTTTCTAACGTGAAGCTCAAAAATTGCTGAAAGTGGCGTTAAACAACATTAAAAAAACAAACAAAATAATACTTTCCGCTGCCTATGTGCGAAAACTGATTTTGTTTGCTTAAATAGGACTAAATTGATGTAAGGGGGCAACTTCTTTTATACTTATGCCTGTATATGGTATAAATGTAACCTTTCTGTACTAGAAATAAACAAATGGTAGTTTGTAATGGACCTATCAATGTTGTCCACTTTCTAATCTTTATCTTTACTTAGCTCACAGTAGATATGACCAATCATAACTATTTACACAGAGTAAAAGTTCCAAATGTTCCAATACCTGATACCTCAATCAATTTCTCAATACTCTACTAACTGATATATACTCACTCAAAAAAGAAACGCAACATCGGATAAATTTTTTTAAAAAAATTTTGCGAACAAATACGTATAAATATTCAAATGAACGACTGTGGGTCGAATATGCAACACACTATGAATTACGCATTGATAAAAACAGAGTCGACTTTCACGTGAAAATCATGGGTATTTTTTTTTAACTCGGACAATCGGTATAAAACCCCGCTATTTCTGTTCTTGACTGCATTAGTAAAATAAATTCTGATGAGGTGACGCTATGATAAGGTTAGATGCTGCTACTAGAAATATCGCTATAGGTCGAATCGAGGCCGGGGAATCAGAGAATGCTGTTGCCAGAACGTACAATGTTTATCGTAGCACAATTTCACGCCTTTGGAGACGCTTCCAGCAGCTTAGTACTACGACAGACACTACGCAATCGGTTACGCTCTCATGGCTTGCGGACAAAAAGACCTTACGTCGGAGCAACACCGAGACGCCAACACCGCCGAGCAAAGGTTAGAAGGTGTACTACCGTTCGTGTATGAAATTTACTGGAGAAGAGTGTGATTCAGCGATGAGTCACGTTTTCAGCTTGAAAAGCGAGATGGTCGCAGACAGATGTACAGGCGCCGAAATGAACGTTTTGCGCAAAACTGTGTTGTAGAAAGAGACAATTTTGGCGAAGGCAGTGTTATGATGTGGGCCGATATCTTTTACCCAGCTGATACATATCCAAGGCAATCTTAACGATGTTAGGTATAGAGACGAAATTATACTGCCGCATTTATTGCCCGTATTTGACATTCAAAGAGAAATTTTTCAACTTGACAAAGCCCGACCACATACATCACGTGTAACAGTAGATTTTTTAGAGCAACAGAATGTCAATGATCCGTTGGCCATCACGATCTCCGGATCATAACCCAATTGAACATCGTTGGGATGAAGTAGATCGGCGCGTGCGCCTACGTCAACCACCACCGCAAATCTGCAAGAATAAGAGGTACTTCAGTATAAGTGGCAAAGGATACAGCGTGTTCGTACTCAACGTTTAATTGAATCCATGCCAAGAAGAATAAGGGCTGTGTTACAAGCAAATGGTGGGCACAACAGATACTGACATTTTTTGCGTGATTTATTGACAATATGCTACAGAATGTTATATTCCATGGTAAAAGAATTCATGAAAAAGAAGTGTGCCAATTTTTACATTCTGTATCAGTTATATATATATGATAAATTGTTTAAATAATATACGAAGTAAAATTCCCATTTGTTTTATGTTGCGTTTCTTTTTTTAGTGAGTATAGTAACCTGTACAAGTCATGTAAATTAGTTTCAATTATTGTATTTGTGAAATTATGTTTAACCGAAGGGGTACTCGAATACTTTATTGTTTTACATTTATTCATTTACGATGTCCTAAATTTTTCGACTGTTTGATTTAAAGTAAGAAGATTCTAACTAAAGCGAAATCAGATATAATGATTTTTTTTTATTTCACAGTAACTTGGTTATTGAAATTAAATCTTCGGTAAGTGACCTGCAAATTGACAATATTAACCATATAATAGGACTCGTCGATCACTGTAGACTATGGATGGCATATCCTAATTTCAATCGGATCACCTCGGTTATTTCCGCTCATGGTCGGAAAGTAATCGCGGAGGTAAGTGTACGAATATGGACCAAAAATCGGCCCAAATGTGATACGGTTAGCCTGTTTACACAGCAACATAAGATTAATGCGTTAAAATGGATTTCCCTTTACTTACTCAACTACAGATCATATCGTAGCAGAACATAAAAGTCTTATAGATCACCGTTTTGTTTTAAAACCTATATCGCTACAATTACAAAAAAATTCCTCTCAAAACAAGATAGATAATTATTTGTTTAAAATCTGACATCATCAGTATCAATAAGTCCACCGTCAGTGACAAGCCAATCAAATGAACGAACTGAAACTTCACAAACGAAATTGTGACATAACAGATTCTATGAAATGACTGAAAAAAGTTCAAAGTGGAGATCCCTTACCTCCGAGTTCACTCACCCGACCGTTGACGGAAAAGACCGATATGTTCCGATTGATCCTAATTTGTCTTCTCTGTTTGGCGGAAGCAGCATAGCGCGGATGCAGCACAGTGTATAATTGAAGAGGCCAGTCCGTGAGAGGCACTGCACAGGTGTCGCATGTGTGTGTAGTCCATCGTATGTCATTTCATGAAAGCCCTCCTGTCTTCTGCTCCACGCATCAGCTAGTCTTCCCCTGACTTGAGCTGTTAAGTCAAGGTGCCTCTCTACCTCGATCGGTCTGCTGCACACATCAGCTTGTCTGCTCCTGACTTGAGCTGTTTAGTCGGGGTGCCTCTCTACCTCGATCGGTCTGCTGCACACATCAGCTTGTCTGCTCCTGACGAGCTGTTTAGTCAGGGTGCCCGTCTACCTCGATAGGTCTGCTGCACATCAGCTTGTCTGCCCCTGACTTGAGCTGTTTAGTCAGGGTGCCTCTCTACCTCGATCGGTCAACTGCACACGTCAACTTGTCTGCCCATGACTTGCGCTTTATACCCGGTATATCCGTTTAACAAAGTTAACAGAAAAGTAATTTTGAGTAAAACTCGTTTGGTATTTCCGATGTTTACCGAGCATTACCGAAGTCCGCTCCATGATAAATCAATGGACATCCGGGAAATCAACCTTTTTAAAAAATATTAAAACAAACGTTTGTTCATTGTACCTCACAATGTAGTAATCATCCGATGAAATTGATAAGCGTTATTACAAGTCAAACTGTTTTTATTCGAAAATGTTACCCCACCCCACCCAAAAAGTGCAGGTAAATATAAAAGAGTTTAACCCGTCCTCTCTAATCGGTTTACCGGGTATATTAGCGAATTTTGTTGTTAGTAAAATTCTACTTTTTGAATTAAAATACTATTTTATGATTTTGGATCGACATAAAGCTTAGATCTCGAAGTATTTCGTTTATTGCTATGTTTCATAGTAGTCGCAATAAATGGTTAAATTCTCATACATATAATATTCTTAACTTTTCCAGTGGCATTGAACATTCTGTTACCGTTTGTCCATAAAATTCCTTTACCCTTTGATTTATTGTCATGTCCCGAATATCACTAAATGTCACTGCTGTGCGTTAAGCGCCGACATTAAGCAAACGTCCAGTAAATAATTTTCTTTTTGCGTTCAAAGTTCTCGTTTGCTTGAAAATTAATGCTACTTAACATTAACACTACGTGTTGTAAGACCAATCGACACTGTGGTTTTGCACATCGTTTATTCTGGCATAGAAGTATGAATTCATTTGACTCTTTGACGAACTGCAATTTCCATGATTGATTCGTCAAATGTAACACAATACGGTTGAATTATTTAAACATAACATCCTTTGTAAAAAGTAATTAAATATATTATTAACGTTTTATCGAATGTTAAAGCCATATAAACTAAACTAACACGTAAACTTGTCGTATTTTACTTTACACTTACCTAGCGAAATATCAAATGAAGCGATCAATTTTGTACATTTCGTGTCCTGGTAACATTTAATTACAAATACTGACCATGAGAACATCAATCGAGTGTGCACATGTTACAAAAGACATGTTTTATCTGTTAAATAATATAATAAACCCAACTATTACAAATAAAACATGATCTTCAAATGTTATGACCGATGTTCTTTGCATGTTTTTGTTTAAAAAACTTGTTAATTTATATTTAGCCGTTTCCTGCTTGGGACCCTTATATAAGATGGGTCGGGACTGTGAATCCAGTACAGCTTAGCTTGTCTTCCCCTTACCCTGCTGTGCATCCAAAACAGGTATGTGTACTATGTTATATTACTGAATAATTATTATTTATATGACTAACTTATAATTTGATATATGGCTGATAATTTCTTTACTCAAAAAGACTTTTTTCTGCATGTTTGGCAAGAGAATATTTGATTTCATTCATATTTGATAATATTTTGTATTTCCCCATGTGTCTCCATACGTTCGTTCTAAATTAATCTTTGCAAAAATATTAATCATATTTTTTTAGCAAAAATAGTGCATCTTATTGTATCACGTTGTTCTATCATTATTACTTCTGACTGGTGTAATGTCAATACTGGGTTTGCGAGTTCAAACCCGACTTCGGGCCAAGTGACCTTGATTTCAATTCTAAGTCACAAGTATTGTCAGTTTTCCTGCCGATAGACGCGGATTTACATCGGGTACCCGTCACAATAAAAATGGAATGCTATTAATGATAATGCTTAAAGGCTGCGAAAATGACATAAAACAAAAACAAACAAAAATCCTTGGTATAATATATACTGAGTGTTAGTATTTAAAGAAACGAACAGTGTAAATATTAACAATCTACATGTACAACATGTGTAACGCGTCAAGAATAGTAAAAATGTTATCTTGATGTATACCAAGTAATTCTATTTAAATCACATACATATTTAATGTCAATAGTTTCGTGGCATATTTAAGAAATAATTCATAAGGGGTATGGTGCTGTACTCATTCACACATGGGGTGGCCTTTATATTTGAATATTTTTTATACCGAGCGATAGCCAAGTAGAAAATAGGAATATTTAGGCCCAGCTCATGTGTAAATGAGTGCAACATTATATTCAGAATGAATTATTAGAATTCTGGTATTACATATTAATATTAATATTATAATATCTTCTATTTCCCGATTGAAGCCTTGATTTTCTAGCCGCCATTTTCATGATTAAAATTTTTTGTTAAGAAATTCTTTATAGTTTGCAATGTACGGTAGACAAATTATACTTAACAGAACATCTATTGATTATTTTTACCATAATGTGCCCTCGATATGTCTTATTTATTGACCTTTTTTAATCAGAACTTCAGATTTCAGCCGTTAATATTGTGCATTTGCTAAGTGGAGATATATCGTTTGACGTTAAAGATACGTTATATTAGAATTGTTATTTTCAAAGATACGTTATATTAGAATTGTTATTTTCAAAGATACGTTATATTAGAATTGTTATTTTCAAAACCTAATCGTAGTTATATAGGAAAATCGTTTATGTATACTGCATGGTATGATCATTATAAATAGCATAATTATTAGAATAATCGTTTTATTAACGTGAAAAATAAATACATGTATCATTCATTTCGTCGAAAATCAGAAAACTTATATAATCTACATAAAAATAATACCATTCTAAATATTAAATTAATGTATAAGTCTAGCAAGTATTAAACGGCGCCGCGGAATCTTGTGATGTTATTTTATTTTGTTATCTTTTTAAAGACTTACTATTGCCAGACTCGACAGCGAATAGTACAATGCTGAAAGACAAATACAAAAATCGATATAGCCAGAGTTGCTGTTTAATGATAAATGTTTTAGCATAGTGAACAATTTTTGAAATCAGATAATTAAGATTTCAAGATAAAGTTTGTAAAAAGATAATGAATTTTGTTGTAAAGAAAACGGCACGAAAAGTGAAATTCTGACCTATTTCAACAGGTCACGCCTTAATGTCCAAATATGGAAAACGCCGCGAAATATAAACAAGTGGTTTGAATAAATTTCAATAGGCTACGTCTTTATCTCTTAACATGGAAAACCGCGGGTAATGTAACCACGGTCTATAGAATTTTTGGACAAATTGGTTAAAAACCATGGGAAAAAGAATTTGTATTGTCATAAGTGTTTTTAAAAAATTACAAGAATAACAAAAAAACCGTTTTTTGTTTAGTATTTACTTGCCTAGTATAAGCAGTTTCCTTCCAGTAATTCGGTTGCAATCAATAAATCTTTGGCGTCTCCGAATAGCTGAAAAAGGCGTCTAACGCATTTTTTTATTAGACAAACGAAGACATGTTAAAATTAAAAAGATCTTAATTGTACAGCGCTTTTTCTTAAGGCGCTTTTATCATGTTATAAGTCAGTGTTCCTTTCTATTTTCAGACATTTGAAATGAATCCTATACAGACTATTGTCACAGTATTCACTGTCTGCTTTGTGAGCGTTAATGGAGCCGGATACGGCAAAGGCGGCATGGGTGGAGGAATGATGGGCGGAGGAATGGGAGGTGGCATGATGGGTGGTGGAATGGGAGGTGGTATGATGGGTGGTGGAATGGAAGGTGGCATGATGGGAGGCGGAATGGGCGGTGGAATGGGTGGTGGAATGGGAGGTGGTATGATGGGCGGTGGAATGGGAGGTGGCATGATGGGTGGAATGGAAGGCATGATGGGTGGTATGGGAAAAATGATGGGAGGAGGAATGCCAATGATGATGGGAGGAGGCATGCCCATGATGGACGGTGGAATGGGAATGATGGGAGGAATGATGCCAATGATGGGAGGTGGAATGAAGGGAGGCATGCCAATGCCTATGCCAATGCCAATGCCAATGCCCATGCCCATGCCAATGCCAATGCCTATGCCTATGCCCATGCCAATGGGAGGTACGTATGTTCAAAATGGTGTCAGGTGTAAGACACTGCATTGTTTTAATCTTACTCTTATAAGAAATAGCAACTTGGTAACATTCTGTGATCGTCTGTGACTTATGTATGGATTGTAGTTATGATGTACATTTACTTTATAAAACTCACCCAACAATTAATAGCAATAATTTATTATGAAGCATCCCTTATCTCTTAATATTATTACAATATCTGCATAATCTGTTTAAACATTATTGCGCATATAATTACTTCGGCAAAAGTGCTATTTCTAAAACATCTCATTGAAATCGGAATTACTTATCTGCGTGTAATTGTACTTTTTAATGGGTTTAAACGGTTTTAAATTTTCACGCATTTTAAAACTCAGGCTATTTACTTTTAAAGGAGTATGTACTTGTACTATCTGTATAAAAATACAACTTATGTTAATTGTTTTACAGGTGGTATGGGAGGAGGTATGATGGGTGGAATGGGCGGTGGAATGATGGGTGGAATGGGCGGTGGAATGGGAGGAGGTGCCAAGAGAAGTAAGCAAATTTTAATTTACTTCTTTTTACTTGGTTTGTTAAAAAAACCAAACGTCCACTATGATTATTTGTAATACTTATGATAATGTAGCAATGTAAGTCTACCTTTGTATATAATCTAAGACGTTAATGCTACACTTCTTTCGAGTCAAGGCAAGCTAGATTGTTTTGTCTTCTCTGGCGAATATATGTCTATAAAAATCAAGAACTTTGTAAATAGATTATTTATCGATATAACCAATTGAGTGCTTAGGACTATTAAATAGAAAGTAATTCTATAACCATTCTTTTTTTCAGGATATAGACGTAATGCTGGTACGTATAACAGTAAATAACTAAACCAACTTCGTACTTAACTATGAATTTGTATTCGTAGAAAAGGCAAAAGAAAAACCGATTGTAGTATTTAATGTAAATTTTCAATTTTTTGCTGTGTTTTCTTGTTTATTTTCGATTTTTTAGTAATTTTTTAGGTATATCATGGCGTTTTTCAAAGGACGAAGGAATACCTTTTGAATACCCCAGAACTTTGACAGGAAAACTGGTAATCCATGTCTATAGAGATTAGAATCGAGCGCACCCTGCCACAGTAAGGCACGAAACAGCAATCTCGATGTTGAAATATTTCGATTAATGCCCTTGATCTCAAATCAGATTACATATAAAATTACTAATTGATTCTAAACAAAGAAAAAAAACAAATGTTTATACTGTAAAACAAAGAATAATTAACCCATTTGCTTAGGAAATTTTTTGTTATATGCTTGATATTATCGCTCGGGAAGCATTTTAAGATTGCAAAAGAAATATAAAAATTGTTTCGATATGTTTTACTTCTGACTTATGTCAATTTGTTTATACTTTCAGACTACGGATACGACTATTAAGACTTTATATTCAATAGATGTGTAATATGCTAGTCATAGACATTATCATCAAATAAATGTATATAACTAAAATCTATGTCCTGATGATTTATTTAAGAAACCGTTTAAAAAAAGTACAAATGAGACAGAAAAACGCCACGTGGAGAATGAACTTCTTCCGGATCATACTCCAGGTTTTAGTGTGGTTTGCGTGTTTTCGTTTTGTGTATTATCTCGATAATTTTTTTCGTATTTGTCTGGATTTTTGTTTTATCATGAATTTGGTCTTCGACTGTTTCGTTCCTGTTTTGGCGATACTTCTGTATATCGTGTATACAAGTAAAACATACGGTTATACAGTTTGAGATGTGATCCTCATTTTACAAAGCAACATATTTATGGTCACACACTCGAATTTCGTCCATACTCGAATTTTGACGATTTTCCTTCATTCAGCAATGTAAACAATGAACTTAAGGCTAAATTACTTTCAAAATATTGTGCATTTATTGCTCTAACCAATTGACTCCTAAATAATAAAATATAGCGCGTTTCAACGAAATTAACGTCCGTTAAACCGACACACTTTCATCGCCGAAATTCGTGTGTACTAGTATACCAACTGACATTTGTGTGTTGGAATTGTAAATAATAGAGTCGCATTTGTAGATGCTGGTTCTCAACACATAGCGGACAGTGTGGAAAACCAACAACTACTATATATTAACGAATAAAATCCTACACAAATGAAAATAATGTTTGCCTCGAACGTTATAAGTTCTGTTTTTGTCGACAGTACCAATTGATCAGCTTTTTCATTATGACCGGAAATGCCAGGATCATACAAAAACCCGTTCTGTAACATTTTAGATCCTAATAATTCGTTTTATTGGATCTAGTAAAATTGTCAAAACAAAACACACATCTCTTCAAAAGCTCAGATGAAAGTTTAAATTGTTTAATTAATCCATAAAATACATTTAAAGTTCTCCACCAATTTAGATCAGTTACAACTGATCTAATTAAACAGGACAATTTAAAACTATAAATTCTATATTCACTGTAACTATATTCTAAATTCTACATAAACAAAGGCAAATATATCCTAATTCTAAATAAACAAAACACAAATCCCCCCCTTTTACCAGACTACACGTGCATTTAAAAGATAGGCATCTCATGAATATTCATATATGATTGATTGATTAATGGTGTTTAACGCCCGAGCAGCAATATTTCAGCTATATTCCGGCGATATTCATATATGACCAGGAGGCGTGTCATTATGCAATGAATCAGTTAATTACCTGTCAATATAAACATGCTCTGATTTCACAAACCAGTATAAATATATAATACAGGAACCAATATCCGGATCTATATTAAATATTTTAACGTCAATATACGTAAAAACGTAGAGTCAATATTTTTACAATAGAAACAAAACGTGCACAGAATATTCTGTAAATGGCGTGATTGGCTTGGTCAATCATAAATATAATACTAGAACACCATACATAATATTTCATATTACATATATTTCATATTACATAAAACATATATAATTAAAAACCGTCTTTATATAAATGAAAACAAGAATAAAAGTAACATAAACATAAACGACGTCCACACTTTCGAATTATAGATTATTAATAATTAGGTACAGGTCTTCGGACGGAGATTTGAAAACCCACCCTATTCATATATTTTGAGACGTTGAAATGGAGTCTAATCATGATTAGAATTATTAAAATTAGACCTTTTCATATATTTTATTACTGCACATCTCTATTGACAAAATAGTCCATTCACTACTAGTCCGAGCATCCTCTGCCGTCCAACGCTTTTTTTAGTCCGAGCATCCTCTAGCTGCCGTCCAACGCTTTTTTTAGTCCGAGCATCCTCTGCCGTCCAACGCTTTTTTAGTCCGAGCATCCTCTGCCGTCCAACGCTTTTTTTAGTCTGAGAATCCTCTGCCGTCCAACGCTTTTTTTTTGCGTGGGTCCCACGCAAAAAAAAAGCGTTGGACGGCAGAGGATTCTCGGACTAATTTACTACTTAAAAGATCAATTGATGTTAATGGAACACTGTGTTTGTAAGATTACTGTGGTTTACAGAGGTTTAACATGCTTTAGATGAGAATCGAGGCATGGATATATTTAGATAATTTACAAATACCCAATGATATATATTTTTCAATGATAAAAGCTACATTTCATATATTTTTGAGAGGTAAAAATGGGACCCATTCGGCCGCACATCCGTAGTACCCTGTATATGCCAAGTTCCCGCCCCCCCCCCCCCCCTCTTTCCCGTGCCAATATTTAACGTTATTATAAAAGACTAGAAAAATACTTCGAATCGACGGGTTGTTGGGGTATTTGGACAGATAATAAAATCTTGCTCGAATTGATTTAAACTACAGTTTGATAACACAAATAAGTAAAAAGGTAAAACTGTACAGGACAAAGCGAGTCAAATATCGAATTCATTACACTTGACACCAATAATACATTTTTGGTGTACAATAAAGGTATTCAAATATTTTTTCTTCCTATTTCTTTGTGTGGTTATTTTTACCACAGTCACTAAAGCGACATCTCAAAGAAGTACTATAAGGAAGTTATTTTGCTGGAATTGTTTTTAAAAGATCATATACGTGGATATTTTAATGAAGTCACCTATGCGAAATTTAACATTTTAACAATACTCTTACAGCAAACTGAGAATACTTTGACGGTTATAGTATGATGTTATGTCTGTTAGAACGACCGCGAATTCGGTAAGTATTCGGTTTCTGCACACTAAGTGTACAATGAATTGCCAAATTATTATATGTTATGTTAAACGCAACTTTCAGCAATTTTTCAGCTATATCATGGCGTCCAGTTTTCATTGGGGACGAAGACGGTGTACCCGAGTAAGCCCCCGACCTTCGGCAGGAAAACTGGAAATATTGTCAATTAAGATTGTAGTCGATTACACCCTGCACGCAGTGAGACTCGAACCCGCAACCTCAGTGATGACAGACCATGTGATCAATAGTAGACGAACTACCTTAACCACTTTACCACCGAGGGCTCTCTAAATACTAGTTAGCGTACTTATTTACAGGTATTACACGCATGACACATTTTATCGATCGGTAATTTACCTGTACATCAGATAGAAGTGTCTGTGATATATAAATATACACATCTATTGCGTTGAATTATCAACATGCATTACTTTACAGCGCATAAAACCTTTTTCTGTACACACAACTAAGAGGTACAGTTCTTGACAAAATAAAGTAAGAAAAGCTATAAAAATTGTTCAAATTTTCAAATAGCCCTATGTTAAGCTCTGTTCCAGTATTGCGCTTTTCTTAATTTATGTCCTATGTTAAGTACTTTTTTAATGAATATTATAGTCTCGATCATCCAGACGCTTAATTACATTTGTGCGTCTGGATTCAGCTCTATATTAAACTCGTTATCATTACGCCCAAAACTGGGCGTAATTTTTGATTGGATGATATTTTTATTGTCTAAAAAATTACTTCCGTTTATATCAACAAGTGTACAACAAATTGTACCAAAGTTTACATTTGAATATTTTTATAAAATATTACTTTATCAATTAATTAAACAAATATTATTGTTATGCATAATTAAGAGTGAATCTTACCGTGACGTCATATTATAAGTATAGATATGTTTGCATGCTTTTCCTGGTGTAAAAATAGGGCTCTAAAAATAGAATCATTGTTTGTCTCCACCTATTGGTAGCGAAATTAAAATAAGGTGATCCCAGACGCTATTATATATGCGTCTGGGTGATCGAGACTATGAATATTACTGCCAAGTTTGGTTCCCATATACCAATTATTTCTGTACAATGAGAACAGAATACAAGTAGTTTAGCACCGACAACGAGGCGACGACCAGCCGGGGGGGGCGACCTTTTTTAACGCTTGTTGTCATTAATTTTTTTATGTTTGACTGGTGTTTCAGCAATTTTTCAGGTATATCATGGCATCCAGTTTTATTGGGGAGGAAGACGGAGTTCCCGGAGAAAACCCCCGAACTGCGGTAGGAAAACTGGCAATCCTTTGCCAATAACTAAATTTGTATACATGTAATTCTACTTAAACAAAAAGAAAGAAAATGCATTTTTATTATATCCTCACATTTGGGCTCAAACTGATAATCAAGGATGATGGTATATCGAAGAAATATATTTCAACTGACATTAGTACGAAAGCCCAGAAGGCTCATTCGAGATTCGACAATCGAAATTCGACATTCGAGAATCGAAATTCGAAACTCGAGATTCGAGATTCGAAATTCGAAATGCAATATAGTTATAACCAATCATATTGTGTGTGACATAGTCGTCTACCAATCAGAATAGTTCTTATAAAAACGTAGCCACGTGCTATCAAGTTCGCGGGTTTTGTTTAAGGTGCTTTAAGGAAAGTATATGTTTTTGTGTAAGAATAAATAGTAATATTAGTATTGCTGTCAACTAATGCTCCCTGATGATACCCCACTCTTTGACTTCGGAGAAGTCTGAAAATAAATCCCTCCATATGGCATGGTGATACAAGCTACTATTCAGAACTTTGTGTTAATAGCAAAGAAAACCGACCGAACAACATTAGCCAAAATCCAAGGGACAGTTACAAATCCATATATAGACAAACACAACACAAAAACCAAAATCATAAAACAGAGAAAGAGAGTAACCCGAACCCAATAAAACCCATGGGTGCACTCCGGTGTTCCGGACGAGTAAGCAGTGTCTGCCTCTAATATTAGACACTGGTCGAGTTACTCACTGTCATGATATCTATTAAACTCCAACTGAACCTATTTGATAAACTGATATAACCTATCCTTTCCTATGGCTCCGAGTTAAAATTCGAAGAATACTTCAATATCTTACCCATTAAGAAGCTTTAATATTTTTTAGATTTAGAACTACAAACCAACATTTATATATACAAACAGACAGATTGAATTATATTGGCAGAACCGAGCGTTTTTTTTTCTGGTAATAGAAAAATGATGATTGTCATTACACATTTTAATGCCTAATCATTAACCAACAACTAATTAATCTAATCTCAAAATATAACACTAGCTTTTATAACACATTTAAGTTCCTAATCCTCATGAATAACAAACCAAAAAAACTTCTTTTAAACTGTGCACATTTGTAAAGTGTATATTTTTACAGTTTTACTTCTGGCTAAATGTGTTAGATGTCATTTATGTATCTGTTTATTTAATTTTATTTTCTAAATATGTAACAAATGAATATATTGAGTATAGTTTGTTATGTCTATGGACCAATGTAATGTAATGGCTGCTTGAGCCTACGGAGCCTACGTGGATTTAATTTTGTTTACTGTTCGAGAAATATCTTGCACACAAAGCGCAAAGGCCATGAACAAAATAAATGAAAAAGGTAGAATGTACAAGACTACGGAAGCCTATTAGTACCATATGTGGTTTTTTTTTTAACTTGTTATAACAACTTAGCTAACTTGTAATTACAACTTAGTTAACTTGTAATTACAACTTAGCTAACTTGTAATTACAACTTCGCTAACTTGTAATAACAACTTTGCTAACTTGTAATTGCAACTTAGCTAACTTGTAATAACAACTTAGCTTACTTGTAATAACAACTTAGCTGACTTGTAATTACAACTTAGGTAACTTGTTATAACAACTTAATAACTTGTAATTACACTTTGCTAACTTGTAATAACAACTTAGCTAACTTGTAATTACAACTTAGCTAACTTGTTATTACAACTTAGGTAACTTGTTATAACAACTTAATAACTTGTAATTACACTTAGCTAACTTGTAATAACAACTTAGCTAACTTGTAATTACAACTTAGCTAACTTGTAATTACAACTTAGCTAACTTGTAATAACAACTTAGCTAACTTGTAATTACAACTTAGCTAACTTGTAATAACAACTTAGCTAACTTGTTATTACAACTTAGCTAACTTGTAATTACAACTTAGGTAACTTGTTATAACAACTTAATAACTTGTAATTACAACTTAGCTAACTTGTAATTACAACTTAGCTAACTTGTAATAACAACTTAGCTAACTTGTAATTACAACTTAGCTAACTTGTAATTACAACTTAGCTTACTTGTAATAACAACTTAGCTAACTTGTTATAACAACTTATTATACAGCTATATAATATCGATTCAAAGAACATCATTCGTTTGTAAGGAAAGGTTCCGACTTTAGCAGTCGGAAGATAATGAGATGTGGAATAAGTGTACGCGACTCAACCTATATGTGGTATTTTTTTTAACTTGTTATAACAACTTAGCTAACTTGTAATTACAACTTAGCTAACTTGTAATAACAACTTAGCTTACTTGTAATTACAACTTAGCTAACTTGTAATTACAACTTAGGTAACTTGTTATAACAACTTAATAACTTGTAATTACAAGTTAGCTAAGTTGTAATTACAAGTAAGCTAAGTTGTAATTACAAGTTAGCTAAGTTGTTATAACAAGTTAAAAAAAAATACTCGTTATAACGACTTAGCTAACTCGTTATAACGACATAGGTAACTCATTATAACGACTTAGCTAACTCGTTATAACGACTAATCTAACTCGTTATAACGACATAGCTAACTCGTTATAACGACTTAGTAACTCGTTATAACGACTTAGCTAACTCGTTATAACGACATTGCTAACTCGTTATAACGACTTAGTAACTCGTTATAACGACTTAGCTAACTCGTTATAAAGACTTAGCTAACTCGTTATAACGACTTAGCTAACTCGCTATAACGACATAGCTAACTCGTTATAACGACTTAGCTTACTCGTTATAACGACATAGGTAACTCGTTATAACGACTTAGCTAACTCGTTATAACGACTAATCTAACTCGTTATAACGACATAGCTAACTCGTTATAACGACTTAGTAACTCGTTATAACGACTTAGCTAACTCGTTATAACGACATTGCTAACTCGTTATAACGACTTAGTAACTCGTTATAACGACTTAGCTAACTCGTCATAACGACATAGCTAACTTGTTATAACGACTTAGTAACTCGTTATAACGACTTAGCTAATTCGTATGGAGGCTTATTTCTGCCATCGAGATGTTGAGATGTCGAGATAATTATGTGGACAAGTCGACATTTTTATTATGGTAAGTTGACTTACTTTGTTCCAAAGGTCGTCTTAATCACCTTTTATGTCGACTTAACACCAAAATTATTTCGACAAGTCGACATACTTATCTCGACATGTTGACATATATTATCTCAGAATCTGGTCGTTAGGTCGAGTTATTGCTTTTACGTGACGTCGTGTTGGTGAATTGTCTATATAATTATGTCGACTTAAAAATCTTATTTATCTCGCTATGTCGACATAACAAATAGTCGACATAAGTTATAAATAGATATTCTTGTTGTTGTCCTACATGTAGATAATGCCCTATACACAGTCATCTGTTTCTCTTGAAATAAATATGCATGTATTTTTTCGGAAAACATTTATAATTAAACATTAGGTTAATACAAAACCATGATTTCAACTATTTTCGAGAAAACCCATTTTTCTTAAATTTATTAACATTTGTAATTTACCGCTTTTCGTGTACATTTGGCTGACACAAATCAAAATCCTGCTCCAAATAAAACATATATATCAATTCTTACATCCTTTATCTAGAGGGAAGGCTTCTTGGAACAGAAATATGGAATGGAAATGTGTATACTAAATGCTTCTTCTATATAGTTTTTTTGCCCATAAGGTGATTCCAAAATAGAATATTATCATGATCTATTCTTCCAACGAGGTTTAAAAGCAATTTAATAAGATATATAAATCTTACAGTTGATATAATTATTAAATAAACAGATTTTCTTTTCGTTTTGTATTACCGTTCCATTCATCCATTCCACATTTGGATACAACCTAAGAAAATGGAGGTGTGTTTGATTTGTTTTTGTTAATCACAATTGTTTTTAAATTTAAAATATTCTATTTTTTAACCAAAATAAAAAATTCCGAGACGCCTTAAGCTTCCTTCTAGATAAATGATGTAAGAATGTAGTTATTTGTTTTATTTCAGCCAAGTGTATCTGAAAAACCGTAGGTTACAAATGTTAATAAAGTTAATAAAAATAGGTTTTCTTGAAACAATTAAAAACTAAAGAAATTAATAAATTTACTGAAATTTTCCACTTGCTACTGAAAATTTATTTCTAAATGAAATTGAATGCCTCAGATAATTATTCTTCAATCTTATGCTTGTGTCATGCTTTTTGGGGAGGATATAGTAACACCACTGTTTGTCCATCTGTCCGTCTCTTGTGAACAAAATAGAGTCAAGGTCCCTTAATAGATTTTGATCAAACTTGGTATAAACTTAGGATTTATGAAGCTCTAGAACCCTACTGATTTTCAAGGTCATAAGTCAAAGGTAAAGGTCACAGTTGGACTTGAAACCTTAGTTCGTGCATTTTTTGTACTTTTGAACAAACTTAAATCATCATCCCTAATAATGGATTTAAACCAAACTTGATAGATTTAAGGACTTTTAAAGTTCTAGAACCGTATTGATTTCAAGGTCATATGTTAAAGATCAAGGTCACAGTTGAACTTTAAATCTTATCTATGGATATTTTTTGCCCAATTTGTGAACAAATTATAGTCAACATCTCTTGATGCATTTTAACTTAACCTAGTTGAAACTAAGGACTTCTAGAACATATTGATTTTATAGGCCATACATCAAAGTTCAAGGTCATAATCGTACTTGGAAATATTATTTATGGATGTTTTTGTAATTTTTAATGAACTTGAGTCAACCTCCCTTGATAAGGTTAAACCAAACTTGGTACACACTAAGGACTTGTAAAGCTCTAGAAACCATTTGATTGTAAAGGTCATTTGTAAAAAGGTCAATGTCTCAGTTGGGCTTTTATTGGTTTGAATACCGTCTTTTATGCACTTCTGAATCCAACATGAGTTTATTATAAGCAACAATTTCAGTTTCCATATGCCAAATGTGTGTCCAAATTTAATACTGTGTCCACTGGCACTTTTCCTCAAACTTGCACTACCTCAACATGCTGTCTTCGAGGGGATGTGCGCCTGGCAGTGGTCTTGTTTATGATTTATTCGTCGAATATAAAAAAATGTAGGATGACAAACAAATCCACTACTCAGAGATTGACATGTGTTATTAATATTCGCACATATTCTAGACAATCATGTAAAAAGTTACAGGCATACGACAGGTCTATGGTTTACTGAATAAATGTGTTACATTAATTTTTTTCTATGTACATGTACATGTATATTATAAATTTGTGCAAATATCATGAATATGGAAAAAAAATGATTCTGCAAGAAATTTGATATCCGGATTTGAATGGTGACAATTTACATATAATTTATAAATATATTGGAAATTATATATTTTAATTTATAGTCTCATCAATCATGTCTTTGATTACAATACCATCTATTTAAATATTATAGCCAAAGCAAAATTTGGAATCCCTGTGATTGATGCTGTTAAAATAGTGATGAGGGATGGGCTACACATTCAAG
The DNA here is from genome assembly GCA_944474755.1 of Limnoperna fortunei. NCBI lineage: Eukaryota > Metazoa > Mollusca > Bivalvia > Mytilida > Modiolidae > Limnoperna > Limnoperna fortunei. Next base: position 40,404,768 of record OX104121.1, on the reverse strand, counting down.
AAGATAGTTTTGAATTTATTGATAAGAATGCTGAATTAAACGATGCACTTAATCTACCAGGAACAAGATTGATATCTATTTATAACTTATGTCGACTCTCTGTTATGTCGACATACCGAGATAAATAAGATTTTAAGTCGACATAATTATATAGACAATTCGCCAACACGACGTCAGGTAAAAGCATCATCTCGACCTAACGACCAGATTGCGAGATAATATATGTCGACATGTCGAGATAAGTATATCGACTTGTCGAAATAATTTTGGTGTTAAGTCGACATAAAAGGTGATTAAGACGACTTTTGGAACAAAGTAAGTCAACTTACCATAATAAAAATGTCGACTTGTCCACATAATTATCTTGACATCTCAACATCTCGATGGCAGAAATAAGCCTCCATAAATTCGCTATAACGAGTTACTAAGTGATTATAACGTATGGAGGCTTATTTCTGCCATCGAGATGTTGAGATGTCAAGATAATTATGTGGACAAGTCGACATTTTTATTATGGTAAGTTGACTTACTTTGTTCCAAAAGTCGTCTTAATCACCTTTTATGTCGATTTAACACCAAAATTATTTCGACAAGTCGATATACTTATCTCGACATGTCGACATATATTATCTCGCAATCTGGTCGTTAGGTCGAGATGATGCTTTTACCTGACGTCGTGTTGGCGAATTGTCTATATAATTATGTCGACTTAAAATCTTATTTATCTCGGTATGTCGACATAACAGAGAGTCGACATAAGTTATAAATAGATATCAATCTTGTTCCTGGTAGATTAAGTGCATCGTTTAATTCAGCATTCTTATCAATAAATTCAAAACTATCTTCTTGAATGTGTAGCCCATCCCTCATCACTATTTTAACAGCATCAATCACAGGGATTCCAAATTTTGCTTTGGCTATAATATTTAAATAGATGGTATTGTAATCAAAGACATGATTGATGAGACTATAAATTAAAATATATAATTTCCAATATATTTATAAATTATATGTAAATTGTCACCATTCAAATCCGGATATCAAATTTCTTGCAGAATCATTTTTTTCCATATTCATGATATTTGCACAAATTTATAATATACATGTACATGTACATAGAAAAAAATTAATGTAACACATTTATTCAGTAAATCATAGACCTGTCGTATGCCTGTAACTTTTTACATGATTGTCTAGAATATGTGCGAATATTAATAACACATGTCAATCTCTGAGTAGTGGATTTGTTTGTCATCCTACATTTTTTTATATTCGACGAATAAATCATAAACAAGACCACTGCCAGGCGCACATCCCCTCGAAGACAGCATGTTGAGGTAGTGCAAGTTTGAGGAAAAGTGCCAGTGGACACAGTATTAAATTTGGACACACATTTGGCATATGGAAACTGAAATTGTTGCTTATAATAAACTCATGTTGGATTCAGAAGTGCATAAAAGACGGTATTCAAACCAATAAAAGCCCAACTGAGACATTGACCTTTCACAAATGACCTTTACAATCAAATGGTTTCTAGAGCTTTACAAGTCCTTAGTGTGTACCAAGTTTGGTTTAACCTTATCAAGGGAGGTTGACTCAAGTTCATTAAAAATTACAAAAACATCCATAAATAATATTTCCAAGTACGATTATGACCTTGAACTTTGATGTATGGCCTATAAAATCAATATGTTCTAGAAGTCCTTAGTTTCAACTAGGTTTGGTTAAAATGCATCAAGAGATGTTGACTATAATTTGTTCACAAATTGGGCAAAAAATATCCATAGATAAGATTTAAAGTCCAACTGTGACCTTGATCTTTAACATATGACCTTGAAATCAATACGGTTCTAGAACTTTAAAAGTCCTTAAATCTATCAAGTTTGGTTTAAATCCATTATTAGGGATGATGATTTAAGTTTGTTCAAAAGTACAAAAAATGCACGAACTAAGGTTTCAAGTCCAACTGTGACCTTTACCTTTGACTTATGACCTTGAAAATCAGTAGGGTTCTAGAGCTTCATAAATCCTAAGTTTATACCAAGCTTGATCAAAATCTATTAAGGGACCTTGACTCTATTTTGTTCACAAGAGACGGACAGATGGACAAACAGTGGTGTTACTATATCCTCCCCAAAAAGCATGACACAAGCATAAGATTGAAGAATAATTATCTGAGGCATTCATCATTTAGAAATAAATTTTCAGTAGCAAGTGGAAAATTTCAGTAAATTTATTAATTTCTTTAGTTATTAATTGTTTCAAGAAAACCTATTTTTATTAACTTTATTAACATTTGTAACCTACGGTTTTTCAGATACACTTGGCTGAAATAAAACAAATAACTACATTCTTACATCATTTATCTAGAAGGAAGCTTAAGGCGTCTCGGAATTTTTTATTTTGGTTAAAAAATAGAATATTTTAAATTTAAAAACAATTGTGATTAACAAAAACAAATCAAACACACCTCCATTTTCTTAGGTTGTATCCAAATGTGGAATGGATGAATGGAACGGTAATACAAAACGGAAAAGAAAATCTGTTTATTTAATAATTATATCAACTGTAAGATTTATATATCTTATTAAATTGCTTTTAAACCTCGTTGGAAGAATAGATCATGATAATATTCTATTTTGGAATCACCTTATGGGCAAAAAAACTATATAGAAGAAGCATTTAGTATACACATTTCCATTCCATATTTCTGTTCCAAGAAGCCTTCCCTCTAGATAAAGGATGTAAGAATTGATATATATGTTTTATTTGGAGCAGGATTTTGATTTGTGTCAGCCAAATGTACACGAAAAGCGGTAAATTACAAATGTTAATAAATTTAAGAAAAATGGGTTTTCTCGAAAATAGTTGAAATCATGGTTTTGTATTAACCTAATGTTTAATTACAAATGTTTTCCGAAAAAATACATGCATATTTATTTCAAGAGAAACAGATGACTGTGTATAGGGCATTATCTACATGTAGGACAACAACAAGAATATCTATTTATAACTTATGTCGACTATTTGTTATGTCGACATAGCGAGATAAATAAGATTTTTAAGTCGACATAATTATATAGACAATTCACCAACACGACGTCACGTAAAAGCAATAACTCGACCTAACGACCAGATTCTGAGATAATATATGTCAACATGTCGAGATAAGTATGTCGACTTGTCGAAATAATTTTGGTGTTAAGTCGACATAAAAGGTGATTAAGACGACCTTTGGAACAAAGTAAGTCAACTTACCATAATAAAAATGTCGACTTGTCCACATAATTATCTCGACATCTCAACATCTCGATGGCAGAAATAAGCCTCCATAATAACGAGTTACAGCTTGTAAGTTGTTAAAACGAGTTAGCTATGTCGTTATAACGAGTTAGCTAAGTCGTTATAACGAGTTACTAAGTCGTTATAACGAGTTAGCTAAGTCGTTATAACGAGTTAGCTAAGTCGTTATTACGAGTTACTAAGTCGTAATAACGAGTTAGCTAAGTTGTTATAACGACTTAGCTAACTCGTTATAACGACATAGCTAACTCGTTATCACGACATAACTAACTCGTTATTACAACTTAGCTAACTCGTTATAACGACTTAGTAACTCGTTATAACGACTTAGCTAATTCGTAGTATGGAGGCTTATTTCTGCCATCGAGATGTTGAGATGTCGAGATAATTATGTGGACAAGTCGACATATTTATTATGGTAAGTTTACTTAATTTGTTCCAAAGTCGTCCTAATCACCTTTTATGTCGACTTAACACCAAAATTATTTCGACTAGTCGACATATATTATCTCAGAATCTGGTCGTTAGGTCGAGATGATGCTTTTACCTGACGTCGTGTTGGCGAATTGTCTATATAATTATGTCGACCTAAAATGTTATTTATCTCGGTATGTCGAAATAACAAAGAGTCGACATAAGTTATAAATATAGATATCAATTTTGTTCCTGGTAGATTAAGTGCATCGTTGTCTCTCAAAATGAATAATTCAGCATTCTTATCAATAAATTCAAAACTATCTTCTTGAATTTGTTGCCCATCCCTCATCACTATTTTAACAGCATCAAGCACAGGGATTCCAAATTTTTCTTTGGCTATAAATTGTAATCAAAGACATGATTGATGAGACTATAAATTAAAATATATAATTTCCAATATATTTATAAATTATATGTAAATTGTCACCATTCAAATCCGGATATCAAATTTCTTGCAGAATCCTTTTTTTCCATATTCATGATATTTGCACAAATTTATAATATACATGTACATGTACATAGAAAAAAAATTATGTACCACATTTATTCATTAAACCATGGACCTGCATGTCGTATGCCTGTATCTTAGAATAGTAACTTTTTACATGATTGTCCAGAATATGTGCAAATATTAATAACAAATGTCAATCTCTGAATAGTGGATTTGTCATCCTACATTTTTTATATTCGACGAAAAAATCATAAACAAGACCACTGCAAGGCGGCACATCCACTCGAAGCCAGCAAGTTGAGGTAGTGCAAGTTTGAGGAAAAAAGCCAGTGGACACAGTATTAAATTTGGATACACATTTGGCATATGGAAACTGAAATTGTTGCTTATAATTAACTCATGTCGGATTCAGAAGTGCATAAAAGACGGTATTCAAACCAATAAAAGGCCAACTGAGACATTGACCTTTCATAAATGACCTTTACAATCAACTGGTTTCTAGAGCTTTACAAGTCCGTAGTGTGTACCAGGTTTGGTTTAACCTTATCAAGAGAGGTTGACTCAAGTTCATTAAAAATTACAAAAACATCCATAAATAAGATTTCCAAGTCCAATTGTGACCTTGAACTTTGATGTATGGTCTAGAAAATCAATATGTTCTAGAAGTCCTTAGTTTCAACTAGGTTTGGTTAAAATGCATCAAGAGATGTTGGCTATTGGGCAAAAATATCCATAGATAAGATTTTAAGTCCAACCGTGACATTGATCTTCAACATAATTATGACCTTGAAATCAATAGGGTTCTAGAACTTTAAAAGTCCTTAAATCTATCAAGTTTGGTTTAAATCCACTATTAGGGATGATGATTTAAGTTTGTTGAAAAGTACAAAAAATACACGAACTAAGGTTTCAAGTTCAACTGTGACCTTTACCTTTGACTTATGACCTTGAAAATCAGTAGGGTTCTAGAGCTTCATAAGTCCTAAGTTTATACCAAGTTTAATCAAATCTATTAAGGGACCTTGACTCTATTTTGTTCACAAGAGACGGACAGATGGACAAACAGTGGTGTTACTATATCCTCCCAGAAAAGCATGACACAAGCATAAGATTAAAGAATAATTATCAGAGCCATTCAATTTCATTAAGAAATAAATTTTCAGTAGCAAGTGGAAATTTTCAGTAAATGTTTCTATTTCTTTAGTTTTCAATTTTTATTCAAGAAACCCTATTTTTATTAACTTTATTAACATTTGTAACCTACCGTTTTTCAGATACACTTCTCTGAAATAAAACAAATAATACATTCTTACATCATTTATCTAGAATGAAGTTTAAGGCGTCTCGGAATTTTTAATTTTGGTTAAAAAAAAAGAATATTTTAAATTTAAAAACAATTGTGATTAAACAAAAACAAATCAAACACACCTCCATTTTCTTAGGTTGTATCCAAATGTGGAATGGATGAATGAAACGGTAATACAAAACGGAAATGAAAATCTATTTATTTAATAATTATATCAATTGTCAGATTTATATATCTTATTAAATTGCTTTGGAAGAATAGATCGTGATAATATTCTATTTTGGAATCACCTTATGGGCAAAACAACTGTATAGAAGAAGCATTTAGTATACACATTTCCATTCCATATTTCTGTTCCAAGAAGCCTTCCCTCTAGATAAAGGTTGTAAGAATTGATATGTATGTTTTATTTGGAGCAGGATTTTGATTTGTGTCAACCAAATGTACATGAAAAGCGGTAAAATTACAAATGTTAATAAATTTAAGAAAAATTGGTTTTCTCGAAAATAGTTGAAATCATGGTTTTGTATTAACCTAATGTTTAAATGTTTAAATGTTTTCCGAAAAAATACATGTATATGTATTTCAAGAGAAACAGATAACTGTGTATAGGGCATTATCTACATGTAGGACAACAACAAGAATATCTATTTTTAACTTATGTCGACTCTTTGTTCGCCAACACGACGTCAGGTAAAAGCATCATCTCGACTTAACGACCAGAATCTGAGATAATATATGTCGACTTGTCGAAATAATTTTGGTGTTAAGTCGACATAAAAGGTGATTAGGACGACTTTGGAACAAATTAAGTCAACTTACCATAATAAATATGTCGACTTGTCCACATAATTATCTCGACATCTCAACATCTCGATGGCAGAAATAAGCCTCCATACGAATTAGCTAAGTCGCAATAACGAGTTACTAAGTCGTTATAACGAGTTAGCTAAGTCGCTATAACGAGTTAGCTATGTCGTTATAATGAGTTAGCTATGTCGTTATAACGAGTTAGCTAAGTCGTTTTAACGAGTTAGCTATGTCGTTATAACGAGTTAGCTTAGTCGTTATAACGAGTTACAGCTTGCAAGTTGTTATAACGAGTTAGCTAAGTCGTTATAACGAGTTAACTATGTCGTTATAACGAGTTACTAAGTCGTTATAACGAATTACAGCTTGTAAGTTGTTATAACGAGTTAGTTAAGTCGTGATAACGAGTTAGCTAAGTCGTTATAACGAGTTAGTTAAATTGTTATAACGAGTTAGCTAAGTCGTAATAACGAGTTAGAAAAAATAAAACACCACCCTGGCACTAATGGGATTCCGTAATTTTATTTTATTTTGTAAATATGTAACAAATGAATATATTGAGTACAGTTTGTTATATCTCTGTACTAATGTAATGTAATAGCTGATTGAGTATAAAGATATAAATAGAAATTGTTTGTATGTGCATAGTTTCTTACATGTGCATACTAAACAAATAATTAAGCTAACGTATTACAATGCCCTCATTGGAAAATGCCGTTAAAAACTTTGTAAAACATTCACTACACAGATATAGTAAATACAAATACAAACAAACAATTAATTCTAATGATCAATTTATCTTTTAATTTCAGCGGGAAAACGATGTAGGAAATAATACAGTTGCCTTTTTACATCAAGTTCAAAACGCTGAGTTTATAGTTCAATCGTTTATAGAAATAGAACAATCATAAAATGACTAAGAATAAAATTATTGTAAGCAGAATTAGAGATGTTTCTAGTTCACAAGTTATTTTTGCCAATGTTAAGGATACATTAATTATTTATCGAGTACGGCAATGCCAAATACGATTAGACACAATTTTATATTTGAACCTTTTTTTGTAGAGAATCTCAAACATATATTCTTACCACAATGTCGAACAAGAATGGAATCATTCCTTGTATACCCTCCAAAGATTGGCAGTTGAATGTATTCCTTGATCAGCTTGCAAAAGAATTAACAGATGAAGACTTTGCAAGTCTTAAATTCTTTTGCTCAGGTATTTGTGCGGTTGATTTTTGAGGATACATTTGTCAGCTATTTTAAATTACAACCATGTACTTAATTCTGATACTATTTGCACAATAAGCTAGTACTATTTTCCCGTTTTAAGAGTAGTGTCTATTCGTGCCATTTTGGCATTTGTAAATTCCTTTTGCAAAAAAGTCATATAGTAACTGCAATTTACAGACATTAAAACAATATCAAAACGTATTTATGCATCAACATATATAAACGCGGGAGAGTCAACGTATTTGAAACTTCGTTATAAGGTCAAAACGAAGTCTCATTTTTTTTAAGTTAGATAAAAAACAAATTCGTATCACAAAAATTTATTCAGAAATCAAATAATACAATAAAAGCAACTTACAGGTTTATCACATAACTAACATATTTTTTTTTATTTAGGAAGCGACGGAATTAAGAAGAGTTGCCTATCGCAGATCACGAAACCTCTCGAGTTATTTACTGTTCTCAAAGAACGCATGATGATAACAAACGAGAACTTGTTAACATTACAATCCATGATATGGCATATCAAAAGAGACGACCTGTACAGGAAATTTGTTGAATTTTGTAAACAAAGGGACAATACTCTATACTTCTTCAAACCAGAGCAAGAAGCAGGTATCTTTAAATGAATTTAAGGCGTTGTGTAGGTTTGATGGTATTTTAAAAATCTTTATAGACCATTGCATATTTGGGTAATGCCATCCTAATTACCTCTATCAAGATGAAAGCCTTAAAATTACCTCAGTGGGAATACATGGTCAGCTTTAATGATTTTTTTTTCTGTTTCCCAAGACAAAGCTTGTTTAAATCAAAGCTGATTGTCAAAATTGACACCGAAATGTCTTTTTAGAGTATCACAGTTGTATAGCATAGATGAATTACAATAGCTATTCTGCAGAATTTTTATTCTGGTACTCTGACGATGATATTCTCTTTAGCATAAGCGTCTTCGGATATAACGTCAGGTCAGGAGCATAGGATTTCAACAGTGACAGCGTTAAAATATTTGACGTTCGGATATTCTCTAGACTAACCATTTTGTAATATGGATAAGTTCAAGTAGACCGAACGAATTATGATGTCATTCTCTTTATGACGTTCAATGTTTACATTTCCTCATCCGAGTTTACATTTAGATTTCATAATTTAACAGTAATGTTAGTGTAATAAATATTTAAAATGTATAAAGAAAACGTAAAAATTTGACATGTGCATTTAATTTTAAATGGCACCATATTATCAACCAATGAAAATGCTTATATCGGAGGTCCTGACCTGATGTTATATTTGAAGTGAAGCTTGCGTAAATCAAATATATATTGCAACAGGAAACCAGGTTACAGACTGAAATTGCTGTTATTGCTGAAGTTCAAGGCAATATAAGTTGGCCTCATATTTTAATTACTGCAGGCATGGTGTACTCGACTCCAATCTTAATTGACAAGGATTGCCAGTTTTCCTACCGCAGGTCGGGGGTTTTCTCCAGGTACTCCTGCTTCCTACCCCAATAAAAACTGGACGCCATGATATAGCTGAAAAATTGCTGAAAGTGGCGTTAAACACCATCAAACAAACAAACATATTTCAATTCTTAATTTAATTTGTAATGAATTGCAAATACCTATATATATATATTTTCTGGTACCCTGACGATGATATCAGACAATACATTTCTCTAACCTTGAAAATTTCTTCCATTGCAGAAGATGGGAATGATCATGTAAGATTTCATGTACGTGGACATTTTGATAAAAGCGCCGGCTATTTGCAAGATTTGAGATTAGCTGTATCCAGACTGCTGCTCTGTCCTCCGGAATATATATATGTTGCAGGATGCGAGGAAGCGGAGAGCATGTGGGTAACGCTGCTAATACCAGCGAGATGTATTGATGTTCTGTTAAATATACGCAATGACGATTGGTGTGTTTTAAAATTACTTGATGTCGACATATTCGTTATTTCCAAACTAAATAAAGAAGTACGAAGTCCATTAATATTTGCAGGTATTGTACTGTTTTGCTGTAGTAAAATATCAAACAAACTTAACAAAATTTAATGCCAGATTGTTGACACATTTATACTTATCCGGTATGAAATAACACGTATAACATAGTCTGTGGCATATCACTTCTTGTTCAGTAGTATTTATGGCGCTAAAATAAATATGAACATAGATATTTTTGTTTGAAGGGCTTAACGCTTGCTGGACAGCCACTATCTGTATCTGTATTTGTTCACTGCCATTAGGTTAATATACGAATTGGTACCAAGTTAGATTACCAGAAAATCCATTAAAACTGTATTATAAAGTATGCACAGATTATATGCTCTTTTATATCGACTTAATATACAACACTTTGCTTTAGCTGATTGTTTAGAAATTCCAAATATTAAAGTAGATAGTGGTAAATTAACTATGGCCAATAACAGATGCGGAATTGTCCACACATCTGGTGAGTGTATTGATTTGCATTTTAAATTCCAGTAGACAGGACGAACACTGTGTACATGATCTGACTGACAACTTTATTAATGTACTCTACAAGTGTATACATGTATTACTAACAATACAACTTTAGTTTAATTGTTCTATGGAACAACTGATAGGCTTTCCACTACACATATTTTAAACAATAATGGTTGTCTTTTCAAAGTTAAACTTCTAATAGGAAAATGAGTTCAATATCTGTTAAAATGAAAAGCATCTAAACGCTGCTCTTCTTTTTTTATTGTTTCAATTCGCTTAATTGCACTTTACACGTTTTCACCGATATAAATTTTAACAGTAGAAGAAAGCCCGAGTACCAAGTGTACAGCCCGACCTTCTGCATAGCAATTCTTGTCAATCAATAGTAGAGGACTATCTAAAGCACATTATCACATTCAACTTTTTGATTCGGATTTAATTCCTTTTACAGTATTAACATACGAGTGAAAATAAAAACATTCAGATATAAAATAGACCGATCATAGTATCCATGACTTTGACCGTTGTTTATCTTTGGTATACTATTTACAAAAAGTAAACATTTATTTAAAAAAGCAAATTTTGTAACATAAAAAGTTCCAAGAAGAGTTGGCATTGTCATTTGACCTTGCGACTTTGCTACAAGAACGGTCGTATTTCAATATGAGTTATATTTATATAACAATATTAAAAGATACATTTTATTGGTTCAAGAAAGATATAGTATTATAAAGTATCGTTCTAAAAATGTTACATGTGAGGAGATCTACATTTTGGCCTAGGTTTTTAGTTCTGCATTTGTTGTGCATATAAAATCGATATGCAAAAACACGTCAATTGACTTTTAACCTTAAACTTTTATAAGATCAAGGTCAAAGATGACAAATAATGAGTGAAGCCCCTAGTCTCTTAAACTAATGGTGCATAGCTAGGTTACAGCCAACTTGCGAAACACAAAAATAACGTCAAAGAGTCATTAAAATCCCTATACAATACGTAACAATGGGTGTGCCAATATGGTTTTCAGAGATAAGAGAAAAACTCCGTAAAGAAAAACATTTAATGTTTTGTGTGACCTGCAAACTGTAATGTCTAAACGGTTTATCGCCTTTGCAACAAGACAAACCAATCTATGCAGACGGAGAAAAGCCTTAAAAACAACCAACGTTGACAACATAGGAACAAAACAAAAGAATAGAAAAAATGATAATTACGCGAAAAATGCAAATAAACAGTTTAAATGCAAATTCAATATTTTTCTATTATTGAAGACGAGCATCCAGAACTTCAAAATGTTTTAGAAAAAATAAGAATGTATGAACATCAACAAATTCAGCAAACCAAAGAAACAGGTAAACATAATATTCTGATTTATTGTCAGGTAAGACACTTGAAGAGAGAAACATTATTACAACTCGATCATATTTATCCAAAACTGTTATTATTCAAAGCATTATATTATAAACCAGTAACCAAAGAAACCAAATTCTGTTATTTATATTATTTAATATTTCCAAATAAATGAAGCATTTACTTTAAACACATTAATGTTACAATTATTTTTGCCGTGTATTGATAACGTACATCCCATCCTGTTGACGTCTCTTTTACTAACGTCCCATGTTTCAAAGCTCCGCAAGGATCTACATAAATGTGATACTGCATGCACACCTGTGGTAAAACGATGATCAGAAACAAGAACAAAAAGCAAAGAACTCTAACTGGAAGAACCAAGAAAACAGAATTTTTGCATATGGAGTAGTCAACAAGCCACCTATCGACCAGAACAATACAAATAACTATAAAGAATAATTTATTTCCAAATTGTTTCTAAAGTCACGATAGCAATCAAAAGTCCTGTATCGTTATTAAGTCGCCGACCACGAAGTGTCGGGCGACTTATTGTTTTTACTCCGTTTCTTATTAAGTCGCCGACCACGAAGTGTCGGGCGACTTATTGTTTTTACTCCGTTTCTTATTATTAAGTCGCCGACCACGAAGTGTCGGGCGACTTATTGTTTTTACTCCGTTTCTTATTAAGTCGCCGACCACGAAGTGTCGGGCGACTTATTGTTTTTACTCCGTTTCTTATTATTATTATTATTATGTTTTCCTTTTTCCCCTCGCAATGTTGTCCGCTCGTTTTCTCGCTCATCTTTTAACCGATCGAAATGAAACTTTGGGAACATGTTAAGGGTGACCTCAAGTTGTGCAATCCACTTTTGAAATTTTCAAAATGGCCACCATTTTCAAAATGGCCGCCGTTGAAAAAAATGACGGCCGTTGTCAGATCTCAGTAATTGCCAAAGCAATTTCAATGAAAATTGGTATACTGGTACAGCTAACTATCCCGAGCATTTTTGCAAAAAAAAATTTGACGCGGCCGACATTTCAAAATGGCCGCCATCCGAACACCACCCCCCTAAAAATGTAAAAATTTAAACGTCATCCGATTTAGACGAAATTTGGTATACAGGTAGCTTATGATACCCTAAGTGTGCCACTATTTAAAAATGTTTTGTCCGACGTCCGGTTTCAAAATGGCGGCCGTTTTAAAGTTTTACAAAATGGCGGCCGTTGTCAGATCTCAGTTATGGCCAGAGCAATTTCAATGAAAATTGGTATACTGATACAGCTAACTATCCTGAGCATTTTTGCAAAAAAAATTTTTTTTCCGACTTCCGGTTTCAAAATGGCGGCCGTTTTAAAGTTTGCTCGTTTTCTCGCTCATCTTTTAACCGATCGAAATGAAACTTGGCCAACTGAAAGCTCATGTTATGAAGTTGTGCTCTTGACTTTTAGTTCCCTCTACTCGGTCAAAAGTGCGGAACGGGAGGCGACTTCAACGTTTCGGGAAACGTAAATTTTAATTATTATTATTAAGTCGCCGACCACGAAGTGTCGGGCGACTTATTGTTTTTACTCCGTTTCTTATTAAGTCGCCCAAAAAAATTTTTTTTGGGAGACTTATTGTGTTTGCACCGTTTCTTATTATTATTATTATTATTATTATTAAGTCTCCCAAACGAAGTTTGGAGACTTATTGTTTTTACTCTGTTTCTTATTATTATTATTCTTCTTCTGGTTTCCCCGTAGAGATTTCCGACACTTTTCTCAGAAACCGTAAATGGGATCAATTTGAAACTTGGTAGGATGTTAGACCCTATTGGCTAGATGTGCAATCATCTTTCGGAATTTCCAAGATGGCCGCCACTTTCAAAATGGCCGCCATTTAAGTTTTCCCGCCAAAATGCAGTTCCCGGAGAACCGCCAGATGGATTTCGATGAAACTTGGTATGTAGGTTCAGCATAGTGGTCTTGATTTATTTTTGGCAAAAAATCGCGCGCGAACCGGCCGCCATTTTCAAAATGGCCGCCGAATCGCCAAAAATTCAAGTTTGTCGGATTTCAACGAAAATGGGTTTTAACAGTAAATTTGGTATGCCGAGTCCAATGGTCAACTCAGAATTTTTATACGACGCGCCATTTTTTGTAAAATGGCCGCCAAAGTTGCCAAATTCTGGTTTCCCGGTAGAGATTTCCGACACTTTTCTCAGAAACCGTAAATGGGATCAATTTGAAACTTGGTAGGATGTTAGACCCTATTGGCTAGATGTGCAATCATCTTTCGGAATTTCCAAGATGGCCGCCACTTTCAAAATGGCCGCCATTTAAGTTTTCCCGTCAAAATGCAGTTCCCGGAGAACCGCCAGATGGATTTCGATGAAACTTGGTATGTAGGTTCAGCATAGTGGTCTTGATTTATTTTTGGCAAAAAATCGCGCGCGAACCGGCCGCCATTTTCAAAATGGCCGCCGAATCGCCAAAAATTCAAGTTTGTCGGATTTCAACGAAAATGGGTTTTAACAGTAAATTTGGTATGCCGAGTCCAATGGTCAACTCAGAATTTTTATACGACGCGCCATTTTTTGTAAAATGGCCGCCAAAGTTGCCAAATGGGCAAAAATTCAACATTGTCATAATTCAACGAAAATAGGTTCTAAAAGTAAATTTGGTATGCCGAGTTCAACGGTACACTCAGATTTTTTATACGACCCGCCATTTTTTTAAAAATGGCCACCAAAGTCGCCAAATCGGCAAAAATTCAACATTGTCGGAACTCAATGAAAATTGGTTCCTAAAGTAAATTTAGTATGTCGAGTTCAATGGTCAACTCAGAATTTTTATATGACGCGCTATTTTTTGTAAAATAGGTGAATAGCAACCTGTAAAGTCAAATATAAGGTGATTCACAGGCTGCACAGGACTATCAGTAACTTCGTTTGGGAGACTTCACGTTTCGCGAAACGTAAATTTTAATTATTATTATTATTATTCTTTTCCACACATTTTTCTTAATCGTGAACTTGTCCGACACATTTTTTGAAAACGCTTTGACCAATCAAGATAAAACCTGCTGAGGTGGGTGGAGGGTCACTCAGAGGGGTGCCATCCACTTTTGAAATTTTCAAAATGGCCGCCATTTTCAAAATGGCCGCCGTTAAAGATTTTTGGCCCCCTCTCAGATCTCGGAGATGGCTGGATGGATTTTAATGAAAATTGGTACACTGGTAGAGTTAACCATCCTGAGCAGTGTGGCGAAAAAAAATTTGATGCGAACGCCGCCATTTTAAAATGGCCGCCGTTTTACCACACCCGCCCCCCAAAAACGTCAACTTTGTCCGATTTCAACGAAATTTGATTTCTAGACGTATTTTGATGTACTGAACCTGCTGAGGTGGGTGGAGGGTCACTCAGAGGTGTGCCATCCACTTTTGAAATTTTCAAAATGGCCGCCATTTTCAAAATGGCCGCCGTTAAAGATTTTTGGCCCCCTCTCAGATCTCGGAGATGGGTGGATGGATTTTAATGAAAATTGGTACACTGGTAGAGTTAACCATCCTGAGCAGTATGGCGAAAACAAATTTGATGCAAAAGCCGCCATTTTAAAATGGCCGCCGTTTTACCACACCCGCCCCCAAAAACATCAACTTTGTCCGATTTTAACGAAATTTGATTTCTAGAGGTATTTTGATGTACTGATTTGAATGGAATACTATCCATGGGGATTTGGGCGACTTCTGTGTTGGCATCCCAACACAATCATGTTTAATTAAGTCGCCGACCACGAAGTGTCGGGCGACTTATTGTTTTTACTCCGTTTCTTATTATTATTATTAAGTCGCCCAAAAAAATTTTTTTTGGGAGACTTATTGTGTTTGCACCGTTTCTTATTATTATTATTATTATTATTATTATTATTATTATTATTATTATTATTATTATTATTATTATTATTCTTTTCCACACATTTTTCTTAATCATGAACTTGTCCGACACATTTTTTGAAAACGCTTTGACCAATCAAGATAAAACCTGCTGAGGTGGGTGGAGGGTCACTCAGAGGGGTGCCATCCACTTTTGAAATTTTCAAAATGGCCGCCATTTTCAAAATGGCCGCCGTTAAAGATTTTTGGCCCCCTCTCAGATCTCGGAGATGGCTGGATGGATTTTAATGAAAATTGGTACACTGGTAGAGTTAACCATCCTGAGCAGTGTGGCGAAAAAAAATTTGATGCGAACGCCGCCATTTTAAAATGGCCGCCGTTTTACCACACCCGCCCCCCAAAAACGTCAACTTTGTCCGATTTCAACGAAATTTGATTTCTAGACGTATTTTGATGTACTGAACCTGCTGAGGTGGGTGGAGGGTCACTCAGAGGTGTGCCATCCACTTTTGAAATTTTCAAAATGGCCGCCATTTTCAAAATGGCCGCCGTTAAAGATTTTTGGCCCCCTCTCAGATCTCGGAGATGGGTGCATGGATGGATTTTAATGAAAATTGGTACACTGGTAGAGTTAACCATCCTGAGCAGTATGGCGAAAACAAATTTGATGCAAAAGCCGCCATTTTAAAATGGCCGCCGTTTTACCACACCCGCCCCCAAAAACATCAACTTTGTCCGATTTCAACGAAATTTGATTTCTAGAGGTATTTTGATGTACTGATTTGAATGGAATACTATCCATGGGGATTTGGGCGACTTCTGTGTTGGCATCCCAACACAATCATGTTTAATTATTATTATTTTCATATTTCTTATGTTTTCCTTTTTCCCCTCGCAATGTTGTCCGCTCGTTTTCTCGCTCATCTTTTAACCGATCGAAATGAAACTTTGGGAACATAATAAGGGTGACCTGAAGTTGTGCAATCCATTTTTGAAATTTTCAAAATGGCCGCCATTTTCAAAATGGCCGCCGTTGAAAAAAATGACGGCCGTTGTCAGATCTCAGTAATTGCCGAAGCAATTTCAATGAAAATTGGTATACTGATACAGCTCACTATCCCGAGCATTTTTGCGAAAAAAAATTTGACGCGGCCGACATTTCAAAATGGCCGCCATCCGAACACCACCCCCCTAAAACTGTAAAAATTTAAACGTCATCCGATTTAAACGAAATTTGGTATACAGGTAGCTTATGATACCCTGAGTGTGCCACTATTTTCAAAATTTTTGTCCGACTTCCGGTTTCAAAATGGCGGCCGTTTTAAAGTTTTACAAAATGGCGGCCGTTGTCAGATCTCAGTTATGGCTAGAGCAATTTCAATGAAAATTGGTATACTGATACAGCTAACTATCCTGAGCATTTTTGCAAAAAAAATTTTTTGTCCGACTTCCGGTTTCAAAATGGCGGCCGTTTTAAAGTTTGCTCGTTTTCTCGCTCATCTTTTAACCGATCGAAATGAAACTTGGCCAACTGAAAGCTCATGTTATGAAGTTGTGCTCTTGACTTTTAGTTCCCTCTACTCGGTCAAAAGTGCGGAACGGGAGGCGACTTCAACGTTTCGGGAAACGTAAATTTTAATTATTATTATTAAGTCTCCCAAACGAAGTTTGGAGACTTATTGTTTTTACTCTGTTTCTTATTATTATTATTCTTCTTCTGGTTTCCCCGTAGAGATTTCCGACACTTTTCTCAGAAACCGTAAATGGGATCAATTTGAAACTTGGTAGGATGTTAGACCCTATTGGCTAGATGTGCAATCATCTTTCGGAATTTCCAAGATGGCCGCCACTTTCAAAATGGCCGCCATTTAAGTTTTCCCGCCAAAATGCAGTTCCCGGAGAACCGCCAGATGGATTTCGATGAAACTTGGTATGTAGGTTCAGCATAGTGGTCTTGATTTATTTTTGGCAAAAAATCGCGCGCGAACCGGCCGCCATTTTCAAAATGGCCGCCGAATCGCCAAAATTCAAGTTTGTCGGATTTCAACGAAAATGGGTTTTAACAGTAAATTTGGTATGCCGAGTCGAATGGTCAACTCAGAATTTTTATACGACGCGCCATTTTTTGTAAAATGGCCGCCAAAGTTGCCAAATGGGCAAAAATTCAACATTGTCATAATTCAACGAAAATAGGTTCTAAAAGTAAATTTGGTATGCCGAGTTCAACGGTACACTCAGATTTTTTATACGACCCGCCATTTTTTTAAAAATGGCCACCAAAGTCGCCAAATCGGCAAAAATTCAACATTGTCGGAACTCAATGAAAATTGGTTCCTAAAGTAAATTTAGTATGTCGAGTTCAATGGTCAACTCAGAATTTTTATATGACGCGCTATATTTTGTAAAATGGCCGCCGAAGTTGCCAAATCGGCAAAAAATCAACAACGTTGGAATTCAATGAAATTGGGTTCTTAAAGTAAATTTGTTATGGCGAGTTCTCTTTTAGGCAAACGTTCATGTGGGACAGGTGAAACATGTCTGTGTCAACAGAATACCAGTAAAATTTGAAAATTTACCATTTTTTTCAATTTTATTAGAATTTGAAATCTAGGTGAATAGCAACCTGTAAAGTCAAATATAAGGTGATTCACAGGCTGCACAGGACTATCAGTAACTTCGTTTGGGAGACTTCACGTTTCGCGAAACGTAAATTTTAATTATTATTATTTTCATATTTCTTATGTTTTCCTTTTTCCCCTCGCAATGTTGTCCGCTCGTTTTCTCGCTCATCTTTTAACCGATCGAAATGAAACTTTGGGAACATAATAAGGGTGACCTGAAGTTGTGCAATCCACTTTTGAAATTTTCAAAATGGCCGCCATTTTCAAAATGGCCGCCGTTGAAAAAAAATGACGGCCGTTGTCAGATCTCAGTAATTGCCAAAGCAATTTCAATGAAAATTGGTATACTGATACAGCTCCCTATCCCGAGCATTTTTGCAAAAAAAAATTTGACGCGGCCGACATTTCAAAATGGCCGCCATCCGAACACCACCCCCCTAAAACTGTAAAAATTTAAACGTCATCCGATTTAAACGAAATTTGGTATACAGGTAGCTTATGATACCCTGAGTGTGCCACTATTTTCAAAATTTTTGTCCGACTTCCGGTTTCAAAATGGCGACCGTTTTAAAGTTTTACAAAATGGCGGCCGTTGTCAGATCTCAGTTATGGCCAGAGCAATTTCAATGAAAATTGGTATACTGATACAGCTAACTATCCTGAGCATTTTTGCAAAAAAAATTTTTTGTCCGACTTCCGGTTTCAAAATGGCGGCCGTTTTAAAGTTTGCTCGTTTTCTCGCTCATCTTTTAACCGATCGAAATGAAACTTGGCCAACTGAAAGCTCATGTTATGAAGTTGTGCTCTTGACTTTTAGTTCCCTCTACTCGGTCAAAAGTGCGGAACGGGAGGCGACTTCAACGTTTCGTGAAACGTAAATTTTAATTATTATTATGTTTTCCTTTTTCCCCTCGCAATGTTGTCCGCTCGTTTTCTCGCTCATCTTTTAACCGATCGAAATGAAACTTTGGTAACATGTTAAGGGTGACCTGAAGTTGTGCAATCCACTTTTGAAATTTTCAAAATGGCCGCCATTTTCAAAATGGCTGCCGTTGAAAAAAAATGACGGCCGTTGTCAGATCTCAGTAATTGCCAAAGCAATTTCAATGAAAATTGGTATACTGGTACAGCTAACTATCCCGAGCATTTTTGCAAAAAAAAATTTGACGCGGCCGACATTTCAAAATGGCCGCCATCCGAACACCACCCCCCTAAAAATGTAAAAATTTAAACGTCATCCGATTTAAACGAAATTTGGTATACAGGTAGCTTATGATACCCTGAGTGTGCCACTATTTTCAAAATTTTTGTCCGACTTCCGGTTTCAAAATGGCGGCCGTTTTAAAGTTTTACAAAATGGCGGCCGTTGTCAGATCTCAGTTATGGCCAGAGCAATTTCAATGAAAATTGGTATACTGATACAGCTAACTATCTTGAGCATTTTTGCAAAAAAAATTTTTTGTCCGACTTCCGGTTTCAAAATGGCGGCCGTTTTAAAGTTTGCTCGTTTTCTCGCTCATCTTTTAACCGATCGAAATGAAACTTGGCCAACTGAAAGCTCATGTTATGAAGTTGTGCTCTTGACTTTTAGTTCCCTCTACTCGGTCAAAAGTGCGGAACGGGAGGCGACTTCAACGTTTCGGGAAACGTAAATTTTAATTATTATTATTATTTTCATATTTCTTATGTTTTCCCCTCGCAATGTTGTCCGCTCGTTTTCTCGCTCATCTTTTACCCGATCGAAATGAAACTTTGGGAACATGTTAAGGGTGACCTGAAGTTGTGCAATCCACTTTTGAAATTTTCAAAATGGCCGCCATTTTCAAAATGGCCGCCGTTGAAAAAAATGACGGCCGTTGTCAGATCTCAGTAATTGCCAAAGCAATTTCAATGAAAATTGGTATACTGGTACAGCTAACTATCCCGAGCATTTTTGCAAAAAAAAATTTGACGCGGCCGACATTTCAAAATGGCCGCCATCCGAACACCACCCCCGTAAAAATGTAAAAATTTAAACGTCATCCGATTTAGACGAAATTTGGTATACAGGTAGCTTATGATACCCTAAGTGTGCCACTATTTAAAAATGTTTTGTCCAACTTCCGGTTTTAAAATGGCGGCCGTTTTAAAGTTTTACAAAATGGCGGCCGTTGTCAGATCTCAGTTATGGCCAGAGCAATTTCAATGAAAATTGGTATACTGATACAGCTAACTATCCTGAGCATTTTTGCCAAAAAAATTTTTTGTCCGACTTCCGGTTTCAAAATGGCGGCCGTTTTAAAGTTTGCTCGTTTTCTCGCTCATCTTTTAACCGATCGAAATGAAACTTGGCCAACTGAAAGCTCATGTTATGAAGTTGTGCTCTTGACTTTTAGTTCCCTCTACTCGGTCAAAAGTGCGGAACGGGAGGCGACTTCAACGTTTCGGGAAACGTAAATTTTAATTGGTGATTATATTGTTATGCAATATTTAAAAGATAAAGTGATGTCTCCTGAAAAGTCGAAGATACACGTAACAGATCATAAAAACAGACAAAGAAGATTTGAAACGACGGTTCCGTCTTTACCATTAGTACATGAAGTTACCACGAGTACTGATGACGCAAGGCTACTGCATGTTAGAGGTTAGTTGTGCTTGTCTGTCGATTTATAACAACACACGTGTTATTTTTGCATGTTTTTATTTATGTATGAACCATTGTTTCACAATAGTGCATAAATTGCATAATATGTATAATTACTGCTACATGAAGTCAAATAAATTGTCATCAATGATACCAAGGCTATAAATTTACTACACCAGACGCGTGTTTTGTCTAATCAAGACTCATCGGTAACGCTCGAAACTAAGAAATATGTTAATACTAAATAATTAACTAAAAACATTATCTAAAATTAAGTATGTATTTTGTCAAAATCTGAAAAATTAGCGATTTATACAACCAATGCGATACAAAACCATGTATCATCTATATAGGTGATAAAAGATGTTCTTTTGTCGGAACTACTTCTTGACATCACAAATCAATAGTTTAACCAATGATTCGTTGAATGACTTCTCTATGAATGAAATATGACGACATAATACGTGTGACTTTAGGAACTATATTTTATAAACAAATGTTTCGTAGAATGTTAAATTTTAAATTTTAAACATCCAGTTTTGTTCTGTCCTTTTTATACTCCTTAATTTTAGATAAACTGTGTTATTACATACACTTAAGTGTAGGTACAACTACCAATATCACGTCTCGACAGTTGTATACATTCCGCATCACAATTCCACAATGCGCGTCTCGTATTGTTGGTTCTATTATTACCAATAAAACATCAAGGTTGTCACCATAAACAGTCTACTATTACATGAGTTAACATGTTTACAATCGTATGATATATATATTAAAAAATGAAACCAGTGAAACCGTAACAAGAAAGTAATATTAAATTACGTTTGAAAGCATGAACACTTTTTTTACAGAGACTACAGCAAGCCTAAGGCAGCATACTGATTCAGGTAAATATAACTTGTTTAGTATGATTAACCTAAATGGAAAAAACTATTCACATTAACTGATTGCCAGTTCTCTAATAACATGGCGACAAAATATTATACTGTTCCAATGCCTTAGTCAAAATATAGCAACTTATAAACACAAGTAGTCAATTGAATAGTATTATATTGGTCTTTAAAGAAGCAACTAGAAAAAGACTTCCAATGATCACAGTAAGCAACAATAACGGAAATTAAGTAAAGCATTCTATTTTAAATATAGCTTGTTGTTTGCTTCAGTTCTTTGGATTTATTTTTTTATTTTTGTAATGCACTAATTTTGCTTTAGTCATCTTTTTTCTTGTGTTACCTCAGGTTTTCAGGAAGAACAGATATTCAGTAAAAGACACGGGGATTTTGATCAAAACTAATCAGTTATGAAGCAGCGTTAATTTGGACCATATATATGTTGTATTGTAGTGTACATATGTACTTTTTGTTTTATAAGTTTGTTTGTTTGGGTGATGTTTCACTCCAATTTCAGTAGTTTTTCAGCTAAATCATGGCGCCCAGGTTTCATTAGGGGAAGAAGCAGGAGTACCCGGAGAAAAATCCTGACCATCGGAAGAAAAAGTGGCAATCCTTGTCAATTAAGAGACGACTACACTCTTCCTGCAAGTGAGAATCAAACCCGCAACCTCAGTATTGACAGACCACGTGATCAATAGTAGACCAACTACCTTAACCATTCGGCCACCGAGGCCCCAGTACAGTTTGTAAATATACAGTACTCTATATTGTAATTCAAGTGACGAAAGCTTTACATTTCTTTCTAGAATATTTATGTACATAAACAGTCAATAAGAATGCTTATATTGTTGCAAATAGTAAATGGTTTTTTTTTAATTTAAAGCACTGGTTTGTTTTCTGGATTTCGGTCTGTATATGAAATTTATCTTACAATTCGTAATAACGTTTAATGTTTAAAATCAATGTCGTCTTTAGAACCAATTTAGCCCGATTATTTCTTTCATGAAAATTAAACTGAAAATAAATATTTGAAATTTTATTTGTATTTTTAATCCTTTGACTTTACTAGTGAAACAGCAGTTCTAGATTTGATTTTAATGTGTAACAACAGAATATGTGCAAAAAAACGAGAACCTTCTTAACAATTTGCTCATTAATAAATCATAATAAGTG
The DNA here is from genome assembly GCA_944474755.1 of Limnoperna fortunei. Lineage (NCBI taxonomy): Eukaryota > Metazoa > Mollusca > Bivalvia > Mytilida > Modiolidae > Limnoperna > Limnoperna fortunei. The sequence goes on along the minus strand of OX104121.1, from coordinate 40,382,179 downwards.
TTTATTTTTGTGATTTTACGTAACTTTTCAGCAATTTTTCCAGCGATATCATAGTGTGGATAATTGTGTAGAATGCTGGAGTAACCGATGATAACCCGGATTTTAATATAATTTTATTTTGTGAATCGGAGAAAGTATCAAGAATCGTCTATGTATGTCTAATTGTTGAGTGATTGTAGACAGGTCAAAAGTATGCGAGTTCTGCAAGCCCGATCGCAATAAATTTACGCAATTTTGTGTCGGTCATCATATGCATTATTTCATGAAAAAATTCCTAAATATGACATTACAGTTTCGTAGCGGAAATTTGTTATTCAATGTAACAAGCGACAAGTAAAGGTAACATGAACGGAAAGAGATAACTACTATGCATGATTTAAGTATACATTGGGTTATAAGCAACTAGTTTATCAAACAGAACATGGAACTTTCAACTTCCACAGTGAAGTCTTCAAGTACGATCCAGCTGTATTTACAATACCCACTCCGCTGTACTTACATACCCATCCCGCTGTACCTACATACCCATCCCGCTGTACATGCATACCCACCCCGCTGTACCTACATACCCATACCGCTGTACCTACATACCCATCCCGCTGAATATGCATACCCACCCCGCTGTACCTACATACCCATCCAGCTGTACCTACATACCCACCCCGCTGTACCTACATACCCATCCCGCTGTACCTACATACCCATACCGCTGTACCTACATACCCATACCGCTGTACCTACATACCCATACCGCTGTATATGCATACCCACCCCGCTGTACCTACATACCCATCCCGCTGAATATGCATATCCACCCCGCTGTACCTACATACCCATCCAGCTGTACCTACATACCCACCCCGCTGTACCTACATACCCATCCCGTTGTACCTACATACCCATCCCGCTGTACCTACATACCTATACCGCTATATATGAATACCCACCCCGCTGTACCTACATACCCATACCGCTGTATATGCATAGCCACCCCGCTGTACCTACATACCCATACCGCTGTATATGCATACCCACCCCGCTGTACCTACATACCCATACCGCTGTATATGAATACCCACCCCGCTGTACCTACATACCCATCCCGCTGTACCTACATACCCATCCCGCTGTATATGCATACCCATCCCGCTGTACCTACATACCTATACCGCTATATATGAATACCCACCCCGCTGTACCTACATACCCATACCGCTGTATATGCATACCCACCCCGCTGTACCTACATACCCATACCGCTGTATATGCATACCCACCCCGCTGTACCTACATACCCATCCCGCTGTACCTACATACCCATCCCGCTGTATATGCATACCCACCCGCCGCTGTACCTACATACCCATACCGCTATATATGCATACCCACCCCGCTGTACCTACATACCCATACCGCTGTATATGCATACCCACCCGCCGCTGTACCTACATACCCATACCGGTATATATGCATACCCACCCCGCTGTACCTACATACCCATACCGCTGTACCTACATACCCATCCCGCTGTATATGCATACCCATCCCGCTGTACCTACATACCCATCCCGCTGTATATGCATACCCATCCCGCTGTACCTACATACCCATCCCGCTGTACCTACATACCTATACCGCTGAATATGCATACCCATCCCGCTGTACCTACATACCCATCCCGCTGTATATGCATACCCATCCCGCTGTACCTACATACCCATACCGCTGTATATGCATACCCACCCCGCTGTACCTACATACACATACCGCTGTACCTACATACCCATACCGCTGTATGTGCATACCCACCCCGCTGTACCTACATACCCATACCGCTGTATATGCATACCCACCCCGCTGTACCTACATACCCATCCCGCTGTACCTACATACCCATCCCGATGTATATGCATACCCACCCCGCTGTACCTACATACCCAAACCGCTGTACTTATATACCCATCCCGCTGTACTTACTTACCCATCCCGCAGTAATTATACCCATCGCTGTATTTACATACCCGCAACACTGTGCTTACGTACACACCCGCTGTACTTATATACCCATCCCGCAGTACTTATATACCCATCCCGCTGTATTTACATACCCGCAACAATGTGCTTACGGTCACACCCCGCTGTACTTATATACCCACCCGCTGTACTTATATACCCATCCCGCTGTATTTACATACCCGCAACACTGTGCTTACGTACACACCCCGCTGTACTTATATACCCACCCACTGTACTTATATACCGTTTCCGCTGTACTTACATACCCATCCCTTAGTACTTAAATATACCCATCCCGCTGTATTTACATACCCGGAACACTGTACTTACGTACACACCCCGCTGCACTTATATACTAATCTCGCTGTACTTATATACCCACTCCGCTGTATTTATATATCCACCCCGATGTACTTATATACAGTAGTCCCCCTCTTATAAGACCACCCCATCTGAGTCATGAAAGTGGTCTTATAATGGGGGTGGTCTTTCTTGAGGGGATACAATTTATACAGGTCTATAAAGCCTGGTCGGTTGATTAGCAGCAAAAGCTGTGAAGTGATTAATATTCACACAAAATAAGTATTTTTATTTTATCATTCAATATAAATAAAAATAAAAAGAATTAATGCAGTTTTTATCTGTTCAAAATGTGTAATGATAATACAATATTTCCAAGTCTTCTTAACAGTGAATGTTTCTGTTCCTGTTTCATCTGCATTATCGTTGTTTTTATCACTTTTATTGTCTGCCCAGGTTCCACTTCATAGTTTATTAAGGTTCCGTCTAATTTGGAAAAATCCAGGTTTTTCTCCGTTTCCAGTTTCCCAAGTTTTTGACATCGTTTGTAGTAAATTTTGATTTATGATTATGTTGGTACATTGTATTATTATCTCCTTGTTATATATTTCAGTCTTCTTGTAATAAACCCGATTTCCGTCATGCCGAAATCAAACTGATCTACAATATATATTACTTGTTTTCCCCTTTAATCCAGCTTAAAAACCTTTCTTTTGCACGATTTTGACATTTTGTTTACCGATTGTTGAACTGTTTCCGAACTGGTTTACGATAATAAAACCAAATCTCGTTCTATTCGAGACTTCCAAAATAAACATCCAGTCAGAGAAAATGGTCGGTCATGAGAAGAATTTACGGTGTTGTGTCAAAAAAACGTGGTCGCTGGTCGCTTTTGAGGGGTGGTCGTTCGCGAAAGGTAATTTTACGTTAGAAACACTTAATGCATCAGGATTTTGGCCGGATAAAGCGGGTGGTCGCTGGCGAAGGGATCGTATAAGAGGGGGACTACTGTACCTATCCCGCTGTACTTATATTTCCATCCCGCTGTACTTTTATACCCATCCTGCTGTACTTGTATACCAATCCAGCTGTATTTACATACCCGAAACACTGTGCTTACGTACACACCCCGCAGTACTTATATACCCATCCCGCTGTACTTACATACCCTTCCCATTGTACTTACATACCCATCCCACTGTACTATCATACCCACCCCTCGGTACTTTTCCTACCAATCCAAATGTACGTTCATACCCAAATCGCTGTACATTAATACCCATCCTGCTGTAATCTCTGATGAAGTCAAAAATGTTTACAGTTATTGGATAAATAAATATTTTCTCAACTGTTGTGCACATATTATAATCCATGTATCGGATTACGAGGAGGGAGCAAGAGTGTACATGGGTTCATTAACAAGTTAACAATCTTCCCAAAACAGATAACAGTACATTAAAAATAATAATAACAGATAACAGCAAATTACATGAGAAAACAAAAAACAGTAAATTGAAAAATCGAAAAAAAACAGATAGCAGCAGAATTGAGAAATTTAGAGGGAATAACAGAGAACAAATTTAAAACAACTAACAGTGTTCTGACTATTAACAGCAAACAGTGTTGTAACAGTTAACAACAAATGTCAATTTTTAAGGAAACAGATAACATCTTATGTTTGAAAAACAGTTAACAGTTGGTTTATTTGCTAAAAAAACAGTTAACAGACTTTTAAAAATGCCCCAAAATACACTTACAGAATAAATCTTGCCACCCCCCCCCCCCTTTTGATTACATTTGGTTAAATGTCTTGAAATTCGAATGGCTAAATTTCACTTCCGTCACCAAAAGATATAAATAATATTTTTCTATTTTTAAACACTATATTAGGTATGTTGCTATTTTTAAAGAATATTTTAGGCATGTTACTATTGATTAAAAATATGTTAGGCATGGATTTTCGATTTGATCGATATACTAGTAAACTATATGGCAGGCGTACTATACTACAAGTTATCGTGTTTTGGTGAGGTTTTTTTGGCTTACCGGTACTTTTTGAATCAACAATTATTTCCTCGAGATATTCAGCGTTTTGAAATGTGGCCAACTGTTTTTATTTTAATAAGGCGATTTTGCATAATAATTAGAACGGAAGTGTACGTTAGGAACAATCGATTGTTATTTATTCGTTGTGGTAATGTCGTCTGCAGTTAAGGTGGGGGGGGGGGGGGCTAACTTTGTACGGATACCATTGACCATCACGAAAGCAGACGAACTTGTGTAAATACTGCAAGGTCGCTTTAGACACAAAATGGCTGAATTACTATGTAAAAATTCCCGTAACAGAAGTTAAGGACGATTTGTGACAAGTAAATAACAGAGGCATAGTATAAAACAAGGACAGGTTATCGGAACTATTATTTTTAACTGGATTTTGTAATAAAAAGGAAAAATGGAATAATAATCAAATGTTGGCAACAACAAAAAAACACACTCAACAGTGGCGTGACTTGTAGTATAGGTGATTTGTTATTTTGTCTTAATTGTATGTTAAATGTTAAAATATGAAGTTCTTGCTTTGAATCGCTTTTTTATTGAAATTAGTCATATAATAATCTAATCAGATATATGCATTATTTAAAACTGTACAGGAGTGTACATTTCAACAAGAATTATATAAAAATTAAGGACTTTTAATTCGTTTAATACGCTTTATATGGACCTTGTAGAAAGATATTGACCTCAGATTTGATCGTCAGTCAATATCATCCTACAAGGGTCATAAAAAGCGTATTGACCTCTTCAAAATTCCATAATTGAATAAAATTAAATGTGCTGTTGATCCTTCATTATATGATGTGGTTTGAAAAAAAAATCGTAATTATATGCTGTGGTTCCATCATAACATGATTTGGTTACTTCATTATGTGCTTACAATATTATTTCCTGTGGTTCCATCATTATATACTGTGGTTCCGTCATCATATGCTGTGGTGTCGTCATTACATGATGTGGTTACTTTCTTATATGCTGTGGTTGGTTCATTATGTGATTACTTTATTATATGCTGTGATTACATCATTATATACTGTGGTTCCGTCATCATATGCTGTGGTGTCGTCATTATATGATGTGGTTACTTTCTTATATCCTGTGGTTACTTCATTAATATGCTGTGTTTACTTAATTTTGGGCTCACTTCATTATATGCTGTGGTTAAGAACCCGGATTCCTTCTAGCGAAACTTGTTTTCGGTATTTAATCTTTTTATGGGATTATTAGTTGTTTATAAAATGGATAGAGACAATTAAAGTAGTTAAATTCATGCAATTAAAAACGTGCTGAATGCACATTGATAAGCTGTCGCCCTTCGATGAGATAGGGACAAGAAAAAGCAGAGTTTCAAAAAACGTAAATAATCTACTTATCGCTGTATTTAATATTGTGACGTCACGGTATTTACTTAACGACGTCTTGACAGCGAGGCAAAATGGGCCCATCTCACGCCAGAAGAGTGAGATGGAAAAATACTGGACATACAGAATAATGGAAAATACTGCAAAATAGCGATAATAATCAAGATTTGCAAATTGTAACGTCTACTTTCAGTTTCATTTTTCAGGATACCTATTATTAGCTATTATGATTTTACTTATTTTATGATTCCCGACAAGTTCAGAGGATATGGAATTAAAGCCATCGGAAATATATTACACACAGGACTCTATTATGAACAAATTTGGCGATTATACAGTTCACGGAAATACATTTATTGGAGAAACCTTAGATCAGTTATTAAGTGGATATTGTAATGTAAGAAGCATTCCGATGATCAGAGTGGCACAAGTTAATGGCAAGTGGTATACATTTGACAATAGACGTCTTTGGGTATTCCGGACGGCAGAAGAACTTGGATTCCTTAAGAAAATAGAGGTAAAAATTGCCTATAACATAAACGAAGAAAGATTTACAACACAAAATGGTGGGACTACAATTCGCGTCCGGGGAAATCCAGGAGGTAGTCTTTGGAGGACATCAAGACAAATTACAGCACCTGTCCGGACCCGAAGCACAAGTTCCAACTTAAGGGCACACGATGTTTTGCATAGACCTACGTCGGCATACTCCCCTACTTATAATGTCCAGACACGAAGCACAAGTCCGAACTTATGGGCGCACGATGTTTTCCAGAGCCATACGTCGGCATACTTCCCTTCTTATACGGTTACAAATGATCGGGAAACGGGTATACATTCAGCAAATAAAAGTACCAGAGACAATGTGACGCATGCAAGCTCTGTTCCAACGTCAAACTACATTAGTTTTATACCATGTACGATTTTGTAAAAACGATGGATTTTTACCAGTTCTGCTTTATCCCTTCAGAACATTACAGCTTCAATATCAGTTTGTTGTTAGTTTTTACACCGTATCCGTGGATCAGGCCATATTATGCAGAGTTTGAAAACTAGGTATCGTTATTTATGCAAATGTAAATTTTCAAAAATCAATACCTTTCTGATAGAATTTTCAAAGCGGATGGTTGTACGTTGTGACTATGCAGTTTCGTTTATTATAATCATACATTAGATTTATGCCTTACTTATAGTTAATTATTATTTTGAATTAATTTTAGATTTATTTTTATTTAAACAAGCAATTAATGACGTACGATGTTAAAAGGGTTAAGAAAAGACAGTTGTCACTCCAACACTTCCTAATTACGCTAGGGGGCCTTGGTGACCGATCGCGAGTGATTATGGTAGTTCGTCTACTATTGATCACGTGGTCTCTCATCACTGAGATTGCGGGTTCAAGTCTTACTGCGGTAGGGTGTACCGACTCCAAGGATTGCCAGTTTTCTTACTTAAAGTCGGGGTTTTTCTCTGGCTACTCCTGCTTCCTTTCCCAATAAAATCTGGACGCCAGGATATAGCTGAAAAATTGAGGCATTTAACAATATTCAAATAACAAAACAACAAACCAATTGCGCTACGTCTGATAGGCCTCTACTGTTATGATTTAAGACAATATTGCTTTAGTATCATATCAGCTTTACTGCACCATACGAGTGGTAACAGTAAAGTAAACAGTAATGAAATTACTTTTCTGTGCGCTCTTTCCTGACTTGTATGTATTTTATTCAATCTGCTCTACAAATACATTCCTTTATGCAACTGTTAGTGATCATCACAAATTGATGGATAACAGGATAACTAAAGAAGAAGAAGATAAGAAAACATGACAATATAAGTTAAACAGTCAGCTACGTCAGTTACAAAAGGTTATAAAGATTAATATAATCATCATACCTTCAATCAAGCTAATTTAAGCACTAGATTTAAGGCACATTGTTGTCACGTGACTTTTTCTTCACAATGAAAGTGAAATGTCCGAATGTAAGGGTATCAATAGAAATGAGCATAGAAATGGACTTAAATCCTCTTGATTTAAGGTATGATGATTATAATCATAGAGCAAAATATGTAAAGAAGCGAATTATATATAGTCAAACTGGACGAAAATGTTTGTTAACATCTGGACACGATGAAATTTGCCGACGCAGAACAGTGTCGCAAAATCCGCTGTTTTGCTTATAGAGAGCTCTCTGACGTCCCACGCAAATAAAAAAAAAGAAACGCTTTGGACGGAAGAAGATTCTCTTACTAAACTATGTATAACAAGTTTCATCATTTCAGGACTTCTAATTCTTGAGATATTGAGGTACATTGGTTGAAAAAAAAGGTGCGGGGGGGGGGGCGGGTAGTTGGGTTAAAGGATTTAAAAAATTGGCCTTACTCAAAATGTACAAAAGTGATTGAAAATCGAACTTATCTTCAGCTTTCAGTACTTAACAGCTGTGCAACGTTTCACGTTTTCAGGTTATCACGTTAAAACTGTTGACCGAAAACTGATTTACATTGGCCTACCTCGAAAACTAAAGGCTATAAAAGCAAAAATTAATAACTAACAAAATTAAAACAATACAAAATGCTATATAATTAGTTGAGTTACTCAATGTTACGTCATATTCACGAAGAGGAAAGCCATAATGTGGCGGGCCGTCACCTGGTATATCGGATTTCTCTACATTCCATTAATAACAACTGGAATTCACCATATAGCTGAAAAATTTTGTTGGTGGCATTAAAACAAAACCAACCTTTTTTATATTTCAGCACCAGGTCGCATACAACTGCAGTGATTAAGTAATGCTTATCAGTCTAACCTTATTGTGCAAAGAACAAACTGGGAACATTTACATTAATATTTATTAACAATTCTTTTCACAAAATGGTGCAACAGCAACATCCACCCTGTCTCCTGCTGTCTCCGTATTCTGAATCATCTATATTGATGTGTACATCTCTCTCTGACGTGTCATTTTGATGAGAGTTTGTCATAGAAGTTTGATACGAATTAAAGGGTGTACCAGAAGGCCTGTACTGATAAGACGGTGTCACAGGAGAACGAACCTGATGAAAGGATGTCTCAGGAGCCCTATACTGAAAAGAGGGTGTCTCAGGAGACCTACTGGAGCTATAGGGACTTGAATAATTAGTTCTCTGGATTCGGTCAATGCTGCTTTCAATAGTTTGGTTAGCTGTGTGCTTAGGTTGGTTGTATGTGGTAAAGCTGTAGTTGTCTATTGATGATGGCGTTTTGAAAGTCGCACTAGTTGATTGTATATATCTGGTGGGCGTTGAAACAGGACTTGCATAATTAACATTTGTTGTAGAAGTTTGTCTTGGTGAAACAGGGTCTCGTCTAATGTGGTAACTTCTTTTGGGCAGTATGACAGGATCTGGGGTTTTTCGTTTTGGTTTCCACGTTTTCCACAGATTGCCTCCTGGACCTCTGCCTCGAACACGTATTGAAGTACCATCATTTTCAGTTGTGAATTTTTCTTCATTTATATAATACGTTTCATTAACCTCTATTGTATCCAAAAACCCGAGTTCTTCCGCCTTCCGGAACACCCACAGTCGTCTGTTGTCACAGGTAAACCACTTACCATTCCTTTTCACAACACTGATCAACGGAATGCTTCTGACATTACAATATCCATTTAATAACTGATCTAAGGTTTCTCCAATAAATGTATTTCCGTGATTTGTATAATCGCCAAATTTGTTCATAATGGAGTCCTGAGTGTAATATATTTCAGATGGTTTTAATTCCATTATCACAGTTATGCTTTAAATTGTACTGCTGTTGTCACACAAAACTGAAAAAAGTAAAATCATGATAGGAACTTTCTCTTGGTTCCTGTAATCTATCAACTATCGCACTAAAACTCTAATTGGAAAAGAACAGAACCTTGACCGAAATTATCTTGTATATAAAATTGTAACACGTTAGTTCTAAATGCAGCAAAGCACTGCAGTCGTCTCTCACAGTAAAAATCATACATGTTGTGCTGTATTTGCCCCTCGATGGCCCATAATTGGCCAATAAACTTGTTTTCTTGTAAAAAAAATCTGATTTTTAGAAATGAAACAGAAAGTAGAAGTGAAAGTGAAAGTTACCATTTATTTTTTCTATATAAAATTGTTTAATCAGATAAATCCGTGTTGTATAGAAAAGAAAAGATGGAATTATCTACGTTGGTGTGGACAGAATATACTTAACTAAGTTCGGAAAGATTAAACTATTTATGTGTTTATGTAGAAGAGTTGCAAATCAGCCTTTTAACAGCAAACAAAATAAAAATATATATACCTAAAAATTTGATATATTCAGTGCATTGCCGTATTGGTACACATAATTAAGTATAAAGCTGACCAGTTGTATAAAGTAAAATACTTATGATTGACTTACCTTGCGACAATCAGATTTATGTTAAAATTCCTCAACAATCTTGCGCTATTTATAGACAGAAAATTTCCAGAAAATGTATAACTTTTTGTTTTGTTTTCACAATCATTTTAAAACAATAAAATTGTTATAATGTGTAAATTTCCTTGACATGTTTACACGGGTATGAGTGAATAATATTTTATATTATTCCTTTGTTGTTGAAACGTCCGAAATTGTCCTTGACATTTGCTACGGGAATTTTACATAGGAAGTCAGCCATTTGAGTTTCTAAAGGGACCTAGCATTGTTTTCAAAAAGATCGTTTGCTTTCGTAGCGTTCAATGGTATTCGGACAAACCACGAGACTTTTCCCGCCTTAACTGCAGACGACATGACCCGAAGGATTTCGAATAGATAACAATTGACTCTTCCAAACATACACTTCCGTGGTAATTTAGGTCAAACTTTACTATAGAAAAGTGCTCTATCAAAGTGAAAAAATCTGCCACATTTCAAACCGCCGACTATCACTTGGATATAATTGTTGTTGTCAGTTTGCACATTCTTGAATCTACAAAAGGAGCATAAGCTGGACCAAACGCGGTAAGCAGTTTTTATTTGTCAGCCAAACAACCGCTATATGACCGCTTCGAAACTTACTATAGTTGGATCCTACCAATTTTAAGGCGTATGGGCTAAAGGCGAAAACAAAATTATTTATTTTTTAAAATTTGGTGTTCTGTCTTATCAAAAACTAAGTTCTGTCAGGTTCAACTAATAATCAACATTATAGAGTCAGTTCGCCCCTAATCCTGTTCGGACCTGAGTCGTTTCAACCCGATTCCCATTTGTTCTGCCAGACAGTGTCGTATCTCCCCGTTAAAATATAAAATGCTTTAATATGAATATTGGCGCAAAATAAATTCGAGGATCACACATTTCATGACTCATTACGTAGCTTCCGAATACTGCCTCTGTGTCGTGACGTCTTTTTTTAATGGTGACGTGGTATGAGTGTCATACGATTATCAGTAGATTGAAAGATTGCCGAAAATAGTTGTCTGAAATGTTTTGTTTGTTATTTTTAAACAAAATACTTATTTTTTATCGGTGTCAAATTAATTTTTTCATTCTACCTTTAACAATAATTTTAGTGGCATTCTTATATGTTTTCTTCGGTTACAATTCACTTCGTGACGGGTTCTAATGTACCAACTTCATGAAGAAAAAAATCAATATCAGACAGATTTTGATCATGTGATACATAATCCTGCAGAGCTCACAGCTATGAGATGTGCTTGCTGTAATAATACATTTTATGTTGTGATGATGTTTTTTAGGTGATAAAATGATAATAAAAATGATATGGGTATGCTAATGCGCCCCCTAAAAAAACTATCTAAAATGACCTATTATCTCAGAGCTTACCCCAGACCCCATGTCCAGTTGGTGCGCCCCCTCTAACTGAAATTCCTGTATCCGAATAAATGCAATGCTTATTGCGATTAAACGCTAAAACTCACTGCGTTTAAACGCAGTTGTTGATGCGATTAAACCCAATACTTTGCGTTTAAATGCAATAAACGCAATAATTTTTGTACAAAACCATTACTGCAATACTACCTTGAATTCCAGCTAACCTGATCATAATTGATACAAAATTGTTTTTACACGGCTCAAAAGATCTCTACGACGAAAAAAATACAGTTATTCCAAATTGTTCAAAATTACATCATATGGTCCAAAAGGTTTACATCAGTTCAAATCTAAAATTGTATTTCATTTCATCATAATTTTTTTTTCCTCACATTAATGAAACATTTTTTATCTGTTGTCATGTTCTCTTTCTTTCTTTTTTCCCTATCATTGTACACACTTATTATTCTAACTTTATATTTCGAAAAATAATAGTTATGCATTGTATTATTACAAAAGCATGTGCATTTTTGTTGTTATTAAATATCGTGTATTTATACCATGTATTAAGGAGACAGATTAATATAAGCACGCATTGCTTTGCTTGTTTCTAAATTCTTCACTTATATGAAGAACGCTGTTAAACAATATGTTCACACCGATCCTATTATACTTGTTTAAACCTGATGGCAGATTTCCCATTACTTATGATGTTGGCATAATATCACAATACTTTTGCGTTTATTCTAAATATTTAATGCGTTTATTCGCAATATTTTTGCGTTTATTCGCTATATTTTTGCGTTTAATCGCAATAAATATTCCCTTTATTCGCAAAACTTTCCGTTTAAACAAAGTATTGCATTTTATCGCAATTAATCGCGATTAATCGCAATGACTTGCGTTTAAGCGCAATAAAAAATCCCACAGAGTGGCCTGAGAGAGCTCCTGTAGGCATAAAATATTAAATTAAAATATCAAGCAAAACGATATTATAGTTTTGTATTAAATTACTCCATGGTCTTTTTGCATAAGATTTGTATAAAATTATTAAAAAAGCTAATATTTGAACATGATTCAACTAATTCATACATTTAACATATTGCTTGTTCGAATCACTTGATTAAACACAAGCCATTACTGGACTGGATGGATAAGGTTATTAAACTTTTGTTCTGTTCACAAGCTGTGGTAGTGAAGGTGAGATGGCCCTTTTTTAGCAGTAGGTTTAGCTGGAAAGGGATTGATAACAGCAAGTTGTATGGTTGTTAACTATGATGAGTAAGAAATCATCACATTGCAGGATCATTCGTGTCAATGTTGAAGTCTGTAAATCGTTTGGTTCTGCTGGGGTCTGGTAATGGCACATTGTCTGTTTGTTGATCTATGAAGGGAACTGGCAGGATAACAACTTTGACCACCTGCATGGCAGGTTTGTGTTGTTATTCATCTTCTTACTGTTTAGCCTTAGCGGGCAATGTTTTTGTAGTTCATGGGGTGACTGTGGCGTTAAATCCCTATTCACCCTGTTGGTTTACTGTTTTGAGTGACATCTAATTTTTTGGACCTGACACCACACACCCAACCTGTACTGTGACTTTTTGACTAAACGCAATAGGAGTGACCAATGATGGGTAGAAAAATAGCAAAGAACGCCGACCGAACAACAAGTGCCGAAACTCAAGGGACAGTTACAAATCCGGATATAGACAAACATATACAACGCAAAACAAAAACCAAAAACAGAAAAACAGAAAGTTAGTAACCCGAACCCAATAAAAACCACGGATGCATTCAGGTGCTTCGCACGAGTAAGCGTTGCCTGCCTTTAATTAGACACCAATCGAGTTACTTTTTTTATGTCTAGGAAGAAGTCAAATGCAGGACTAAGTTGGGTATTGTCCAAATCAAAATGATGTTCAATAATTGGGTTAGGGATGTGTCTAGACTGTAATAGCATTTCAAAGCATATTAGATAAAACTTAAATGATGTGTTATTCTTCACCACTTTAAAATCTTTATGTATCTATGATTCTGAAATATTATAATAAAGTTCAGAAAAAAATTTTTGCTTCTCTAAAATTTGAGCTAGTGTTCCAATTTATCAGTTGTGTTACTACTTATATTTGAAGTATTTTCAGTCACTAAAAGAGATGTTATGAATATATTCCGTAAACCATATAGATTTTTAAGTTTGTTTAAGAGACAAGCCAAGGTCAAAAATTGCCATTCTGATCCTATGGAAGCCCGTTCGTGCCATAGAAACAAATAATTTATAACTTGTGCTACATGTCACGAATTAGTCTAAAACTGCTCAAATTGGGGTCTTAGCCTGTCTGATTTACAAGAATTTGAAAAGAAAATAATTTAGAAAGAACCTACGATCATCAAAATCTATAAAGATAATAAACTGTTTACGTATATTTTAGTTAGTTACAGGTAAATTGCTAATCCCAAACAAAAAAAATAAACTTTGTACATAGACGTACATGTACTGGTATATATATTATTGTATGACAGACCTTGAAGCAATTTAACTTTTAAATTCATTCCCTCAACAAAAAGAGGCTATTTAAAGAACGAAAATATTTCCAGAAAATCAACTTATACTTGGGGAATTTTCAAAATTATTACATAATAATTAGGGGATTTTTTTTTATCGTGGGTAGATTTACATAACATTTGTATACACTTGTTAGTCATTTAGTGAACTATAGATATTTTAACATTGATAAATATATGTAAGCATTTATGAACCGTTATCTAGAACTGTCTTAGTAAGTATAATATATTGTTGTACGTTAGATAATAATGTTGTTATCAGGTGAACCTGACCACTTCAGTTTGTTCTGGAAAAACTGCAAAAACACACTATAACACATATTGGATAACATAATTCGTTCTATAAAATAAGTCACCCGAAATAGTTTATTCATAATTTTATGGAAACTTAATATATTTTAACTATATCTTATTCACTGAATCATATGTTACATGTTAACCTCTTAACTATATAGTAATTTTATCAGCGCCTAGTGTTACTGTGACATGGGTAACGATTTTAAACAAGGAACAAAATAAAATACAATCGGCTTCAGGAAAATAGTCAAAATAATAATTTCTATATTTACATGTAGAAAAAAGTAATCATTCCAAAGATGGGGTATCGTATACCATGTCCTGCCTGCGTGTTTCTGGCGAGTTATATAGGTTATTGTATGACGAGTCCTGGGTACGTGTTTCAGGCGAGTTATAATTGGTGTTGTATGCCCAGACCTGCCTGCGTGTTTTTAGCGAGTTATATCTCGTATTGTATAACATATTCTGACTGCATGCTTCTTGCGAATTATATGGGGTATTGCGTTCTGCTTTTTTATCATAAACGGTATCAGGGGAAGCCCCATTGAAACCAGCTTAAAACCTGGTTCACATTGACCATTTTCTACTCTTCTATAGTTAATCATACAACAATAAATCACACTTTTGATAACTGTTTATTTGCGTATCTTTATTACGACAAGTGCATTCTGTACAATATACAATATTCATACATTGTCAGAAAAAGTAAAGCCTTGCTTTTCTACCTGTTTATAAAGTTCGAACAAGTAAACTTAATATTTCCTGACAATGTACGAAATTTTTTTTATCCTTCATCCATAAAACATATTTTAGACGAAAGAAAATAATGAATGAATAAAAGTGTTCTTCTAGCTGATTTCTGATATTTCCGGCACGTATTCTAGTGATACACTGATGTCACAAACAAATATCGTATTCCACAACATGTCGTAAACCAGAACATAATACTAAATATCGTAAGAAGTGACGAAAAGGGTACGAGGAGATTTTATCAGGTGACTCCACATGGCAAACTTGATACGTTTTGCCGTGATAAAGTCTTCATCTAAAACAAAATGTTATACTTTCCTTTTATCGGTAATTCAATAGATTATGAAAGCACACGTCACTACAATTCGTGCGTTAATAAAATGTCCAGCGTTGTCATTGCTTATAAAAAAAATACGATCCATACCATAGTATAAATCTTCACTATCAACCTTCAGTAAATTCGTCCGTCGTAGTAGGTTTCATTTTTCTCAGTTGATTTATTCAAGATTTTGTTTTTTTGTAAGTCTCTAATTTTAGCGTAGTACTCTTTCAGTACTAGCTAACAGTTTATGGTTCTAACCAATCATCAATATTGAAAGAAGATTGTGATGGAGTATGCAATTTGATTCAGTATTTGTCTGAAAAAATGTCCGGATAACGACTTGTATTGTCCGAAATACCATGTATGCCCCCGCTGAATTCCTGGCCGAAAATGCGTTCAGCTGTACTCTTTTCAAAACGATTGTGTTTTAAATAATTAGTGTGTTAAATATAAGTAAATCTATACCTATAATGGGATTAACAATTTGGCTTGGTTTTTATGATATAGCTGAAAACATGCTGAAGGTGATGTTAACTATCACTCAAACAAACAAACAAACAAAAACTAATAGAACAGCATCTAGTAGGTAGTCGTTCGCCTAAACAGTATACAACTACATATTAAATAGTTATATTTTAAACAAAATGTTAAAACTAGAATATTATTATGCATAATACAGATGACGGTTATAATGTGTATTTCATGGGACATTTTACTGCAAAACAATCATACATCTATTTTTAATGATTTATTTTAAGAATTGTTTCCAATTTAAACCGCAATGTTTAATTATTGTAAACTCCGTATGAATTTGCTATCGGTAATTAAGAGGAATAAAACATTCTGAATTCGACATTAAAGTTATCAAACTGATATGCCTTTTCATTGTAGTATATGAAATTGACAATCAATGTGTGCGGACGATTTTTGTTAACAAAACTTTGATTATAACGTCAACTGTCATTTAATTTAAAACAAATCCCCCATCGACCACACACTCACAAACTTAAATATCCACCCGCTGCAGTTTATAATGTAGTCCAAGATATTGACAGTTATTGGTTAAATAAATATCATTGTGAAATGGTTTGTCTGAGTTTTCTTTGAAGTAATATATACATTAATTTAGATGATGCAAGCGGTGGAGCTTGTATGACATCACAACTGTTCAATAACTATTGCTCAACCTTTTACATAGTTGTTACAATTCATCGTGCGATAATAACAAACTTTTATGAGGGGATATAAACTTCAAATCTTATATTCTAGCCTCCACACGAATCTCTGTAACAACTTTTCATACAGCAATTTCGGCTTCAATGGATTGACTTTTCGGACTCTTTTGATTGTATTTTGGCTTCAATGGATTGACTTTTCGGAATTTTGCTGAAAGTGATGTTAAAACACCATTCAAACAAACAAAGCAAATATCCAAGTGTAATTGTTGGCCATTTCGACTTGTAGACATTTTCCCATTTCAGCAAATACATAATGTTTATATTCCATGGTTTCTGTTATTTTAGGCATTTGTAATATCGTCAAAACTTGAACTATCTCGCGGTCATACATTATTTGAAAAATCAGAAGATTGCTACCACCGACAAACATGCTGAATAAGTTCCATTTCTTGTTCTCCTTTTGTGTCCAGGAAATCTTGCATCGTTACACGTTTTTGATATTGCCGCATGGAAATTCATAAACCAATGTCAATGACGTAGAAAAATTCCATAGGACCATTCCACAAATCATTTACAATACTCGTCGTTTACTGTATTTTAATTGCGAGGAGGCGGTACCTCGTCCCATCGGAATCGATACATGCTCCTTCGCTGTAAACTAGTAGCAGTGGCCGTTCTTGTCACAATTGTGATGTTTCTATCGGCTTGCATTTTTATATCTTGATACTTGTTAACACCATTGTGATACTTGTTCAAAGCATCGCGATACTTGTTAAAAGCATCGCGATGGAAAAAACTTTATGCATAGTGTAAAAAGTATCGACTTACTTTTAAAAAGCATCGGCTTGTGTTTTCATCTATCTGACCGATCGATTCAAAATTGTGATGTTTCTATCGGCTTAGGTTTTTCTGTCGAGACACTTGTAAAAAGCATAGTGATACTTTTGAAAAGCATGGCGATGGAAAAACATCATGCATGAAATAAAAAAGCATCGTGATACAGAAAATATTTCTGTAGCTAATGTTTATAAATAAATTAAAACTATAATAAACTTGACAATTTAATATCTGTAATTTTACATTTTGGACGAAAGCAATATGTAACGTCACAATTTGTTCTTTCGTCGTCTGATACATACTATTTTTTCCCAATCGAAAGTAAGTATTCGAGTAAAATTTATTTGTTAAATAGCAAATAACTATGAGAGGTTTGTTTGGTTTATCTCATAATAAAAATAGTAAATAACTACGAGAAGTTTGTGTTGGGTTTATCTCGTAACTAAATATTTTTTAAACTGCATTCAAATAATGATAATCCTGAAGTTGTCGTAGTAATTTTGGCTTCAAACGAAAGTGAAATTTGCAAGGCTATAACATTGAAACGAGGTTCAATAAAACATCAATTTGAATGGTTAACATATGCACACTTATTTCTTTAAATCAATGCTTTATTACCGTAATAAAATATACGTCATAATCAATACTTGTAAGTTGTAACGTCTACTTTTAGTTTTAGGAAAAACATCAGTAGCTATTATCATTTTACTAGTTTATGATTCCCAACAAGTTCAGCGTGTAAGGAATTAGGACCATCGGAAACAGTTTACACCCAGGACTTTATAATGAACAAATTGGACGATGATACAAATTATGGGAATGCATTAACTGGAGAATCTTTAGGTCAGTTTTTAGTGGATATTGTAATGTCGGGAGCATACCGGTGATCCGAGTTGTGAGAATCAAAAGCAAGTGGTAAACTAAAAAGACCTTTATGAGTGTTTTGATAGGCAGTAGAAATAGGAATTCAAGGGAAATAGAGGTATACATTTCCTGTAACAATAAATGAAGAAAAAGTTACAAACACAAATGGTGGAACTACAATTCGCGTCCGGAGAAATCCAGATAGTCTTTTGAGAAGCTCCTGTCCAGATCCGAAGCATACTGAGATTGCGAGGTCGAGTCTCTCTGTGGGAAGGGTGTATCGACTCCAAGGATTTTCAGTTTTACTGCCGATAGCCCAAGGGTTTTCACCGGGTACTCCTTCTTTCCCCACCCCCCTTAATAAAATGGACCGTGCTATAGTTGAAAACTTTCTGAAAGTTGCGTTAAACAATATTCAAACCTGTTGTAAACCTTGCTGTTGTTAAGTTATTGTTGTTAGTTAATTACATTATCGTTGTTCATTTATTAAGAGAATTCGTATTTCCCTCCATTTCGTAGCATTGTTGATTTCGAGTACGCGAAACTGTGTCAACATGTTTTCTGATTTATGACGTTTCATCATAACATTACATGTTTTTCTAACGACGTCAAAGTTGGTAACAAATGCTTACCTCGCTAACTATTCGTAATTGTACTTTATAAACATCTTATATTTGTTTTCTTGTCTTTTTGGAACGTTGGACTATCAATTTACTTTCATTTTGCTTGTTAATGACCTTGAACCGCAACCGGATTATTTTGTTGCGAAAGCATCTGATTGGCTAATATAAATAGAGTTCTCGGAACCAACGTCACTTTCGAATTTGGAATTCAACGTATACACAGCTATTATTAGCTCAGGTAAACCCCGCAAATATTCATTTGTAAACAATTGTCCGATTAACATTTTAAAGTATTCGTAACTTGATATATATCATCGTTGTAATAATTTAATACAATTATTTAACTTTCCTGAGTGTTTAATTGAATATTTTGCCACCACGCTACCAAGAACATTCAGTTGTATAGACACAATCAGCGATTCACAAAACTGGTGGCAGCGTATATATTTAGAACCTACAGCTCAATTTAAAAGACCTTTTGAATAATTTACAAATATTGAACACATACCTTAAACACCTGTATTAAAAAAAAAAATAAAAAATACAACAAAAGAAGAACTTCATAAAGGCACATGTACAGAACAGTTGGTGAGACAAATACAATTGAAGTTTTATATTGATTTTCTGTTCCTGATTCAACAAGGATAAATATTAATCCAAGTTGAAATTGAACACTATCGTAATATATTAGTATAAATAATAATTCAGGTGAAAACCCTCAGGACATGTGTGACATTTCCTAGTTTAACTCCACAAAGATAAATTATAATCTAAGTGGACACACAAACATTTTCCTGTTTATACCTACTGAAAAATTGTAATCTATAAGGATAAATTATAATTCAAGTGGATACATCTTCATTATTTATGTTACCTGCTTCAAATATTCTCCACAAGGATAAGTCTTAATCCAAGTGGAAACATTTCGATTTTTTGACACCTGTGAAAATTTTTAATACTGTACAGGAATAATTTTAATCCACGTAGAAACAACTTCACTTTTGTTGAAAATTGCCATTTAAGTGATAAAACAAACAAACAAAATTTTTCCATAAGGATAAATTTTAATCCAAGTGGAAACGCATTGTTTTTTTTGGAACATATTGGAATCTATAGTACTCTACAAGGATAAATTTTAATCCCAGTAGAAAAACTTGATTTGTCTTGAAAAAACATAATAATAAATAAAATAAAAGATACAGGATATACATTTTCCCCTAATATACAAATCTTTCCTCAACAAGGATAAACTGTAATCCAAGTTGAAAACATTTTACTGTCAATTAACAAATTCAAGGACAATAAATATTAATCTGAGTGGAAACGATCTAAAGTTTTTTTTTGTGCTAATTTTCACGTTTGGCCATAAAACATGTATAACCTACGTAACAGACCCAATGGCTCTTTTTCTTTAGGAAGAGGGATAATGAAAACACCCATTTCTTTGTCAAGCCCACACAAAACTAACACAAGTACTGCTAACTCTCATTTGAACAGTTCTGCCGGGGACACCATGCAAATAAGATCAGAAATTCAGCGTTTTTGTTCCCCAAATCATAGTACACTTGAAGGTGACACTGACCACACAAACCCTATTGAAAACACATGCATGCCCCTACCAAGCTTAAGAAATGAAGAAGCCAGTAGAACACCAGTGGTGAGTTATAGTGACACTGCATTATTAAATACATATAATACAATGGCTGACAGGGAAGTTGGCGATATGAGAGAAGAAATGAATGACATGCGAGAAGAACTTAGGAGATGTCATCAAATCATTGAAATACTTCAAAGACAACAAGAAGAGAAGAGCAAAAACACAACACCACATTCTACTGAGGACACAACTTTACTAGGCAAACAAACACCACCCAACAATATGGGACAAGGAACAGATAGAGATTATGAGGCTTGCAGTATACTGTTTCCTAAAGATCAGTACAATAGACAAGAACGTGAAGTTGATGGCTATCTACAACAAAGAGATGACTTTAACAGCACTAATAAAAGTGACTATACTTCATTTCAAGAGAAAAATACCTTTTTTCATAACAAACTACCTTTCCAACAATACGATAATACTTGCAACTGGCCAACACAAACTCAGAACAGAAATAGGTGTAACCAATCTGACGGTTTCACTCTTAAAGAAAGTCAAGTATGTGCTCCAGAACCAGAGATACAGAGAAACCACATACAATTCAACCAGTCTTACCTGGCAGAAACACCCAGC
Organism: Limnoperna fortunei; assembly: GCA_944474755.1. Taxonomy (NCBI): domain Eukaryota; kingdom Metazoa; phylum Mollusca; class Bivalvia; order Mytilida; family Modiolidae; genus Limnoperna; species Limnoperna fortunei. Next base: position 40,360,981 of record OX104121.1, on the reverse strand, counting down.
TATGCACAGAATAAGCAAACCAGTCGACAGCCTCCAACATCAGTTACTAATTCTACGTTTTCACATGATGGTTCACTTGTAAGGTCTCAGTCTGTTCAACAGATGGACCAACAACCACAATACATCAGCCAAAAAAGTTACACACCGACAATGTCAAACAATAACACAATTAATCAACCTGATCAGAGGAACTGTCAGTCTTATAACATGCAGACATCATCATACTCTTGTACCAATGCTGAAAATCAGAGAAATCAAGATAATGGAAGACGCTCTAGAGTACCATGGCACAGTGGAAAAGAACCTTGGAGTAGTTACCTGATGCAGTTTAACTTAATTGCTCAAAACAACAGATGGACACCTGAAACCAAAGCAATAGAACTTCTCACTGCATTGAAAGATGATGCAATGATATATGCTTCATATCTCCCAGGTGAAGTGACTTCATCTTTTGAATCCTTATGCAGAGCAATGGCCAACAGGTATGGAGACCTAGGTTACCCAGAAACTTACAGACAAGAACTATATAATGTCAGGAAGCACTACAAAGAGACCATCCAAGAGTATGCATCAAGAGTAGAGATGCTTGTAAGGAAGTCCTTCCCTACAATGGATGCTAGCACACATAGTACTTTAAGTGTAGAATATATGCTTAGAGGTCTACCTGATCAAAGCATTTCTATAGACCTTCTTACAAAGAGACTCACAAGTATGACTGAAGCAATACACCAAGTCACTCTATATGAGACCTATAAAAAAGGTTCAAGAGACAGACACTCAGTCCGAAAATTAAATTTAGACCACTATGACCTCATGGATGATGAAATAGAAGAAGAGAATGTAGAGATAAGAAAAGTTGGTGGAAAACGATATGTGACAGAAGAAATACTGACTCAGTTTGAACGTGACATTAGAGATTCAATAACCAAGTCTGTGGGTGAATTAATTGATGCTAAGCTTGACAAAAGTGGTCAACCTAAGCTAAACAACAGCCCCAGGAGAGCAAACAACAACATTTATAGAGCTAATCAAGGTCAAATGCAAAACAAAAGGTGTTTTATTTGTAATGAAACTGGACATTACAAGAAGGATTGCAAAAATGCTGAGAAGGGGTCAAAGCAGAATGAACGCAACAGAAACCCAGCACAGGCTGAAAATAAACCCAGTACCAAGTCGTTAAACTAGATGGGGCTGAGACTATCGGCCAAGTATCAGCCCATGTTAGTAAGACTTTACAATTAGACAATCATGACGATAAAGAAATTGAAGGAAAATGTAATTTTTTGATAGAACAATCTGAACTTATTGATTCTTATGAAGGTGAGGCATGTGATGACCCAGGTTTACTTGCAGAGGACTTCAATATAGAAATGTTGTTTGAATCTGAGAAAATACAGTCTGTTGAAAATGGGAAGGAAGTTGGTAAGGCTAGGCCCAGTGATGCAATGAAAGAAGACATTGTGATCGACAGGGTAAGAGCAGCTACAATTAAAGTCCCATTGGTTATTAGTGGAATTCACAGTAAAGCTGTGATAGACACAGGAGCTGAGGTGACAGTCCTAAGTGAAGCACTGTATTTTCAGATCCCAGAACAAAGACGACCTGCACTACAGAAAGCAACAAGGAATTTGGTAGTTGCAGAGGCAGGCAAGCAAATGTCAACTCGTGGAATTACTGAGGTTGAATTGAAGCTGGGAAAGGAAACATTTACATGGCTCGTCTATGTAGCACCTATTGGTGATAATATTCTTTTGGGTTGTGACCTCATTGATGAAAAGGACATAACAATCAACTCAAAAAAAGGACTTCAGTTAGGTGGCCAATGGATCGATTGTGAAACCAGGAGAAGTACAGAGAGTGTGGCCAGGGTAGTTATAGAAGATTCAGTCACTATACCTGCCAATTCTGAGATGGTAATTGCTGGAAAACTCTTTAACAACGAAACTCTACCTGGACAGTTTGCAGTCATAGAACCAACGGTGGAAGATGGAAGAAATCTAATGGTGGCCCATGTACTTGTAAATACAACCAATCAGAAAGTACCTATTAGATTAATAAATCTGGGTGACCATCCCATTAGGTTGCACAAGAATTACCTGGTAGGAGAACTGAATGCTGTTGATAACATCATAACAGTAAGCAAGACAGAAACTTCTAACGCCTGGCAAAGCTATGGTCCACAGTTAAAAAGGTGCAAAACATGCACACAGGATAATGGGGGTAGGGAGAATAAAGCTAGACATGCAATAGAAATTTCAGTTCCAGAAGAGTGGAAAGAAACAAATGCTGGTTTCCAGAAAACCTTGGGCCATGAATTCACAGCTTCTGATGGTAATGCTAAGGATAAGGCCGATATCCAAAGCATGCCAGAGTATTTGGCTGATTTATATAACAGAAGCACCAAGAACTTAAATACTGAATCCCAGAAGCAAAAACTGATGAAACTGCTGATTAGACATCAGGATGCTTTTGCCAAGAATAAGAAAGATCTGGGGACCTGCTCTTTGGTAAAACATAAGATAGATACAGCTGGAGCAGCACCGATTAAGCAGCCTTTAAGACGTACACCCATTCAATTCGAGAAAGAGGAAGCAGAAAATTTAAAGGATCAGATTGATCAAGGTGTCATCAAAGAATCCACTTCTCCATGGGCTTCAAATGTGGTTCTGGTTAGGAAAAAAGATGGGACAGTCCGGTGGTGTCTAGATTTTAGGCTTTTAAATGAGTCCACTGTCAAATCAGCCTACCCCTTGCCACGAATCGACATGTGTCTGGATTGTTTGGCATCAGCTTCTATATTCTCCTGTCTCGATCTTCAAAGTGGGTACTGGCAAATAGAGATGGATGAAGCTGACAGACAGAAAACAGCATTCATCACCAAGTATGGCTTGTTTGAGTATACTAAAATGCCCTTTGGACTCTGTAATGCACCATCAACATTCCAGCGGTGCATGGAGCTCATATTTAGAGGCCTACAGTGGAAGACAATCCTCATCTATCTTGATGACATAATAATATTCAGCTCTGATATGGATGAGCATTTCTCCCATCTTGACGAAGTTCTTAGTCGTCTTAAAACTGCAGGTTTAAAACTGAAGCCATCAAAGTGTGATTTAATTAAACATGAAATTCTGTATCTTGGGTACATAGTAGGTAGAGATGGCATAAAACCAAATCCAAAAATAGTTGAGGCAGTAAAGTCCTGGAAGGTGCCTTCTACAGTCAAAGAAGTCCAGCAATACTTAGGACTGTGTAATTATTATAGGCAGTTCATAAAGGGTTTTAGTGAAATTGCTACACCTCTTTCACAATTGACCAAAAAAGATATACCATTTAAGTGGAATGAAGCTGCACAGAAAAGTTTCAACACACTCCAACAGGCCCTTCTGACAGCACCAGTTTTAGCATACCCCAGGTCAGAAGGGACATTTGTTTTGGATACAGATGCTTCCAATTCTGGTATAGGTGGAGTACTACATCAAGTCCAAGAAGGCACAATGAAAGTAATAGCTTATGCATCCAAGAAACTTGACTCAACCCAACAAAAATATAGTGTAACCCGGCGAGAGTTACTTGCCGTAATAACCTTCACACATCAGTTTCGCCACTATCTTCTAGGCAGCCGATTTATTCTTCGAACAGACCATGCAGCACTCAAATGGCTTTATAATTTCAAAGATCCTCAAGGGCAGCTTGCACGTTGGATTGAGACACTTTCTCAATTCAACTTTGAAATCCTGATTCGACCAGGGGTAAAACATGCTAATGCTGATGCCATGTCACGCAAAGACTATGGAGAACCTATGTGTGAGCATCAGAAGAGCCATCAAGTAGAACAAAGTTGTAAATTTTGCCAAAAAATAACAGAGGAATGGAAAGAATTCAAAACAGAGGTGGATGATGTCATAAAATTAACAGACATACCAGTCAAAAATAGTAACCATTCGGTTAGAGTGCTGACAAGACAGGCCCATGAACCAATGAGTCAAACATGGCTGTCCAAGTACACTAGTGCAGAAGTAATGCGTTTTCAGAAAGAGGATCCTGATATAGGGATTTTGCACAAATGGACAGATCAAGGGAAAATCCCTGATAGAGATGAGGCAGCAGCTTATAGCCCGGCTGTACGCGTTATTGGTTGAACTGGTCAAATTTAACAAGGAAAAATGGCATTTTTTACCAAAAATGGGTTACAGTACCATCCGATAAATTTCATTTACAACTGCTTGTACCAGCTGTACTGAGAAAAGAAGTTTTAATTTGCTGCCATGACACCAGCTATTCAGGACATCTGGGTGTTACCAAGACAACCGAGAAAATAAAACAACAATTTACATGGTACAGAATGTCAGCAGATGTAAAATCACACATAAAGATGTGTCCCGTATGCAACAGGAAAAAAGATTCAAATAGGAAGCAGAAAGCACCATTGATGGACTATCGAAGTGGAAATCCATTGGACAGGATAGGTCTAGACATCCTAGGTCCCTTACCCTTGACTCAGAGAAGGAATAAGTACCTCCTGGTCATTGGAGATTATTTCACCAGATGGATAGAAGTATATCCTATACCCAACCAAAATGCAGACTGCATTGCAGACAAGCTGGTTAATGAATTTATTTCAAGATATGGAATTCCCCTTGAGATACATACTGACCAGGGAAAGAATTTTGACAGCACCTTGTTTAAAAATGTATGCAAAATGTTGGAGTCGACCAAAACCCGCACAACAGGATACCACCCTGCATCAAACGGCATGATTGAGAGGTTCAAT